>CM030944.1:247744-270744 GCA_018136815.1 Isochrysis galbana | reverse complement strand
TGCCCAAAGGTCCGACGTACACCTCCATAGTGTTGGGGGTAGGGTTGAGCAACGACCGGACGACAGTAGCCAAGCTTCCTTTACCGAGACATCACCATGGCATGACACGCAGCTTGCATCTTTGATGGAGCTCGGCTTCACGATGGAGACTGCGAAGTTGTTCTGCGACGGCACAAGCCCTATCGAGGATGTCGTTGAACGCGTAATGGCAGCCCTGGCTAGCAAGTGATGAAGTGTTCCGAAAGGATGCGTTCACAGCTATGCACAACATCGCAGTACTTGAAATTGCGACCCCGGAGCACTATGGTAGAAGAGGACAGCGCCATCGATCCCGTTGTACATAGCGGTCATCGCCAGCTCAACTTGATCATTCAAGGATCTTGAGCGAGAGCAAATGGGAGCCGGTCTCTCAACCTTCGCAACGAGTTGGACGTGGGGAAGGAAATTTGGCAGTCTAGACCAACACTAGGCCAAGAGATTCCAGACGGGAACACTACGAACAGGTCTCCCTTCACCCACGTGACTGCTCTCCCGTCGCCTCGCTGACGGGGGCGCATCATGCTCACAACTACTACCAGTACAAGTAGTACATAATGGCTAAGCTCTAGCTCCACGAGTGTAAACTCGCACGACACATTGTAGTGCACTGGTGGGCAGGCAAGAAAGGCGGCGCCAACAATGCGTGGGTAATGATGGGCTATACAAGTGAAGTTGGTGGTATCGTTTGATGAGTGATTCTGCTTGTTGAAACTCGCATTGGGGCGTATTAGCAACTCTACCCCGCCGGAATCGATCGCACGTCTCACAAGGCTAGATAGTTGTGTGCTCTAGAGACGTCTGTGTCTAAGTGAATGGGTAGGCGGTTGGGTTGGCCAGCCGCTAGCAACTAAATTTATACTTAGTTCACATGGGGAGCAACTAAGGTTATATTTGGTTCACACGTGGGGGGGCACGATCCCCCCCCCTCTCCACTCCTCCCTTCAAAAACTATCGTTATACTTTTAGCGATGGAGCGCGCGCCGACCGCTCCCCCCTCCCAGCCACCCGCCGCCACGACGCCCCAACGGGGACGCCCCAAGCCGCCGGAGCCCAGAGCGCTCATAGGCCTCAGCACCGCTTGACGTCAGGACGTCGAAATGTCGAAATGACTTCCTCGCCTCCGCCCTCCAGGCACCCACCCAAGCAGGGAACAGGCAAAGTCCTGTTCCCCGCAGACACCCAACACCAGAGCCAGCTTCAAGCTCAGCTTCTCCCGACCAGCTCCTCCGCCCTCCGCCTTGCCTCTGAACCAAGGACTCCCTATGGCGGGTGGCAGCACTGCTGTCACCCCCACGGCGGCCACTTCTACCATCAGTGCACCCCTAGTGGGCGGGCACTTCACTCAACAAACAATTCAGGGATCAGGGAGCCCTTCCAGGCTTCCAATCTTGCTCCAACAACCCAGCGCTCGTACGCGGAAGCAGCACAACCGATCCCTAAAGCGGAAGAATCCGATGGGGCCACAGCCCCTGACCCAGCCTCCTCACACTCACAGCCAACGCAGCCATCGCGCAAGCGTGCCGACCCACAGTCGGATCCCAAAGATAACCAACTCTCTCCACAACCATCCAACCCACTCCCTCCCCCCCTCTGGATGAGGAGGAGGAAGGAACCGGAAGACAAGAGAGGAGAAGTAGAGTAGTCACGTACAGAAGACTGAGCCTAAGAAGAAGAAGACCAAGCGGCAAAAGGCGACGACCGACCGTCCGATGGGAAGAGAGAGACTCTAGGAGTACTCTCTCTCTCTCGTCTTCTTGAAGGAAAAGTGGAAACAAGACGGGGAGAGTCATCTTCTCCCATCTCTGGAAGAAAGAGAGACTCTCCCTGTTTGTGCTGGTCTTGAAGGAAAAGTGGAAACAAATATATCTCATCTCCCATTGATTTCTCTCTCACACCTCCCACCGGTGGCCGTGGGAGCGGCCGGTCGGGAGCGGCTGTCGGCCTCGCTCACCCCTCGCTCTCCCCCCAGCCCTCGCTCTCCCCCAAGCCGTCGCTCTCCCCCAAGCCGTCGCTCTTCCCAGCCATCGTTCTCCCCCACCTGACGACCCCAAACCTGTGCCAGCCTTGCCCAGCCACCTTGCACAGCTGGGTGTAGAGAGCGAGAGCGCCCGGGAGAGCCACAGCGAGTCTCAACAGAGCCACAGCCGCGCCAGTACCGCTGAGATGACACTGATTGAAGTGCCTCCGCCGAGCAGCGCCGGCCACTGCTCCCGCAAGGCGCTGCTCGCCCTTCTCATCCTTGCAGTGCTGCCACTCGCGTGGCCTGGCGCGAGCGCGCTGAAAGAGGTGGTAGGAGCGCACCGCCACCGTCACCATGTATCGCAGCAGTGGAGGCAGCAGGAAAGGACGGGCGAGGAGACAGAGCCGCAGGCGAACGAGAAACCCAAACACAAGCCAGGCCATGAACCCGGTTTCGACCTTAACGAGGCTGACAGCTGGTCGCTTGGATGCACCAAGAACTACGCCAATTGCGGCTAACTGTATGTGGCCGAGCTGCTCTCGCTAATGGTCCGCCTGTGCACTAAGAGCGCTTGGCCATCCAGAGTGACAGATCGGCTGATTGGCCGGTTGTCTGATCCAGTCGGCTACAGAGCACACGACGTCCATGCGGCCTCGCGGAATGCATGCAGACCGGCGATTTTTGGTTGGAACTACGTAGCCCGCTTCCACCTAGTCCCCCTTCGAACTCAACTATCTCGCCGCTAAAGGGTACTCAGCTGGATTCCTTCTCGTACCAGAGGCAGCAAACAGTGGAGCCATAACGTTTTCCCCTTGTGTGTATGCGCGTGTGCTGGATGCAAGCGAGGGCATCGAGAGTGATTTAATATGTACCTCGGTTTTCGTAAGGTGAAGATGGAGATGATGGTGCGCGCAACTCGGCTTTCCACTTTGCGACTTGCTTAACTTGATCGACAGTATTGACTAAGCTCCTATTCATACGAGTAAAAGTAAATGATGACAAACAAAAATAAATATTGGTATTGTGAAAGAAAAAGAAAACTATTGTTATAGTTATAGTTTGACCTAGTGACGTAGGACTATCTATGTAGCGTGCCGCGACCGCTCGGAGGCGAGCGGCGCGGGGCCTGATGATCCGAGACGGCGGCCTCGGATTCCACGGGAGCTTCGATCGCGCGCGACGTCGGTGGGGCTGAGACGGTCTGAGATTGTGATTCTGCAGCCCGCATTCTGTCGCATTCGCGATCGACCCTTTACGGTTATAAGGATTGACCGGCCCATCCGCGCCCTTTCCGTGATCCCGCCGCCTTTCCTCCGGGCTGTCTCACCTGCCTTGCGCGCTTGTTTCCTTGCACAATGCCATCGCCTGAGCCCTCCTTGTCCTCGCGTTGGTCCCGCTCGCTTCCCTCTTCCCTCTCCCCGCGGTAGCCCTCGTCCTCGTTGTAGGTGTTCGCCGCTAGGGGGGGGCTTTCCCCCGCGCAAGAGCTGCTCTCGTTCGTCAAGCGCTTTCATTTAATAAGAGGTGTTCAACGACTCCCTCCTTACTTTCTACTGCTACCTCCGTTCCGAAACTGAGATGCCTCGGACGCTTTGGGTTGAATGTAGGGCCTGGCGGATATTTCAAATTTTTTTCGCCCACATTTCGATCAAAAATATGTGCAAAATTTCAAGAAGTTTGTCCGAATTTAGACAAAAAAATCAAATTTCAAAAATTATTTCAATGCTCTTTTGCATGCCTAGAGCCTAGTATAATAGTATAACCATGATAGCAGAGCTAGCAAGCTAGGGATGGAGCACCTAGTCGAGACAGAAACCGCGAAACACAAGAGATAGAGGCGTATAACACGCCGGTGCACCACCCCTGGAACAACCACATTAAGAGATTCCTACTCTATCCTACCAACGTAAATCCAAAAGGCCTGCCCGGACCCCACACCCAAAACCGGGCCCTAGGTAGTGTACCAGGGCCGCACCCCCGACACCGAAGACAAAGGAATGAGGGGGGGAAGGCAAGGGGGCGGAGAAAAGGGAGATAAGGGCGCTGGCTGATGTGCAGTAGCAGTAGTATGCGCTGTCCAGTGATAGGTGTGTAGCCCTGAACCTTCAGATCCTTTTTTTTTTATTTAGGCCTCCATTTGCCCATTACCGATTTCGCCCTCCGCACCCCCCTAGTGAGTGACCGGGCTATCAGCGAGACCCCATTCCCATTCTCAACCTTGTTAACCCTAGTACTTCCGTAGTCCGCGAGGCGGACGATCGGGACGTTTTTAGTACATATGGCTATATTGGGAGCCCCTAAGGGCCTCAGGAGGGCCCCAGGGGGCCTCCCGAGGCGAAATGGGGCTCCTCCTAGGCCTGGGTAGATATATCCCACTGATAAATTCAACAATGATGCTTGGTTTTAGAAGCGCGGGAGAACGTTGCCACGAAAGGTTGGCGCGAGCCCGTTTCCCTCCTCTCCCCCCCTCCCCCGCCCTTTTCCCCCACGGGTCCTCTCCGTGACCAAACAACACCCCTCCCTTTTTCACCTCTCGGTCTGAAATTCTTATCTATACACAGTCGCCCCCGTTCCCCGCTCCCCGCTCCCCGCGAGAACGAAGGTAAGTCGGGGTGGGGGCGGGCGGCGGTCAAACAAGCGAGAAGAAAGCCGGTCTGGGCGTGCCACCACCTCGCCCTTATACATACAGTATGCTGCCGCGTGCGAGCTCACCCCCATCTCATTCCTGGCGTGCTCGCAGGTGGCGTTTTGCTTGCAATGGGCGTCTCAGATACTTGACACCGTCAAGCCACTCCGGCTCCGCAGGCCTGCAGGCTTGTGTGTGATGAAGGCAGGGGCAAGGATGTGAAAAATTCTTCGGAATTTCTGAGCCCTCCGTCCACACACTGCCAAAAGCGCGCAGAGCACGAGCTTGTGGACATGGGTGTCGTCGCCCTCGCGATTGCTGAGCAGAGCGCAAAGGGCGGCACGCGTGGTTCGCGGAAGGAGAAGCACAACGTCCGGCGTGTCTCACCTCAAAAGGGCGTCTGTAGTTATGTTGGGTGCTCTGTGGAGAAACCCAAGCGACCCCAATACAGGTGTTTTGCCTGTCGGGATGGAGTAGGGGCGTACTACCATGTTCGGTGTTTGTCGCATTCATCCCAGATGATGCGATTTCCAGGCTCTTGATTCCAGGTCCTTCGCCGTGCGGCCACACGGTGAAGCTCAGGTACATCTAGGTTGGTAGGGTTCGTCCCTAGCGATCTAGAATTCGAGTTCTTGTTTCGTTCCTTCTAGCCTGTTTGTCAGGTCTAGATTCCAGGTTTCCTCCTTTCGGGTAATCTTGACCCAAAGGAGCCAGGTCGCCTGTCACTCGCTGCGCGCTTGTCTCAGGCTCTCAGGTTACCTTGTGAAGGCTTGTTTAGCTTCTTGCAAGGCTTGTTGTTTCTTGTTGGGTTCCGGTTCTTTCTTGGGACTTGCTAACTTTCGTTGTCGTCCAGGCCTGTTCGTCGTAGGTTTTGTTTAGCCTGGTTAGGGTTTCGTTGTCTTCCAGCGTTTGGCGTTCGTCTTGGCGTTCGGAAATTTCCTCTCACATTCCCTAGGTCCGCTACCCTTGGCTTGTAGGTCCTTGCTTCTTTCTTCTCGGTCAAGGTTTTGGCGAGCGAGTCGGTTGCTCTAGCCGCTCGAGATTTGAGGTTTAATTTGCCATCTCCCCTTGGAGATCGGTGTAGGTTCGCTTCCTAGGTGAGGGAATCTTTCCCCTTGATGCAAGCTACATGCAAGCCTTGGCCCCTTTGGTGTTTCTTCCCCTTGGTTGCTACTCAGGGTTGTTCGTTAGAAGCGTCTAGAAGGTTCACGCTCAACGGCAAGATTTCCTCTGTCGTGAAGACATCTCGTTGCGATCTGTATCCAAAGTGATCGCCGTGGTCGCGCGACATGACGCTCCCCTTCGGACTCTCCGCTACGTGGGAAGTTACAACGGAGACACGCTCCGGCCGTCGCTGCGGAGTCTCTCTCTCTCTCTCGCTCTCTCTCTCCGTCTCTCGCGACGTGTTTGAGTTATCGGTGATTTGGGGTCGCGGTTGCTTGATAATTTGCTTGGTTTGGGTGAATGATTCCGGTGTGTTTGTGAGTCGGTGTATCCTGTTGTTCTCAGGCTCTTTGTCCGTCGTTGTTCGCTGCGTCGCTGCACTCAAGCAGCCTAGGCTCCCTCCCTGAGGGAAGAGTTCTTTGTAGGTCTAACAATCTCTTAAAACCCAACACACTAGGGCCGCTAGGAGCGCCTCGCCGCCCCACAGTCCTTCGTTCGCCGTTCGTTCCCTGTCCATACACCCGAATGGGGTTGCCCGACCCAGTCCAGAATTTCATTCACCCGACTCCCGGTGGGGAGGAGGGGCAAAGCGCCGCGCTAGCCGCCGGTGCCGCTCGCGACGGAGTGGCTCAGAGCCCTCCGGTAGCGCTCGACTCGACAAGCACGAAATCTAAGCTCGCGTCCTCGGCCGCAGAGGAGGAACCTCTCAGGGAACCTTCTCTGCCCGCTGCAGCTTCTGTTCCCGTTGGATGTCCGAGTGATCCCACGGCCTCTGAGGCTGCACCAGTGGCACCCATCACTCCGGCTGCTATCTCCACGACTGGCTCCGATCGCATCTTCATCCCTGGATTCATCCCCCGACGGCCCTGCCCAAGGGGGTGGGCTAGGTGGATCCGACGCGTCTTCGGTCTCTTCGTTTCGTAAACAGTCAGTTGTAAAGCCCTCGAGGGCTGTCGACTCGGTATCATCTTCTGCTCTAGGTTCTATGGATAGGTCCGACGTGGCCGCTGCCGCGTCCGAAAACGTTGTTGCTGCTTTACCTGTTTCTGCTCTTTCCCGGCGGGACCCCACTGGAGACCTCTCTCCCAAGGGCCATAGCCGGAGCCGCTCTGCGGACGAATTGTCGTTGTCTACCGTAGGTTCTCGTGCAGTGGAGGCGGAGACTTGTGCCTCCTCCTCACCTCTCTCCCCGGTTCGTTATATTTCTCCGTCATCGTGTTCATTCTCTCGTCTCGAAGTTGCACCTGTTCTCGTTTCTGACCTGGTTCCCGACCCGGAAGGGTCGGCTTCCGGAGTCAATGAAGATGAAGGTTCCAAGGGAGCTGCGGCTTTCCGCGCTCACGCCGTGGCCACCCCAGACTCGGGAGACGCAGGGGCCGTCGATTACGATCTCTCGTCGCGCCCCACACGGACGCCGGCGTCTCCTCTTTCTCTCGGCTCTCCGGAGGATCCCTGTTCCAGGGATCGCCCGCCGGAGCCAACCCCCTTCAGGTCTAGCCCACCGAAACTTCAGGGCGACGACCCCCTCCCCCTGAATTCTACTGCCGAGGCCATCCACCGGATCGCCGTGGTTGGTTGTTCCTCGGCCGCCAAGTCTACTGAAGCTGCCCGCGCCCCTACGCGCGAGCTCCAAATGTTAGCCGCCTCCCGTGCCCGGGCTAGCGGTTCCTCCGTCATCTTGCCCCGCCATCTCGCCGAAGCTGCTCTAGCCTTGCGGCGGCCGCACGCGAGCACTCATTCATCACCCTCTGCCGTACTGCCGACGCATTTTGACGAGCTTTGCGCTGAGTTAGCGGCGATCCACGACGCCGTGACGTTCGACGCGGCCGAGGGGATTCCTCCACCCCGCGTTCTAGTCGTCGGTGAAGCTAGCGGGGTCGTGTCTTCGATGTTCCTACTCGCCGGAGCGCACGTCGCGACGTGCGATCTACGACCGTCGGAGATCGACTACATTCCCCACTTCTGCGGAGATGCTCTTCACATTCAAAACCTCGGTTGGGACCTCGTGGTCGCGCATCCGCCGTGCACGTATTCGTCGGCGGTGAGTTGCCAGTGGCTCGATCGGGAGCCGGGACGACGCCAGGCTCTCGAATCCGCCGCTAGAGTCTTCCTCGCCATGGCAAGCGCCAACGCGCCTTTCGTTGCCGTCGAAAATCCTCGAATGCACGCGGAAGCCTCCGCCTTAGTCGGGGGGTTGCGACCGCGGCAGTTTGTGCAGCCGTGGCAGCACGGCACGGGCCATCAAAAAGCAACTGGCCTGTACCTGACGGCTTCACTCCCGCCCCTGCAGCCTTCGAAGATTGTCGAGGGACGTCTATCCGCGATGGCGGATCTATCGCCGTCGCCCCACCGTGGCGCCCTTCGCAGCCGCACCTATGTGGGCATTGCCGGTGCAATGGCGGCCCAGTGGATGCCGGTCTTGCGCCGTTATGCGCGCGAAGCCAAGGCGTCGCGTTCGCTCGACTTCACGGTGGACTGGGCAATTTCCCAAGCCGCTGCCAGCTTGAGAGAACGCCCTTCGCTTTGCTCGACCGGCTTCGAACTGGCTGAGCCGAGGACGGCTCTGGCTCGCTTCATGGAGGGGGGAGGCGAGGCAGCTTCTAGCTCTCACCTCACGCCTCCCAGCGGTACGCTAGTGTCCGATTCGGTAGTCGTGATCTCAGACGCGGGCCCCGTTGCCGATGCGTCTCGCCTGCTCCATCGGAAGGACTCGGAAACCAACGCATCGCAAGACGGGACCGTGGCGGAAGTGGACTGCTTCACGCCGTGGGAGTGGCCCATAAGGGACCGCTCTACAACGCCAGGCCCTCCAAACACGGTGAAGAAGCGCCGCAGCAAGTGGCAGGTCTTCGATCGTGATGTAATTTCGGGGGTCCATCGGTGGCAGGATGTCACGCCTTCCATCGCCCAAGAAATCGCTGAGCAAGCGGCAGCTGCGGAGCCGTCGGAACCTTCCATCTTGTCTCGACTGGGCTCCCAAGGCATCAATGCACTATCTCCGAGCGCCTCCTTCACGGCTGGCGACGAGGGAGTGGCCGAACTGACCAATTCGTTCGTAGCCGAAAGGCCACTCGAAACCTGGGATGTCGGGCCCGACTCGGGAGAAGATGACACGCCCGAGATGCCAGAACACCGGAGCATGCAGACCCTCGAGACCAAGCCCTCCGACGCCGCCGAAGGAGAGGGTACTCCACGGGCACTGTGTTGCGATGGGGCTGCCGCTAGGGGTCTCAGTGCGGCTGGTTTTTCCGAGTTGTCGAAGCTTCCGAAGACAGACTTGCAGAAGTCCCTGGAGAAGGAATGGTCACGCCAAATGGATCAACCTCGGCATCCGACGGACCGTCGAGGGCTAGGCTATGATGGCGTGCCTAACCCCTCTAGTTCGGCAAAGGCATCCCCATACTCTTCAATACCATTCGTGCCGCAGACGGTAGCCGCCGCTATCGAGCGAGTGCCCCACGTCGATGAATCTTCTCCGTCCAGGCCAGCCTCCAATCCAACCACCCCGTCACCCGGAGCCGGAACCTCGCTTCCAGTAGAATCTATCGCGGACACGCCGCCGCCGCTCTACCCTCGTCACTGCCTCTATGTCCGCGATCTCGTGGTCTGCCGTGCCGATGGCGACCGCGCAGCTCAAGGGTTCGTTCTCCCGGACGTTGCTCTCACGGTGAACAGCACCCTGGCTGACACTGGAGCGGGCCCATCAGTAATCACCACTGCTCTTCTCGATCGACTACCTGAAGACGCTTGCGTCGAACGCGTATCGGACGCTACCGTCCCCAACCTACATGGGCCGGACGGCCTTCCTCTCATCACTAGGGGCCGGGCTAGCCTCGTCTTCTCCTTGTCCGGTCGCCTCTTCCGTCATTCGTTCGCGGTCATCGAAGGGAACCCGATGCTTCTGCTCGGGAACGATTTTTTGGCCGCTCACTCCGCTACCATTTCTCTCGACGCCGCGAGCTCAGAGGGAAGCCTCCGCCTCCGTCCGGCCTCTGGCGATGCAGAAGACTCTTCAAGAGTCCTTTCCGAATGCGTAGTCAGAGTTTCCACGGCGCCGCCCCCAGTCGCGGACTCCGGCTTCGTCGGAGCTATCTCGATGTCACCCGGTCAGCCGCTGACTGTCGACTTTCTGGAGAGGTCGACGGCAACACGAGAGATCCCGGCCGGATCGGTGGGTGAGGCTGCTGCTGATGCTAGGCAGCCACTCTATACACCTCTCTTTGAGTCTGCCGACGAGTTTGCGGCCAAAGCTCCGGCGTCTACCTCGTCCGAATATCTTCTCTACACGGAGCAAGCGGTGACGATTCCTGCCTTCCACCGCGCAACCATCTGGGTTAGGGTTCCGCTAGCTCTCCGAGATCATTCGGACTGCGCGATGCTGGTCGACCGCCTACCAAACCGCGAGGCTCTCGATTCGTCCCCTCTCGTAATGCCCACGGTGGTCACGCCCACGGACGATCATCGCATCGCGGTGACGATCGTCCACACCGGGGTCAATGCGCTGACCCTGCCGTCTCTGCATCCGATAGCTTCGCTCCAGGTGCGTTTCAAGTTGCACCGGGGCTGGACTCCGACTGGAAGCGAGGGGGATGGTGACCCTGTCACCGCGCTGAGCGAGGAGCAACGAGCTCTACTCGACTCAGCCACCATCGATCCGGACCGGCTTCTTTCCGACGATCAACGAGAAGAAGTACGCCAACTCTTGGCCCGGCGCATCAAAGCTTTCGCGTTGCACCCGGGGGCTCCAAACCATACGCACGTTCTCGAGGTGGAGTTGCCACTCAACCCCGGCGCTGTTCCTCACCGGCATGCTCCGTCTAGAGTGGGCCGCGCAGGCGAGCTCATCATAGAAGAGGAGGTAGCCAAGATGGAAGCCGCCGGCATTATTCGCAAGTCAAATTCGGCTTGGGCTTCCCGAGTAGTCCTGGTCAGCAAGAAAGATGGCTCCGTTCGATTCTGCGTGGACTACCGCGACACGAACGCCAAGCTACGCGTCGAGGATAGCCCTCTACCCCTCATTGTAGAGGCTATTGATAGGCTAGCGTCCGGCCAAGGGCCGCTCAGTTCTCTCTTTTTATGTACTCTCGATTTAGCCTCTGGTTTTTGGGGCATCCCGATCAAAGAATCGCACAAACATATCACCGCTTTCACTACCCACCGCGGCAAATACGAGTTCAACTTTCTACCGTTCGGCATCCAATCAGGTCCCTCCTACATGTGCCGCTTGATGGACATCGTTCTCGGTGCGCTAGCGTGGGAGATCTGCATGCCTTACCTCGATGATGTGGGCATCTGGTCAACGGGCGTGGGTCCTTCCGAAGAGGCCAGGGCACAGGCTTCGTTCGAGCAAATGCTTCACCGGCTAGACCTAGTTCTCGAGCGGCTAGAGTGGGCCGGCCTGACCTGCAAGATGTCCAAGTGTGTCTTCTTTGCCACCTCTACGGAGTACCTCGGTCACGTTGTCTCGAGGGAAGGTCTCAAGATGGACCCGAAGAAGGTCGCAGCTGTCGCCGTTATCGACCCGTCATCCATCAACTCCTTGGAAGCGGTTCGATCTTTCCTCGGCCTTTGCTCCTACTACCGTCGATTCATTCGCCAATTCGCCGCTAAGGCTGCTCCTCTCACTGCTCTCACGCGGAAGGGCTGCGACGTGGCAAAGGAGTCCCAGTCCGAGGAGTGTCGCCGAGCTATCCAAGAGCTCAAGACAGCGATCACTTCGGAGCCCGTCTTGACTCCACCCAGGGATGATCGGCCCTTCATCGTCAAGACCGATGGGGCTAGCAAGTTGGGCATCGCCGGCATCCTCTCGCAGCTAGGAGACGATAACCGTGAACGAGTCGTTGGGTACTACGCTCGCAGTCTCACCTCGGCCGAACGCCATTGGACGGTGACCGAGATTGAACTCTTGGCCGCCCTGGAATCAATCCGAAATTGGCGACCCTACCTTTGGGGGCGTCGGTTCAAGTTAGTCGTTGACCACTCTGCGCTGCGATGGCTGCATACCATGAAGGATCAAGTAGCCGGTGGGCCAGCCTCTCGGCTGACTCGGTGGGCTCTCAAGTTGGCTGAGTACCGGTTCGATGTCGAACATAAACCAGGAGCTGTTCATCAGGATGCTGACGGGCTGTCTCGGCTAGCATCCCTGGAGCCGGAACACGAAGACGAACCACTCGCCGGCCCAGCGTCGTTAGCGGTACGTGAGCCTGGCTCAGAGTCTCTAGCCGAGCATGAACGGTCTCATCCGGTGGCTGCCATCACGCGCTCCGTAGCTACGGCGCGAGGGCTTCAAGCCTTGGACCGATCTCGTCGTCGAGCCTCCGATTCCGGGCCCGCCATCCAGTCCAGTTATTTGGCTCCGGGTACGCCGACTTCCGAAGAGATGAGAGCGGCCCTGGCGGAAGATCCGTTCGTAGAGCCACTCCTAGGCTCAGGAGAGACGGCCAACCACGAGCCATCAGGCCAAGGGTCGCCTCCGCCGGCCGCCGCCTCAGGCCCCATTGCCGAAGATGATTCGTGTTCCAGTTCTGTCGCTCCCGTTCCCGCTCAGCCATCCAAGATGTTTCGCCGTTTCGTCGTTCACGATGGGCTCGTCTACTATCGCACCGTCCTTGACTCCATCGACCCGGACTCGCTAGTGCTCTATGTTCCGCCCTTGTTGCGGTCTCGCTACCTCTTTGCCTACCACGATCGCTCCGGTCACCTTGGAGTTTCTCGAATGTCTGGTCTTCTTCGTACTCGGGTATACTGGCCTGGCATGTCTTCCGACGTTGCGTCCTACGTCCGAGAATGCCACGAGTGCACCCTCGCCAAGCCGCTACCTAGGGCTCTAGCGTCGCCCTCCGGTCTCTCTGTGGGTACCTACCCCTTTGATGTGGTCTACTGCGACGTGCTCTCGCTGGCTCCCACTCACAACTTCGTGCCTGGAGTCTCGGGTTACGACAAGCTGGTCGTCTTCATCGACTCGCTCACTCGATGGATTGAGGCTGAGCCGTCGAATGGGGATCCCTCGTCGGAGATGGCCTTGGACATGTTCATCCGCTTGATTGTGACGCGTTATGGAGTCCCTAGGCAGCTTCGAACCGACGCCGGTTCGAATCTATGTTCGGTTCTTGTTTCGCGTATTCTGGAGCTCACCGGGACTGATTTGTCGAGTACAGAGCCGTACCGACATGAAGGTGTAGGCTTCGTCGAACGCGCTCAGCAAACGCTCATCCGTTTGATGCGCGCCTCGAACGAGGGTGGCAGCCATTGGGTCGACCATTTGCCGTTCCTACTCCTCTCGTTGAGGGCTTCTTCCGGTCGTGTCACCTCTCGGTCTCCAGCGTCTTTGATCTTTGGGCGTGAGCTGCGTCTGCCCGCTCAACTCTCTGATCCGAAGTCTGTTTCGCCAACTGCTCTCGAGGCGGCGTCCGCCGACGTTCGCTCGTACGCATCCAGGCTCAATGCGAGCCTCCGCCTCTCTTGGTCCAGCGCTCTCGAGGCTACCCTAGCCGCTCAGGCTGAGTCGGTCCGTGACGCTACGATCAAGTCTCAAAGACCAGCTCGTTTCGAACCTGGGGATCGCGTCTGCATGCGATTACCAGGCCATGCCAACAAGTTGCAATTCATCTACTCGGGTCCCTACCGCGTCGTAGAGGCTCTGTCCGACACTAGGTACCGACTCCGTGATCTGGAGAACCGGTTAGTCAAGGAGGAGGTGCATATCTCGAACCTCCGGCCGTATCATACTTTCGTTGATGAAGAGCCGCTGGCTGACGACGAGTACATCGTTGAAAAGTTGCTCGATCGTCGTAGCCATGGCGATTCTATCGAGTACCTCGTGAAGTGGCGTGGCTATGCTCTTCGAGAAGCCACCTGGGAGCCTCGTTCCGAGTTGCTCCGTCGTTGTTCTGATTTGCTTGATGATTATGATCGCTCCGTCGAGGAGACTTGTCCAGAAGATGTTGAGTCCCCGGAAGCAACTTCTTCGTCAGCCAGGGATACTCCTCTTCCTCCCGTTCTCGATGCGCCGTCTTCGCGCACTCGATCCAGGCTCCATCCTCGTTGATCCCATGTCTTGGGTAAGGGACCCGTCCCTCTAGGCTAGCCCCACGCCTCGGCTAGGGCTCCGAGTCCAAATTTCTGTCAGAGCGAATCATGGAGGTGCTGAACGCGTGCTGCCTGCGCTCTACACCCGGCGCAACACCCGAGCAAAGCTCCTGTAAAAGGGAGAAGTGGGTGGGGCAGTGCGTACGAAAGAGGCCGCCGCGTTAAGCCGCCGATTTCGTGCTCGCTTTGGATCCAAAGGGTGTTCTTGTCTCCACGTTTCGCTCGCTATGTTTCGTTGCTTCTTGTTCCGATTCTGACCTCTGGTCAGCTCAGGTTCCAAGTTCCAGGTCTCTGTTTCCAGGTTCACCGCTCGACATCGGGAGACGTCTCGATCTTAGTCGGGGGTGTCGCATTCATCCCAGATGATGCGATTTCCAGGCTCTTGATTCCAGGTCCTTCGCCGTGCGGCCACACGGTGAAGCTCAGGTACATCTAGGTTGGTAGGGTTCGTCCCTAGCGATCTAGAATTCGAGTTCTTGTTTCGTTCCTTCTAGCCTGTTTGTCAGGTCTAGATTCCAGGTTTCCTCCTTTCGGGTAATCTTGACCCAAAGGAGCCAGGTCGCCTGTCACTCGCTGCGCGCTTGTCTCAGGCTCTCAGGTTACCTTGTGAAGGCTTGTTTAGCTTCTTGCAAGGCTTGTTGTTTCTTGTTGGGTTCCGGTTCTTTCTTGGGACTTGCTAACTTTCGTTGTCGTCCAGGCCTGTTCGTCGTAGGTTTTGTTTAGCCTGGTTAGGGTTTCGTTGTCTTCCAGCGTTTGGCGTTCGTCTTGGCGTTCGGAAATTTCCTCTCACATTCCCTAGGTCCGCTACCCTTGGCTTGTAGGTCCTTGCTTCTTTCTTCTCGGTCAAGGTTTTGGCGAGCGAGTCGGTTGCTCTAGCCGCTCGAGATTTGAGGTTTAATTTGCCATCTCCCCTTGGAGATCGGTGTAGGTTCGCTTCCTAGGTGAGGGAATCTTTCCCCTTGATGCAAGCTACATGCAAGCCTTGGCCCCTTTGGTGTTTCTTCCCCTTGGTTGCTACTCAGGGTTGTTCGTTAGAAGCGTCTAGAAGGTTCACGCTCAACGGCAAGATTTCCTCTGTCGTGAAGACATCTCGTTGCGATCTGTATCCAAAGTGATCGCCGTGGTCGCGCGACATGACGCTCCCCTTCGGACTCTCCGCTACGTGGGAAGTTACAACGGAGACACGCTCCGGCCGTCGCTGCGGAGTCTCTCTCTCTCTCTCGCTCTCTCTCTCCGTCTCTCGCGACGTGTTTGAGTTATCGGTGATTTGGGGTCGCGGTTGCTTGATAATTTGCTTGGTTTGGGTGAATGATTCCGGTGTGTTTGTGAGTCGGTGTATCCTGTTGTTCTCAGGCTCTTTGTCCGTCGTTGTTCGCTGCGTCGCTGCACTCAAGCAGCCTAGGCTCCCTCCCTGAGGGAAGAGTTCTTTGTAGGTCTAACAATCTCTTAAAACCCAACACACTAGGGCCGCTAGGAGCGCCTCGCCGCCCCACAGTCCTTCGTTCGCCGTTCGTTCCCTGTCCATACACCCGAATGGGGTTGCCCGACCCAGTCCAGAATTTCATTCACCCGACTCCCGGTGGGGAGGAGGGGCAAAGCGCCGCGCTAGCCGCCGGTGCCGCTCGCGACGGAGTGGCTCAGAGCCCTCCGGTAGCGCTCGACTCGACAGTGTTTCTTTGCGTGCCATCGGTGTCATCTTGAGTAGCATGGGGTTTTCCTCAATTTTTATATGCTTTTGCACATTTTCGTCGTTTTCGCACCTCATAAAAGTGGTCACAACCTTATGCTCATGTGCCAGGCTGCTTAGGGAGTCCTAGCTCGCCTATGAGGAGGCCCTCCAGCCAAAAATATTCGTGTTAGGGGGCCTACCGCTCGCAGTGCAAACACCGTAAAAACAGTTTTTACGGAAGTACTAGGGTTAATACTGATTGCTCCTTTTGCTATCTAGATCGATAACGATAGTGGCCGACTGCTATCTAGTTAGATAACGATAGTTGATTTTGCTCCTCGATGGCTCGATGTCTCGATATCGGGGTATCTTGTTCCACGCCTTACACATTCAAGTCTAAAAATATGAGTATGACTTATGCTCCAGTGTTCATAGACCCAGGCCTTGTGAACCCAGTGAGTTGGCGTCACAACTTTCCTCGCTACTCGATGTTTGTGCCTCGCATGAAGGGCCTCAAAAAATATACCGGAGGGGGGCCCGACTGTATTTTGCGCACCGCCCTCGATGGCATGAAAATCGGTATTTTTCGAAAATTTCGCCGGAGAATCCCCAATTTTTGTTGCTGATCCATCCTACCGGAAGCCATAGCGAGCTTATTTAGCCCTTCATTCACCCATTGTAGCTGATGCCCTCCGCACCCCCATAGTGAGTGACCGGGCTACTCATCAGCTGATATCAGCTATCAGGTACTGATAGCGCTCGAAGTTGGTGTGAGCTTATGAACGGATGGACCATCCTAGGCCGCTGGGGCCGTCGTCGGTGGTGTGCGCGGCGCGGCGGCACAGCACGTCGCCGCCGCTGAGCGCGGGCGGGTTGGGGGTGGGGGTGGGGGTTGGGGAGGGGGTGGGAGGGGGGAGAGGGGGGAAAGGGGGGGCGGGGGGCGGGGGGAAGGGGGGAGGGGGGGCGGGGGGGAGGGGGGAGGGGGGAGGGGGGAGGGGGGGCGGGGGGGGCGGGGGGAGGGGGGGCGGGGGGGAGGGGGGGAGGGGGGGCGGGGGGTGGGGCGGGGGCCGTGCTTCGTCACTCGCGTGTGCGCGCCGGCGCCTCAGTGCCTTTTGACGAAGCGCAGCCGCGCGCGCGGGGGGGGGAAGGCCATGCTGGGCGCGCTGCCCGAGGAGCTGGCGGCGCTCGTCGTGGAGCGCCTGGCGCTGGCGGACGCGCTGGCGGTGCGCGCGTCGTGTGGACGGCTCGCCTCGCTCGTCGCTCGCCGACTCGCTCGCGAGGCCGTCGTCTGCGCCGGCTGCGGCTGCCCACTCCTCTTTGAGAGCCAAGTGAAGCGGAGTGAGAGCCATGTGGGGCCGCTCCCCGACGACGGGCCTCCGCTCGGCGTGGATGTGCATGGAGCGGCGATCGGGCTAGGGACGCGGGTGCGTGCCTCGCAGCCGCTCCTCCTCTCGCTCGTCGACGCGCTCGCTGGCGAGGCTGTCCACCCTGGGTGGGAGGCGGCCATGACACGCCTTGGCATCTCGCGACGGGTGAGGTTCGACTTCGCGCGGCGCGTCTCGCACCTGCTCACGATGCGTCGCGCTCACTGCCCACGATGCAAACGACACCTCGGGCTCGCCCTTTCTATCCCAGAACTCGACGCGAGGGTTGAGCCCACTGCGCAAGACATGCGGCCGGGAGTGGTCGACAAGGACGGGCGGGTGAGGCAGCTAAAGAACCTCGCCGACCGCTGCGCTGCTGCCGGCACGTGGCAGCGTTCACCGCGACTTGGCCGGCCCGCCTCGCCCGAAGCACTAGTCAAGGCCGTTGGCCTCATGGCGCTTACCGACGAGCGGTCATGGCGCGAGGAGCGCCTCTCATCCGATTCTGAGGGGAGTGTGCTCAGCACCTCGAGCGGCTCGAGCGGCTTCTCAAGCCCTGCCCACTGCTGCGTGGGCCCCGGTGGCGGTGTCACGAGCCGAGGGAGCAGGTTGACGGTGACGAACTCGCCCACTCCCACGTTACTCCACGCTTCGCTGGCCGCGGCCACGTCGGGTTGCGACGGCACCCTCGGCAGCTACCTTGAGCGTATCGTTGAGGCTGCCGGCCGTCGCTCGAGCTCCCGCACGTCTGCCGCTCTTGAGCGGCGCTCGTGGAAGGATTCGCCGCATCTACGTTTCTCACGCCCTGGCGAAGGTTTGAGCAGCCACCAGCTCATAGAAGAGCCTGACGCATGCATGACGGCCGTGCAGGATGCCACTGCCTCTTCGCTCGACGGGCTTGCAGCGTTGAGCCTCGCCTATGTGGTGCGACATCAACGCACAACTGGACGACGGCAGCTGTTGGCGAATGTGCCCTTTACAACCGCGCGCGAGGTCGTGGTCACTCTCGCTGCTGCGATCAACGCATGTACACTCTGCCGCAACTACCTGCGGTGGCGTTCAGGGCCGCCGCCCGAATGTGCGCAGCTCATCTGGCCGTCTCTCCAAGCTGGCATATTGGTGTGCACGGGCGCTGGGCGGCCGGATGCACACCCTAATTCGCTATCAGACCAACGAGATGACACCGAGCCGTCGCCCGCCGCGCCGCTTGAGAGAGGCGATGTGCTCAACCCGATCGTGAAAGAACAACGCCAGGATGCCTACGCACTCAAGGTGGTCGCATCGGCATTCTACGGCGTGGGCCAGTCGGCTCGCACAGAGGACAAGACTTTATTCAGCAACTACTTGTGCCTGTCTGACCCTGTGCCCCTGCCACTTTTGGACACGACTCCAACTGTCGCTCCAGTACTCATGAGGAAAGCCGCGGGCTTACCGCTGGAGTGTGGCAACCCGTTAGCCCATCCCGACG
Source organism: Isochrysis galbana (assembly GCA_018136815.1). NCBI lineage: Eukaryota > Haptophyta > Isochrysidales > Isochrysidaceae > Isochrysis > Isochrysis galbana. The sequence continues at coordinate 252,369 of CM030944.1, read as the reverse complement.
CCATTCTCTCGCAGATGCATGTCTGGGACGCGGGGCGAGGTTGCGAGGAGGCGTGGTACTTCAATCACCTTATAGAAGGTGCCGCGGTCGCCGATGTGCCACGGCGAGAGATGCTTTCGCAGGGCGTAATGGAGGTGGCTGATTTGCGCTGCTCCAAGTGCGGCGCCTGCATAGGCTGGCGCTTCGACGCCGACGCGGAGCCCGACCTGCGCAACATCTCGCAAGTGGGTCGTGTCGGCCTTGTGGTCTCATCCCTAAGGCACGTTGACACGGTGGAGTCCTCGCCCTAGTTCAGCTCACCTAGGCCTTGGATGCGATCGAGGTGGCTTTGCCCACCGGCTAGCGGACGGGCGTCTGCCTCATTTGCTGCGATGCTCGAATTCACTCGACGCCGTGCGTGCGACTCACGAGTGAATACGTGTTGCATTGAGATTTCCGCGCACGACGAGGATTAGGATTAGGTACACACAGGGATATGGGTCGCCTCAGAGACGCGATGCGGCACACAGTGTGCTGCGAGTACCCCAACTGACAACCAACAAACGATCAAGATGCCCTTGATCATCGTTTACCGCTATGTTGCTGCAGATGATGATGTACCATTCAGGACTTCTACGTGAAACGTCGACGCGCGAAGTGGCGGGTGCGCTCTCTTGAGAAATGAGATGCCATCACATTGCACTTGAACGATGAATTGCGAGGCGATTACTTGGCTGGACTGTGCAGTTCCTAATAACTCAAGCTCCAATGCTAACTTAGGTGCGGGGGGGGGTGTTAGTAGCTGGGGGTTATCGGGGATATCCACAACACACGCCAATCACCGTAATAATCTTCTCCATCACCCGGCACGCAAGCACGGACAGGAGTTATTAGGGCCATGCAAAAATATTTAGTAGAAGGATATTCCACATTCCGCGGGATACTTGATATTTGGGTGAATATCGGCCTGTGGGATATTCGATATTCATAGTCTATCACCGTGCTAGCCGTAGCCCGGTCACTCACTAGGGGGGTGCGGAGGGCACCATTTGTAATGGGCAAGCGAAGGCCTAAATAAGCTCCCTATAGGTTCCGGTATGGGAGATCAGCAAAAAAAACCGGGGGTCTTCCGGCAAAATTTTCGAAAAATAAAAATACCCGATTTCAGGCCTCTGACGGCCGTGCGGAAATGCTTATTTCAGGCCGCCCTTGCGGCCTTTGTCCATCCCATCGGGAGTGGCGTCAAAGCCCTCTAGCCTGGAAAGAAGAAACTTCATGTATGTTGCTATGTCCTCGCTCTTGATGTCCTTCTTGTCCTCTGCTAGCTGCGCTAGCTTTATGTGAAAAGGAGTGTCCTCCGGCTCTTCCTCCTCATCTTGATTATGAGGGGGAGAGGCGATTTGTGTGGCTATGGGTGGAGTCGGCTTTGGCTTTGGGTCCGACTGCGCGTCCGCTCGCTTGCGCGAGGGTAGCGTGGGTTGCTGAGTGGGTTGAAGTGGGGCTTGCTGTGTGCCTGTGTTGGCGTGCGTCTGTGCCTTGGGTCCAGCCGCTTCATGGTACGATTTCTGGGTGCTGTTTCTTGAAGAGTTGGAGGCCGAAAAGGCCCCCATGATTGATTGTTGTGTGAAGAGTCCTTGTTGGACTGGCAAGCCAGTGGAGGCAGGCGGCGGAGACAGGGGCTGGCTCTGCTTGTCTGCAGGGAACAGGGCTCTCCTTGTTCCCTGCTTCGGTGCCTGGTGGGGAGGCGAGGGAGGAAGGATCATGTCGACGTCGCTGTCTGTGAGGGGGGCTGCCTGTGAGCGCTTCGGCTCCGGCGGCTTGGGGCGGCCCCTGTGGGGCGTCGTGACGGCGGAGGGCTGGGGATCAGCAGCGGTCGGCGCGCGCTCCATCGCTCGAACTATAACAATTAGGGCGGTCAAGCACGCCTTTTAACTTCTAAGGGTGAAAATTTACCAAGTCAAGATTGAGGTTTTATCACGCGATTTTCAGGCGTATTACACTGGAAATGGGTATATTAGGCAGAATCTCATTAGAAATATGCACATTTTCGACGCCATTCAACACACAGACCCAAAAACGTTTTCGCGCGCTCGTGCGAAATCGACGTCGACCACAAAAGTGCACCACAGGTCGCGCTGTGCGACGCGCGCCTGCGTTCCCCGGGCACGGTTACCCCCGGACAGGCAGTGCAGAGCCCCTTACCGTGCGATCGCACGGCGTCGCCTGCGCCCTCCACCTCGCCCCTGCTGGCATCTGCTGCCCGCCTCTCGCGCGCGTGCAGTGCGCGGCTGGCCGCGAGCCGTCAAAATGACGGTGCTGCGCATGATGGGCTGGCCCATCACGCGCGGCCCCGCCTCAGTATGGTGGGAGTAACCCCTGACAGAAAGATGCCATCTATTGTTGCAAGCTTTGCTGATGCAAACCATCTCAATCTTGATGGCAAGCTTTGCTGATGTGGCCAACAATCTATGACCAAGCTTTTCGGGCGCGCAGCGCCCGAGCGCTACTATAGGCGCGCGGCTCGAGCAGCACATACGGACGGCGGTATAGCTCGCCGGCCGACCGTTGCTATCTCTCATTGATAAATGTATAAAGTGTTGAATACTTACACACAACAAGACGTGCTGCAATTAGCCCACTCCCTTATCCCTTGCCACATATCCCCGAGCCACCGAACTCGAACTCACAACTCACAGCGGGGAGGGGGGGGGGAGGGATAGGGACCCAGAGCACTATTTTGGGAACAAGCTTTCTATCGAGCTTTGGTGGACTCCAAAATCGACCATCTATGGACCAAGCTTTTGAGCAAGCTTTGCTGTAAATATCACCCATCTTTGAAAACAAGCTATCCCCGATTCTTAACCATCTTTCTGTCAGGGGTTAGGTGGGAGGGGGTGCCTGCTGGCCTCTTGGCGTTAGTACCACTACTCCCACTAGCCCGGTACTATCACGACACCCCTGAGCGCACTTGCCCGCACGCCTTGATTGAAGTGATGGCACAGACACATACACATATGCATCCCTTCAAATCTCCCCCCTCGCAAACCCCCGGCTCCCATTATAACTCCCCACAAGTTACAATGAGGGAAAACCCAGTGAGGCGGACCGACCTACGTCGGGCGACTCACCGGGGAAAAACACCGGGGGGGGGGAGGGGCCTCTCGTCGAGAAGCAGAACGGCCCTTACAGCTCGCGCCGCGAGCAGTCCTCGATCGAAGAAATAAATGACTGCGCCCCCCGATACCTGCCACAGAGACGTCTTGAGCCACTCCCTTCTTCTCGCCCCTCCTGTCGCCAGCCGCTCCCCTTCGCCCGTTTGCTAACGCAAACGGGGCCCGTTTCTTACCGCACTCCATCGGGGGGGGTGCAAATTCCCCCCTCTCCCTCTCTCCATTCTCCTCCGCCCCTCTCCCTGCGGTGCGTCGCCATGCGGCGCGCCACGGCCTGCTCTCAGAGGGCCTTTGGGGGCTCCCGGAGGGCCAGCAAGGGCAGCTCAGGGGGCAGTGGAGGCTGGGGCTCAGCCCCTGGCCCCCCTGCCTCTCCCACGCTTGCCACGCTGGCCATTGGAGCCTCCCAGTGGCCTCTGTATGCCTGGCGACCAGGGGAGGGTGGGGAGTCAGCTCGAGGGCAGGCCCATGCTGGGCGTGGGAGTGCGAGTCTCGGCCCGCGCCCACTAGGGGTCTGGGCCAGAGTGTTATTGATTGCCCAGCCCCTGCCAAAGGGCAGGGGCTGAGGTTGATTGTACGGGCCCACCCCGGGGGGTGTCCGCGATGGAGAGAGGGGGGCGCGAGGCCCCCATTGACCCCCACTTATAAAAGTAGGTTGACCCATATTAGTGCTTAAAAAGCCGTGTTTGACCGCCCTATAACAATAGTTTTACAAATCATTTTCATTTAATCCAAATCCCAAGTCACAAAGCACGAAGTCACAAACACAAACACAACTTACAACTTAGTATCTGATTATACCTCCCCCCTTGCAGGCCCCCGGCTGCCGTCAACATCTCCCCACAAGTTCACTGGGTGAAAACCCAGTTAGTCGCCAATACAACGTACTTTACATTGTACATTGAAGACTTTATTACCAGTACCAGGGAAAAGCGCCGGAGCGCGAGCTGGGCGGGGCGGGTTTTGTTTTTCCGCCCTGGGCCCAGATACCGTGGGGTGGGCGCGTGGGGGCGGCGAGAGGGAAGGCGACGCCATCGATGGTGCAGCTCGACGCGGATGGCTTCCTCACGCAGCTCACGCGCATGCTCGAGAAGTCGAGGGAGAAGGGCGCAGTCTGTCTCACAATGAAGCGATGTACGCGATCTTGTCCCGCACGTGGCCTGCCGCGTTCTAGGAGGGTTGCGTGAGAGAGTTGACAGTAACATCGCGTGTGGCGTGGGGCAGAGAGAGGAAAAGAATTTGAGCTCTGCCGTGTGGATGGCACGCTTCGAGCTCGGGCATGCACGCGGTGGAGCTTTTTGAGAGAGACGGATTCGGCAGGGTATATACCTCACAATACTACCACATGCACCGCCGCCTACAGATGCCGGCAAGGAGGCTAAGAAGGGAGGCGCAGTAGACAGTGCTGACTGCCGCTGTTTGGTAAGGGCTGTGCATGGTAACACAAAGTACTCGACGCTGATTGCTGCCAAGGACCAT
>CM030944.1:209932-233874 GCA_018136815.1 Isochrysis galbana | reverse complement strand
GCTGAGCAGGGAGAGAGAGGAGGGACGTCAGCCAGCCGCCGCCGGAGCCGCCGCCGCCGTGTGAGCGCCGCCTCTGCCTCTGGTTCAAAAATGAATGGGAGATGGGAGTCTCACGGAGCGAGACGCTGTTTGCATCGCTGGCAAGGGGTTCGACCGCCTGGAGGCGCTGGGCTTTGCCGTTGGTCGGGTGGGCGGGGGAGGCACCAACCCTCAGGGCCGTGCAGTTGAGGGAGGCACCAGCCCACTGGGCCGTGCCGTTGGGGGAGGCAGGGAGGCACCAACCCAGAGGGCCGTGCTGTTGAGGGAGGCACCAACCCACTGGGCCATGCAGTTGAGGGAGGCACCAGCCAAGCCTCCTACGCATCGTCAACGGCTGAGTCGGTGAGCTCGTCCTCGCTCTGCATGCCCAACTCGTAGCTCGTAGGGTGGTCAAATGGTTTTTTTTTTAGGGGCGACAAAGCGACCATCTCACGGTTAGGTTGTGAACTAGTTAGAGTGTAGAGTGTTAACGAGTTAACACCCAAACACCCAATCGTTTGTAGGGTCTGGTAAGAGTTTCGCGCCGGGCCCCCCAAGTTGCGCGCAAAAGTTTTGCAAAGTTTTTCGTTTTTCGCACCAATAAATCCACCCAAGTTTCGCAATAAGTTTCGCAAGTTTCGCGTCTTTTTCGGCGAGGAGTTGTGAGTTGTATGTACGTACATGCAATTTTAAATGTAGCTGTAATTAGTCGTTGCTGGGGCGCCATGATGCCCCGTACCCTACATGTGAAACACAGGAACAGTGTTTTTCTCGGAGGCCCAAAACATATGTTTTTCGCTATTTTATTTCGGGCGGCCCCCCTACCCCGCACATCTGTTTTTTACACTGTTTTTTTTCGACGGCAAAAAACATACTGTTTTTGCTGTTTTATTTCTAAGTCTGGCTGTGTTTCACATGTAGGCCCCGTACGCCCGCCCCCGGGCTCTGCCAGGGTGCCAGGGTCTTTGCAAGGCCTGCGGGGATATCTTCACCCGCGCCTTCACCTTCACCTGCGTCTGCGAGTGACACACTTGGTTGTAGCCACCCCGGAAATCAGCCGTAAGACGAGACGATAGGCGATAGGCACAAGGCACAACTAAGAACTAAGTGCGCACCCAGGACAATCCCGACGGCGAGTGTGCTGTCCCCCCAATCTGCTGAAGGGCTCTGGCGGAGAGGCTGGCTGTGGAGAGACAGAGATAAAAATGGGTCTCAGTTAGTTGTCGTGTCCGCCAAGCGCCAGCATCTATATATATCCACTCTTCTTCTTCTTTCACGCCTCTCCTCCCTTCAACCCCCCACCCGCCCGCGTTCCTCCCGCGGCCCCGATGCCCGCGATGCTCGCGCTCTCCGTCTTCTGCGCCGCCTTCTCTCCGGCGGCAGTCCTCTTCCTCGCGGTCATTGGCCACCGGCCCGAGCGGATCGTGCTCACCATGCTCTCCGCATTCGCATGGCTGACCTCGCTTGTGCTCTGCGCTGCCCTCTGGGCCCTCGCCTCGGCCGCGCAACTACCGTCAGTCTCGCTCGTCATGTTGGCTGTGCTGCTACAGGAAATGGGCAGGTGGGCCATGTACGAGGCGTACGTGCTGCTGCTTCGCTGGATGGCGGAGGCGAGGCTCACTCTGCCAAAGGCGGGGCCCGCCTCGGCACGGCTACCCGGTGCGGCCGTCGCCAATGGTGTGGGTATCTGGCTGGTGCAAACCTTTGTCCTGTACGGGGACGTGCTCTGGCGAGCGAGGCTGCCCGGCTCAGTGTACACGCCCATGTGCTCAGTCGCCTCGATGTTTGCTGTCGACGCCGTGTGTGCATGTGGCATCGGGAGCGTCAACGTACTGCTGTCGCTCATTGGCTGGACGACGGCGTACCCTCGCAAGTCGCGCGGGCTCGCGGCCGTTATGGTCGCTCTCCATGCGCTTGCCTCGCTTGCCACATCATTGAACTCAGCCGACTGGCTTCCGGTTGATGGCTGTGTTGCGGCAATCACTGCGCTTGCAAGCGTAGTGCTCATAACTGGCTGGTGCGCTGGATGGTGCATCCTAGAGGGCTTTGCGAAGAAGGAGTTGCTATTTGAAAGTGCGGACATGAGTGATGAGCCAGAGGCAGCTCGCGCATTGTCCCGTCGCAGAAGACTCAACAGCCGGCCGCGTGTCACGTTTGAGCAATGATGGATTGGGGGGCTTCATCATTCGTTCAGTGACGCAGTGACGCGCAGTATGGGTAGGATAGCTTGTCTTGAGGACAAGAACAAATGCTTAAATATTGGAGAAGAGCTTTTTTGCCGATGTATTCGGATCTCTTCCAACTTTCAACTTTGATCGTCGGCTGTTGTGTATTGTACAGATGAAAAATTCCAACGTATTGTGTGTCGACCCGTTCACACGCATACGACTTACGGCAAGGCCACTAAGTTTATACTTGGTTGACCCATTGGGGGGGGGCACGAGCCCCCCCCTCTCTCCACTCCTCCCCTACCATGGGAGAGGAACCACCCATCCTCCTGGCATGCCTGATGGCTTACCGGGAGGAGACAGCCCTACTTACCCACTCCCTTCCCCACAGGCTCGCCCCATTCGCCCATCCTGGCCAGTCGTGGCCAGCCCATTGCTCCAACCCCCCTCCCCCCCCTGGTCGACATTCACACAGGTGCAGCGTGGGGGCCGCAGAGGCTCAGGAGCGCCAGCGAGGGAGAGGCAGGGGAGGCCAGGGCCCAGCCCCAGCCTCCTCTGCCCCCTCAACTAGCCTCCAGGAGCCTCCAGGGGCCCCCAGAGGGCAGCTGGAGGCTTGCCGCAAGCGCGCCATCGCGCGTGCCGCAAGAGAGGGAGAGGGGAGAAAGAGCGCGGAGAAGGGGGTGGGCGGAGCGGAAAAAAAATCTTCTTGAAAGTCCCCGCTACATGTGCGGCGTGAGGCAGAGCAGAGTGCTAGTGAACCTCCCTACTACCCCAACCTAACAACCTAACCCCTGTCAACCCCCTGTCGCATTCGCGAATCGACGTCTACCGGCTCGCGCGGCACGCCCCCGGCTGTGGGCGGCGCGGCGCGAGGTGTCGTTCCGTCAATTGTGGGACATGAGTCGAATTGAGCGATCGAATGTCCACAGTTGTATACAGAGCGTTATTTTAAAATTAAATGGTAAATGTAGACTAGCGTAACAACTTATTTTCCCTGCTTTCCCGCGGCGCGTGTCCCCCCCCCCCCCCGGGGGCGCCGTGTCGGCGCTTTTCGATATTTGCCCATGGCACCTGTGATTACTTGTAATTATGGGCACGGCGCGATGTGCATCGGTCCCCCCCGCGGGGGCGCCGTGCGTGCGCATGCCAACCTTTTCCCTCCCCTAAGGCCCACATTTACGTAAAGTAGCCATATAAGAGATGTTTCTTTGCGCAGCACCTGGTGCCGATTTCGTGCTCGCTTTGGATCCAAAGGGTGTTCTTGTCTCCACGTTTCGCTCGCTATGTTCCGATGCTTCTTGTTCCGATTCTGACCTCTGGTCAGCTCAGGTTCCAGGTTCCAGGTCTATGTTTCCAGGTTCACCGCTCGACATCGGGAGACGTCTCGATCTTAATTAATTTTTAACAAATTCTTATGGGTCGCGGCGCGGCAAAGGAACGGGACTAGCGCTCACTCAAGACAGGACACCCTGCCGCGGCAAGCGCAAGCACCCTTCCCCCCTTATGCCACCCAGCTCTTCACTAGCTTTCTACCTGCGCTAGCCAGAGCGCCCCTCCCTCCACACTCAGACAGCCCCCTACGCCAGGATCCTGTTCTGGTCTCGCAGGCAAGGGGGCCTAATGGGAGGGAGAGGAGCAACTCCTCAGAGAGGAGCTGTGGGGAAGGAGATGTCTGAGTGGGGGCGCTATACCCTTGCGCTAGGCATGGGCAGCGACGCCGCCTCAAGACATGTCCTCCCTCTTGTCTTGAGTCGAAATTTTTGGTGCTTGAAGCAGAGGGCAAGGGGGTTTGTGCTTCTTGGGTTAGTTGTAGTTGGAAGAGGGAGTGGGAGAGGGAGTGAAGTGTTGGAAGAGGGCCCAAGGCAGGGCACTGAGTTGTAGGTACTTGTGGCCCACAAGAGTGGGGTGAAAACCTGAAGTGTATCAACAAGGGTCTTGAGTTGAAATTTTTGATGCTTTGAACAGAGGGCGAGGGGGTTCGTGCTGTTTGGGTTGGTTCTAGAGGGAAGGGAGAGTAGGAGAGGGAGTCAAGTGTTGAAGGAGGGCCCAAGGCAGGGCACTGAGTTGTAGGTTCTTGTGGCCCACAGGAGTGGGGTGAAAACGAGAAGTGAGTCAACATGTTGAAAAACAGAGGCACAAGTTGCTCTCCGTAGGAGATTGATGGTTGTGAAGTGCCCTCCCATGTTGGGTGCACTGATGGTAGAGGTTTCCACCATGGGGAGGGCAGCTGAGCTGCCCTCCCACATGAGGTGCTCTTGGGGTGGGAGGGTTTCCCACTGTTGGAGGGGGTCTCAAAGACCCCCTGCATGCTACGCAGAGCCATGGGGGCAACCTGTTCGGTGCCAGTGCTCGCCACCCCGCGCGCTTGCGCGGGCGTGGTTTGGATGGGCTGGATGGGCTCTGAGAGGGCTTTCTGACGAGCCGCCTCGGGCGGCATGGGGCGTCCCAGGTGGGGCGCGGTGGCGAGGGTCGCCTGGGGCTCGGGAGCGGTCGCGGCACGCTCCATAGTTCAAACTATAACAATAGTTTTAAGACGTCTCGATCTTAGTCGGGGGGTGTCGCATTCATCCTAGATGATGCGATTTCTAGGCTCTTATTTCCAGGTCCTTCGTCGTGCGGCCACACGGCGAAGCTCAGGTACATCTAGGTTGGTAGGGTTCGTCCCTAGCGATCTAGAATTCGAGTTCTCGTTTCGTTCCTTCTAGCCTGTTTGTCAGGTCTAGATTCCAGGTTTCCTCCTTTCGGGTAATCTTGACCCAAAGGAGCCAGGTCGCCTGTCACTCGCTGCGCGCTTGTCTCAGGCTCTCGAGTTACCTTGTGAAGGCTTGTTTAGCTTCTTGCAAGGCTTGTTGTTTCTTGTTGGGTTCCGGTTCTTTCTTGGGACCTGCTGACTTTCGTTGTTGTCCAGGCCTGTTCGTCGTAGGTTCTGCTTAGCCTGGTTAGGGTTTCGTTGTCTTCCGGCGTTCGGCGTTTGGCGTTGGCGTTCGGAAACTTCCTCTCACATTCCCTAGGTCCGCTACCCTTGGCTTGTAGGTCCTTGCTTCTTTCTTCTCGGTCAAGGTTTTGGCGAGCGAGTCGGTTGCTCTAGCCGCTCGAGATTTGAGGTTTAATTTGCCATCTCCCCTTGGAGATCAGTGTAGGTTCGCTTCCTAGGTGAGGGAATCTTTCCCCTTGATGCAAGTTACATGCAAGCCTTGGCCCCTTTGGTGTTTCTTCCCCTTGGTTGCTACTCAGGGTTGTTCGTTAGAAGCGTCTAGAAGGTTCACGCTCAACGGCAAGATTTCCTCTGTCGTGAAGACATCTCGTTGCGATCTGTATCCAAAGTGATCGCCGTGGTCGCGCGACATGACGCTCCCCTTCGGACTCTCCGCTACGTGGGAAGTTACAACGGAGACACGCTCCGGCCGTCGCTGCGGAGTCTCTCTCTCTCTCTCGCTCTCTCTCTCCGTCTCTCGCGACGTGTTTGAGTTATCGGTGATTTGGGGTCGCGGTTGCTTGATTGATAATTTGCTTGGTTTGGGTGAATGATTCCGGTGTGTTCGTGAGTCGGTGTATCCTGTTGTTCTCAGGTTCGTTGTCCGTCGTTGTTCGCTGCGTCGCTGCACTCTAGCAGCCTAGGCTCCCTCCCTGAGGGAAGAGTTCTTTGTAGGTCTAACAATCTCTTAAAACCCAACACACTAGGGCCGCTAGGAGCGCCTCGCCGCCCCACAGCCCTTCGTTCGCCGTTCGTTCCCCGTCCAGACACCCAAATGGGGTTGCCCGACCCAGTCCAGAATTTCATTCACCCGACTCCCGGTGGGGAGGAGGGCCAAAGCGCCGCGCTAGCCGCCGGTGCTGCTCGCGACGGAGTGGCTCAGAGCCCTCCGGCTCCGCTCGACTCGACATCGACTGGATGGACGCCGAGCGCAAGCGCTGCTCGCACGACTCGTTCCTCCTCCTGCTCCAAGGGCGCCAGCAGAACGACGAGGAAGAGGGATGTGAGAAAAAGACGAAGAAGATGAAAACTCAGCCCGCGTAGCTGGGGGTGTTGGGAGTGGGGGACCTCTTGCAGGCGGCGAGAGGACTGGACATAAGAAACATCACTTAGGGCTTAGGGTAGCCAAATCTCTTAATAGGAACCGCACCGGATACCAATAAGGACCTCACGCTATATTAATGAGAAAAAACCCGAGCCGAATCTGGATCAAGAGACGAGCCATAATCTCCCACCCCCTTCTCTCCAACTTCCGGCCGAAGCAGCGCGCGCGGCCTCCCTGGAACCAGCTTCTCCGCCAGAGAGGGAACTGGGGAAGGGGAAGGGGGTTGTTTAGGGGTTAAGGTTGGGTAGTAGGGAGGTACACTAGCAAGCTGCCTCACGCCGTGTACGTAGCGGGAATTTTTAAGAAGATTTTTTTTTTGTATCGTGAGGGTGCATGAGTGAGAAGGCAGAGGCTCTAGCCCTGTAGGATGTCTGAGTTTGGGTGTTGTGGCTGGTGCTCCCGCATTGTGAGGTCTGAGATGTATGGTGCTTTCAAGCGTCAGGATGTTGTACCCATAAGGGTCACCCGGCCGCGGGTCGCGCCGCCGAGGCGGCGCACTGTACAAGAAGCATATCCGTCATGGGGGAGTCAGCTCGAGGGCACGCCCAGTATGGGCGTGGAAGTGCGAATCGCGGCCCGCGCCCACGTTTGGGCCAAAATGATGATTGCCCAGCCCCTGCCAGAGGGCAGGGGCTGAGGTTGGTTGTACGGGGCCACCCTGGGGGGGTTCCGCGATGGAGTGAGGGGGGCGCGAGGCCCCCATCGACCCCCACGCATATAAAAGTAGGTTGCCCTGAAAATGCTTAAGATCCTTCCATTTGGATTGCGATTGATGGAGGTGAGACAATACTTGAAACGAGAGTTTGACCGAGCTCTGGCTGGCACATCAAAACACTTTGACGTACACACCTATGTCCTATGTAAGTGTATTACAAATTGAGGAATTCCATTTGCAACAGCGTTCATCTTCTCGCGCGGGACCGTGCAAACAAAGAAAGTTCGACGACCGAGAGTCTGGCATCTCAGCCTTGTCGACCGCATGGAGCTTCCTGCCCGCCCAACGAGCTCGCCACGATGGTCCGACTCATCCGTACGGTACTCTAGCCGTTGTCGTGCACAGACTACCTCTGCGCTTGGGCGCCCGAAGGTGTATCCGATCAATCTGCACAATGGGCATGGCCACAGTGAGCAGCAGGACGACATGCACACCATCACGCGGCAGCCCGTAGCGGACGTGTGCGTGGCTCGTGGTGCGTTGGGTGCGCGCTGCGGACCTGTCTCTCAAACTCGGTAAAAGTCACGAGACCAGCCTTCTCCACATCAGTGAAGAGCTCTGCCGAGGCGTATGCGGGGTAGGTGCATGCACTTCATGGAGAAGCCACGAGCGTCCATGTGCGCAAGGCGTTTCATACGGTGGCATGGGCGCAGAGTATAATAGTGTATACGTCACATGGGCGTCACGGCGCAGGTGTGTAGGCCATCGCCAATGGGGCTCTGGGCGCGGTGCACACCCCCGTCGATGTCTGCGAGCGCCTCGCGGCCGAAGCGATTGTAGATCATCTCCAGCGCATCATTCACGCGGATAGTACCCTGTGCGAGCGCGGGCGGAGCGCTTGGTCATTGGTCGCCGAGCCGCACAAGGTGTGGCCCGCAGCGCAGTCGCCCACGCACTAGTTTGTCCACGTCGTACATCATGAACTCGATGATGTTGTAGAGCTTGCGTGGTTCGAGGCCGACCTGCGAGAGGGACGCAAGGCGGCCTAAGGAGCGGTGAGCGGTAGCTTGAGGTGGTGGTAGCAGCACATGCACCTTGTCCTCTTGGATGCGCGCAACGTTCTTCTCGAAGTGGTGCCACTTAGCGCAGCCCTCGTTGTCCTCGTCTACCTCCCATAGCGCGAGCGCCACATAGTCTTTATCGGGCCGCGAGATGCCCAGACGCGTGAGCGCCTTGGAGAGCTCTTCCGAGTCGATTTTGCCGTCCCTGTGTAGTGCAGCGGCGGCAAGACACTCGACGTGCGAGCTTCAGAAGAAAGGCAGGCGTCGCAGGTGGGCAAGGAGGAGAGCAACATGTGGGCGCGAGCGAAGAGGAGGTAGGGTCACCGGGGTGCAGATAGGGTGGCAGGGTGTGTCGTGGTCGAGCTGACCGCAGGGTGGGGGGGCGCACGGAGTGTGAAGGGTGGGTGAGTAGGTGGGGGAGCAATATACAAGGAAGGCGATGCGTGGTAGGCTCTATGTAGTGGATGATGGGCTGTGGATGGAGAGTGGGGTGTACGGAAGGCTGCGGGTGCGGAGGGGTGGGCCCTGGGCGCTGAGTGGCTAGGGCGACTCGGGCGGAGTCTGCCTCCGCTCGGCGTGGGGACGCGCCGAGCGAGGACGCCCCCCCCCCCCCCCGCCCCCACCCCCTTTCCCCCACCCCTCTCCCTCCCCACCTCCCACCCCCCGCCCACCCTGAGAGGGGAGGAACCGACTTCTTCCTGTCAATCCTCTCGAAGGTGGATCGGAGCGACTCTCTCTCGCGCGAGCGGAAGGCAGGCGACGAGCCCGGCGGATCGGGCTCGTCCATTCAGACGCAGCCAGCCAGCCACAAAGGGGCGCTTGCAGCCAGCACGGTGACGGCCGTGGCCCAGCCGCCACACCTCGCCCTCTCTCTCTTCCCCTCCCCCTCCTCTCGTCCTCCCTCCCCCGCCGCCTCCGCCACCCTCTCCCTCGAATCCTCCTCTCCTACTTTACTTTCTACTTGCGAAAGGCTTGAGCTCCTCACAACGGCCCCATTTCTATATTGGGAAGAGTAAACTCTAAAGTGGGAGGCGCACGGAAGGCTTGAGCTCTGTTTGGCCCGACCTAGATGGGGCCCAGTGACTGTGAGAAGAGCAACATAGAACGGAGTTACCATTGAGGGCTAAGCTCGCGCGACAAGCCAATGACGTAGGTTCGCTACCGATGACGTCACCCCTCGGACTAGAAACTAGAAAACTCCATCCTACAAAACAACTGCGGATATACACTTAACACTAAACACTCCCCCACAGCGATATCGCTGAACAAAATTAAGCCTTCTCATTAAGGACGGAGGAACGGTGACGGAGGAATGTTGTTTTGTCGAGACATTTAGTAAAGATATCGGCGGTCATCATCGAGGTGGATATCCAGTGAGGAACAGAGATGTGATGGAGAAATTGTTCTCGAGCGTATAACAGCCAACGAGTGTAGTGGCGAGTGCGAGCTGTTACGCCGGGGTTCTTGATTGAGTCACGAGTCGCTGAATTGTCAGTGAAGATACGGATTGGGAGTTGCTGGGGCTTTCCAAGGAATTCGAACAAATGGAGAGTAAATTGTAGGTTTCGAGCAGCTAGTGCGTATACGGCGGATTGAAGCCTTCAGCAGATGATTGGGCTACTAGCTTAAGTTTCTTCGATTGGTATGAAACTGATGCTCCCCCATACTTAATGGCGTAGCCAGCGAAAGGTTTGGGTAGTGAACCCCAAGATGAGTCAACGTATACTTCCAAGGTTCCTTTTGATCCCTCGTAGGTGAGCCCAAGATTTCTGGTATGATGAAGGTAGCTGACAATGCTGAGGGCGGCATCGTAATTTTGGGGAGATGGGTCCTGCATGAATTGGCATAAGAAGGAGACATGGAATGAGATGTCCGGACGAGTGATGGTTACCCAGAGCAACGAACCAATAAGCTGAAGGTAGGACTTGGACCGCATACGAGACCTCTCAACGTCGGAGTTAGCCCCGGTTAGTTTGTGGAATTCTTCAATTCGAGACTGACATATGGGGGTGGTGAATGATTTGCTCGTGCGTTCGCTGAGAAAGTTGTTAGCTATCTCTTCAATGTATTTGGTTTGGCACAGAGTCATTTGGCGGGCTGAGCGGTGGCGAGTGATTTCAAAGCCAAGGAATCGAGATGGTTCCCCAATGATGCTCACATTCTCACATTGAACCTTTTGGAGTATTGAGAGATAAATTCGTCGACTAGTCCTCGGCGCCCCTTTTGAAATCTGACCAACATGTTGTCAACATACAAGGCTAAGTAGACAATGGAGCCATCTTCGTATTGTCGCTTAAAGAAATTAGGTTCGACACTCGTGCAAAGGGCCACCTCTGCTGCCCCGGCAGCATCCGGGCCGTTCGTCGCTGCAGCACTCTCGTCGCAAGCTGCACCACTCCCGCAACACTGGGAATGCGTGACGCTAAGCCTTCGCCTTCTAAAGGAGCCCAGCCGGAGAGCGCCTGACTCACCATTGGTTGCCAAATCTGCGACACCACTGACTTCGGGCGCTCGACTGGCGACCTCTACGGCCTCAGCAGCATCCTCGCAGTTTGCCGCTGCAGCACTCCAGCAACCCCGGGAGTGCGCAACGCTACGGGATATGCGTATATGGTATCTGGTGGGGTCCGCCATCCGGATGGATCGTCGAAAACGGCCACGCAGCGCGCCCGGCATCGGTTCGAAGTTGGGCTCTCCGGGCCTCCCTCGGCGACGGCTCAACGTTCAATGGATGGGCTCGGCGGGTGGGTGATTTCGACGAGGGTTCGGCGCGCGGCCTGCCCGATTGGCGTGACCATCCGGGTGGGATATGCGTATATGGTATCTGGTGGGGTCCGCCATCCGGATGGATCGTCGAAAACGGCCACGCAGCGCGCCCGGCATCGGTTCGAAGTTGGGCTCTCCGGGCCTCCCTCGGCGACGGCTCAACGTTCAATGGGCTCGGCGGGTGGGTGATTTCGACGAGGGTTCGGCGCGCGGCCTGCCCGATTGGCGTGACCATCCGGGTGGGATATGCGTATATGGTATCTGGTGGGGTCCGCCATCCGGATGGATCGTCGAAAACGGCCACGCAGCGCGCCCGGCATCGGTTCGAAGTTGGGCTTTTTGAGCTTTTGCGATTTTAGCGTCTTTTGTCAGTTTTTGATTACGTTTTGTTATGGGTTATGGGGGCCCAAGGGGGGGGTCCGGGTCCTAATGGGCCCCGGATATGTGCTAGTTGGGTGTATTGGGAACTTTCTCCCGAAAAAAATCCTTAGATTTCCTCAATTCTGAGATGGTCATTTTTTCACCCCTTATAAAAAAACACTGTTTGACCGCCCTATATGTTGTGTGAAAATTGTGGGAATCTGAAGAAAGGGTGGTGCAAGAAAAGAGACTGTGTGAGATGGCGTAAGAGCCCCATTCTTGTGCCGAGTGACGGCGTTGTGGAGTCTGAAAGTGATGCACGTGCCTCCGGCCTCGTTTTCGACATCAGGCCTTGTCCATGAGGCGCCTGTTCCCGTGTATGTGCACAAGTAAGATGTCACTGTGAATCACATCTTCAACCAATACGAAAACTAAGCACACGCAGGCGATGGAAATCACACGAGGCAACTTTCATTAGGTTGCAACAACCACTAGATGTCGAAGGTTCAAATTTTATTTCCACCAGAAGAAATGGGACATGTCCATGAAGCTCAAGCCTCTAGTGTATAAGTGTATTAGTACCCGCCTAGTGAGAGTGTTACTATTGCTCAGTTCTATTTACAAAAAAAGAAGGATAGAGAGAGTAGAGAGATGGTCCTCTTCTCTTCTCTAAAGTATACCGCGGCGCGAGAAGTTGGACGAGAACCATCCACCGGCCCGAAAGGGGAGAGGGGAAGGATACGAGAGATGTATGCGTGAGGAGAGAGAAGAAAAGGGAGGAGGCCGAACGAGCTGACGGCGGGAGAGGGAGAGCGAGGAGAGAGAGAGGGGAAGGGAGAGAGAGAGTGAGAGAGAGAGTGAGAGTGAGAGAGAGAGAGAGAGAGAGAGAGAGAGAGAGGGGAAAAGGGAGGGAGAGAGAGAGAGAGAGAGAGAGAGAGAGAGAGAGAGAGAGAGAGAGGATGAGGAGGAGGAGTAGGAGGATGGAGAGAGAGAGTCTAAGAGGACGGGAAAGCAGAGGGAGGGGGAGGAGGAGAGAGAGAGAACGAGAGAGAGATATCATCACAGAGTGAGAGCTGAGAGGAGAAGGAAGAGAGATAGAGGGAGAGAGAGAGAAGAGAGAGGAGAGAGAAAAAGAGAGAGAGGGGAGAGAGAGATAAGGGGGGGGGGGGGGGGGGGGGAGAGAGAGAGAGAGAGAGAGAGAGAGAGAGAGAGAGAGAGCGCTCGCGCGAGCGATGAGAGGCCTCTCATCCTCTCTGCGCGGCGCGCTCCTCTTCCTCCCCCTCTCCTTCCTCCCCGCCTCCCTCTCTTCAGACGCGCACTCGCCACACCCGCACTCCGGCAAGCTCTCTCCCTACCTCCTCGGCCCCCCGACCCTTCTCCTCTCTGCCTCAGATGAGGAGAGCCTCTCATGCGGATCGACGGTCGTGAGAGCTCTCCTCACTCCTCAACCTCCCTCTGCAGATGAGAGGAGGGAGGGCGGTACACGCAGGCTGCTCATGGTGAGGGACGTTGCAGCACCAAAGAGCGTCGTCATGGGCAGAATCAACGACTTTGAGGCCTACCCGAGGATGGTCAAGGGGTAGGGGCAGCACTCCCTGCTCTCCCACTCGCCTCCCTCAGCTCTCCTCTCGCTCGACCACGACGAGCACCTCTTGCAGCTGGACACTTAGCCTCTCCGCTCCTTTCTTCCCACTCCCCCGTCCCCCACGCCCACGTTTCCTCACGTGCTCCCGCGTGCCGCTCTGATGCTTGCCCGCCACTGCGCACCCTTCCGCCAGCTGCGATGACTGCAAGGTCTACAAACGTGAGGAGCGGCCCGACGGCTCGCTCGAGGTGTGCTGCGAGTACCGGATCCACGCGCTCCACATGAAGTTCAAGTACTACATGCAGCACTTTGTGGACAACGACAAAGGATGTGTCGTGTGGAACCTAGACTATGACCGCGAGTCGGACCTTGATGACTCGGTCGGCTACTGGTGCGCCGCACAGTCCTGACGCGACATCCTCCACGCGCGGTTGTGACGTCGCACTGCGTCGCGCCGCACCCACCACGCCGCCTCGCCCGCGCCGTCCAGGTATGTCCAGCCGCGCTCGCGCGAATCGTGCCGTGTCTACTACTCCTGCGACACCAAGCTGAGAGGCTGGGTGCCCGCTCCCGTCTACACCATCCTCGCCAAGACTGCGGTCAAGCAGGCCACTGTCTGGGTGAACCACGAGTCGGTTGCCGAGTGGCAGAAGATCAAGGCGGAGCAAAAGGCGCAGCAAGGCCCGCTCGGCCTCGGCGCGCGGCTCCGCGGCGCGCGCGCCGCGTGGGACCGCGCGCTGCCGCCCGTGAAGCGGCGGCCGGCACTCCCGTCGGCGCGCGAGCTCAAGGAGAAGCTCAAGTTCCGGCCGCCGTGGGCGCGCGCGCCTCCCGCCGAGCTCGCCATCCGGAGAGGGCTCGCCAATCAGGCGCCCAGCCAGTGCTAGGCGGCATCGCCGTGAGTCGGGGGGCTGGCCAGCCGATGCACGGATCGGGCCAGCCGCAGCGCCCGTTTGTGCCCTCTTGGGCCGCGTGTCCGATCTCTCGGGTGTCGGGGGACGCCAACGCAATGAGCGGCGCTCCTTTGGCAGACTGACGCCGGCCCAAACCAACAATGTGTTTGCCAAAATACCATCGTCGCGCGCGAGCGGCGAGCAGCGTTCGTCTCTGTGCCTGCCATGTGTTGCCGGCAACTTGTAGTTGTGGATGGGGCGGGTCGCTGTTTTGTCGGCATGTGCTTCTCTCGCGCAACGCGTTCTCGGTGTGAAGGAAACGTATCCGCGGGGCGGTGGAAATCTCTGGGCGTGCTGTTGCACACACCGTCCGTGTTGTACGGCAGCGATTCATGCATACGCACGCTGCCTCGAACGAGTCATGTTGTATGCGTTCCGATGATAGCTAGGGAAGAAGGCAGAACGAAAAAGCACAACACGTAGTGCTCTCAAAAAAAGTCTTGAAGATGCCGCCCACAAGGATTACTCACTCGCCCTTCCTCCGGGCACCCATAGCCGACAACCTTACTCCACGAACTGCTCCCCTTTTCGCTTCCCTCCCTCAGTTCTCAGTCCTCACTCATGTTTCGGCATCGGGGGGGGGTCGACCCATGTGCACTTCAAGGGGGGGGGGGGGGGGCTTGCGGCGTAGCTTTGCTGATGTACTACGGGTGTTGGGTGTCTTATTCTCATTGTTTGTCGCAGGTTAGGTCGGTGTTGCGCCGTTTGTGGCGCGGGTGTGTGAGGGCCATGCTAGGGCCTAGGGGCATCCCGCGAGGGAAAGGACGCGATCTCGCTCCGAGATCGGTCACGCGCCCTCACACGCTGCCCCTCCGTGCCCTCAGTCCCTCGCTCCCCCCCCGGCAGGTTCTTTCCCTCGGCGTGCCGTCCGTCGCCTCCGGCCGTTACATTATCCCCCCCCCCGCGAGGTTCGAGGTTCTTCTTTCTCCTCCGCGCGCGGTTCGTTTCCTCCGGCCGTTGTTCTGTCGCATTCGCGAATCGACGCTCGTTAGGCTTCTCTCTTCTCTTCGTTCGGTATTTATCGTTATGATTCTCTCGTTCTCGTTCTCGGTCAAAAACTTGCATATCTTAAAACACTCGGCGAAGGCGATTTTGCGACCATACTAGGAGTCCCATTCTGGGAAGGACCAGACAATGACTCTTTCTGGGAGAAGCTATACGCCAAGCTTAAAAAGAAAGTCGCAACATGGAGGGGAATGACGAGTCTCTCCATTCATGGAAGGACCCTACTAGTGAACTTCATAATATACGGGACGCCGAGATATTGGCTGTCCACGTCCACCCCGCCGGCGTGGTTCATGGAGGCCATAGATTCTGACGTTCAAACCATACTATGGGATAGATCTCCCCGACTACAGGCGGACGAGTTAGGCTCCTCGCACGAGGGTCCCTCTTGCCAAACGAGTGGGTTGGATAGCTACCCTCATGATCCCCACGATCTTCCGCGATTGAACGCTTTTCCATGTGTAGGCTGATGGTGATTGAACGCGTTCCACGTGTGGGCTGATGGTGATTGAACGCTTTTCTATGCTGTGGGTGATGGTGATTGAACGCTTTTCTATGCTGTGGGTGATGGTGATTGAGCGCTCCTCGCCTTATTAAGAAGTTGAATACCCCTCTACTCGTCAGCCAAAACGAACAGTGCCACGTGATGGGGGGGGGGGGGGGCATCGCTCTAGGTGCTGCTTCCGCTCGCCCGGCGCTGCCCTTGCTCAGCCTAGCCACTGCCCCCCCCCCCCCCCGTCAGGAGACGTTGGCGCGCCTCCCCGCCCGCCTCTGTGGGACGCCTCTCCTCCCGCCTATGGGACGCCTGCGCGCCTTCGTACGGTGGGGTGGGGTGCAACCACCTGCTTTGGTTTGGTTGGAGAGGAGCGAACGCGCGGTGGATGATGGGCGGGCCTGGCTGCGATGTCCGTTTTTTTGCGGTCAAATCGTGTAGCCCTGTACTTTTGTACCTTAATCCTTAATGAGGTGGTCGAACTTATACCGTCCACACGGGGGTAGTTGCCGAAAAAACAACCAGTCCTGTGGTTGCACTTACCATCTTTGTACTATAAGGTGGGGGTCCTGCAAGTAGAACTTATAGCGTCCACATGGGGGTAGTTGCCGAAAAAACAACCAAACTTGAGGTTGCACCCTCTAGGGTCGATCGCGGATGCATGATGCAACAAGGCAGTGGCGGGACTAATATTTAGTTGTTTTATTGCCCGTTATACGACAACGCGCCAATCCGATCCTGCACGAGCACCCATAGAGTGCACGCCCCGCACTCGTGACCTACACTGAACCACACCTCCACAACCGTACCCGCCCGTCGCGTACGCCCATTCACAGTACATGGAACTCACTTGCCGCCATCCCCTGCGAATGACACCAGCACAACATATTGCGCACTGCCTCCTTCGCTACAACGCCGAGCATCGCTCCAGCCAGAACGCGCACTCGTTGCTTGTAGGTGCAGAGAAGTCCAGCGGCAGCGCCCCGCCGGCACAAACGATTCCTCCAACCATTACTCCCACCACTGCCTCCAATTGGACCCTAGAATGACGAGTGGACCACTAGCGTCAACAACCCCAAGAACAGCCGGTCGTAGGCAAGACCATCAGCTCCGCCCGCCCAGGGTAGAGGCAGTCGATGCCGCCCATGGCGTTGGTGCGCCCGGGGCTTCCATCTGTGCGAACGTGCACTCCGCCTAGCTGACTGCCCGTGCCCGCGCGCACGAGCAGACGCGCTGCCTGTTGTCGCAAGCACGGGCGTGTGCCACCTCCGCCCGCGGCGCGCCGCATCATGCGGGCATCAAGTGCCGCTTGGCGGGTGGGCACACGTCGAGCGGCAATGTGGGCGGAAGCGCACGACCGGCGTTACACTCGCGCGTGAGGTGCATCGCGACCGCAAACTCGTCGGCGTCGAGTTGCCCATCACGGTCAATGTCGCTCAAGTTCCAGACCTGGCGCAGCACGTCGACGGGCAGCCCGGAGCGCTCAAGGATGGGTCGGACGGTCATCCCGCTCGCGAGGCCGCCGGTGGGCGAGAGCGTCGCAAAAACCTCGTCATACCTCGCCTTGTCGGCCGGCGGGATGCTCCAAGCGCCTCTTCCGCCGGGCAGGTCGTACGGGTTGCCCGTGTACCCACCATTGGTGGTAGGCGGCGGCGCGGCGGGCGGCGGCGCGGCCGCGTAGCCGATCTGGGCGGCGGGCGGCAAGGTTGGCGGCGGTACAGACGCGATGTGCTCCGCCACATGGTGGAGTGCCGTGTGCACCGCGGCGCCCGAGCCACTACTGACGGTACCCTCCTGCGCCGCGGGGGGGGGTGAGGAGGGGGGGGGTGAGGAGGGGGAGGTCTGCAGGCAGGCGAGGGCAGGCGGGAATGGGCCGGAGCGGGCAGTTCTGGGCATTCGCGGCAAGACGTACCTGTGGGAACTGCGCCATGAGCTTGGGGATCTCGTGCGCAAGCACAGCCTCCATCGCGTGGATCATCTTGATGTCAAGCTTGGGGAACTTTGTCAGGTCGTGCGCCGACATTACCTCGCGGAACTTGCCGACGTCGGGGAAGTCGCCCACCGGCAACGTGTGTGTGCGGTGCACCTGGAGCGTTAAGGAGGGGCGACTGGTTAAGACCGACGGGCAGCGCGGCTGGTGGGCTGGCGGGATGGCGCGGGTGGCCGGAACGCGCCTTGAGAAAGTGGTCCTCGAGGTTGGCGAGCAGTTTCGTCTGTGCCTTCTCCTTGCCGAACATGGAGGGCATCTCTTTCTTGAGGTGGCTCACGATGTAGGCATGCGCCTTGGCGAGCCGCACCCGCTTGACGAGCTCGTTGACCTGCGCGGCGCGCGGCGGCGGCGCAATCGGACGGCGGGTGTGCGGCGGGTGTGGCTGCGGCCTGGAAGCGAGCGTGGAGGAGCGCTCGCTGCGAGGGGTACCTTGCGCACGGCGGCATTCTTGGGCACGTTCTTCAGGTCGGTGAGCAGGTCGCGCATCTCCATCTCAAAGAGCTGGCGCGACCACTCCGAGCCGCGCAGCGGCTGCTCCCAGAAGGAGCCAATATAGACGCGCATGCACTCGGGCGTCTTGATCACCTTGCCGAGCGACCTGTACGCGTGCCGGCCGGGCGCGGTGTACGGGTCGGCATTGGCCGCATTTGCGGCCGGCGCGCGGTGTGAGCGCCTGCCTGGACCGCGCGCGCGCAAGCGCACCACATGAGCGAGCCGTAGATCCTGAGCAACTTTTGCGAATCCACCGCGTCCGCCTTGTTGAGCACGACGCGAATCTTGTCGTCGTGCCCCTTGAGCGCCTCGATCGCCTCCTTGAACTCGTCAGAAATGTCGAGCTTGTGTGCGTCGAAGAGGAGCAGGATGATGTCTGCGCGCGCGGCAAACCAGCGGCACACCTCGGTGAACGAGTAGGTGCGGCCGATGCGCTGCTTCTCGCCCGAGAGGACGCCAGGCGTGTCGATGAGTGTTACGTGCTGCAGCAGCGGCGAGTCGAGCTGCGCGCCCTGGAACTTGGAGAGGAAGCCATTGCCGAACATCTCGAGGCCGCGGAAGGGCATATTGGCGGAGACTGGCAGGTAGTGGTGGAAAAGGGCGCGGGGAGAGGTTGGTCAAGGAGGAGTGTTGTGGCGGGCGGGGGGGCGACTGGTAAGAGGGGGAGAGAATGGAGGGCCGCGCGAGTAGGCGCGCGTGCTATTCCTCCCGCTCCCTTGGACTATGGCGAAATGCCGACCCCCTCCCTGCCCCAACAATCCGTTTCATTGCCTCGGAGAAACGGGCGCGTCACGGGCCCCAGCCTTACGGCGTCGCCATTCGTCGGCGCTCCCGCAACCGCTCGGAGGCGCCGTGAGCAGTCGACATGCGGATGGGCTCCCTCCTCGCACGCCCCACTGCGTGCAGCGCCTATTCCGTCTCGCTTGCCGCACGCCCTCCCCTCGACCTCTGCCTCACCCTCCATCCGCTCCGGTGATACGTTCCCCCCTATGCGCGCGACGCCGTCGCCTCGAAAGCTTGGCCTCGACAGGCCCCCGCCATCCAATCCTTCTGCCCATCCCGCCTCTCCACCGACCCCCAGCGGCTCTCCGCTGGCCTTCCCTTGGCCCACGTGCAGTCGCCCGCCACCGTCCGGCACGCTCCCCCCCTCCCTCGCCCCGCTCCCCTCCCCTTCCCCCTCCTCTCTCCCTCTCCCCTCCCTCTCCCCGCTCCCCTCCCCCCCCCCCCTCCTCCCCCCCCCCCCTCCTCTCTCTCACCCGCGAGCGCATTGCCCGGCGTCGTCTTATCCTCCTTCCCGTGCATCACGGCGATGAATCGGTCTGTGGTGGGCTCCGGCCCGATGTGGCTCCCCGGGAAGTCCCTCCCCAACAGGTACTTGATGAAGGACGTCTTGCCCACAGAGTACTGGCCCAGCAGCAGGACCATAGGCTTCGCATCGAAATCCGAATCTGTGAGAAGAGGAGAGTAGAACTCTCCAAAGCGGTAGCTCTCCTCAACAGGGCGGATACGAGAGCGGTAGAGCTGCTTCAGGCCGTCCGAGACAGACTCGAAGATCTCTGCAACAGCTTCCTTCTTGGGCATCCTACTCTCTCTCTCTCTCTCTCGCTTGCTTCCACCGCTCTCAGCTCGCTCTCTTCGACCCCTACGCCTCTCCGCCTACTCGACCTCCCCAAGTGAGTTTCTCCTCTCTCCTGGTGGTGTCATTAAAGTAACGAGAGGTGCATACCGAAGGAGCGAGCTGCCCTCCGCGACGGAGGCCGCGCTCGGAGCTGCTCGGGCTCTTTCCACGAATTCGCTCTCTTCTTCCATTGAAACGAGAGGGGAATCTTGGGGCGTTCAGGAGAGACGAGGAGAGAGAGAGAGACATCTTCTAGCGCACAGGTGGAGAGTTGAAGGCCGAGAGGGCGGCGAGACCGCCACTCCTTGCGATGGAAACAAACACTATATACGACGATTAATTCGCGTACGAGTGGAACGAACAGACTGAAAACTGATACAACTCCACGTCCCTGTCTTCCTGAAGATATGAATCTTCTGGAGAGTTTCATTCTATAAACAAGGCCCCCCTTGGCTCTCTCGCGTGCCTCACGGGTAGAGATGCCGCGGCGGCGGCGGAGCCCCGCGCGCCGCGGCTCGCCTTCCGCCCAAAGGGGAAGAGCCGAATTTTAAAAGTAGTCCCCTTCCGGTGGAGTCCACGACAGGGCCGGCGGCCTCTCATAGGGCGGTCCAATGGGGTTTTTTTTATTAGGGGTGAGAAAATGGCCCCTTTACACCGTGAACCCTAGATGGGAAAGACGGTGCTGGGGCCTGCAAATACAGCCAAATACATATGTATTTGGCCTCCGGCCAAATACATTTCAAATACCAGAGGTGGGGACGGGAAAAATCGACTTTTCACAATCGCACCCAAAAGTCGATGTGAATGCATGGAGATGGAGAGGTGTCTCATGCTATCATAAGTCATAAGAGCTTCTGCAATGTTTCAGAAGCCAATTATTTCATGGTGGCGAGTACGAGCGAAGACAATGCGGTGTGTTTTTCGCGGTGGCCAGGGAGTTTTTTTTTAGTAGATTTTGGCGCGTTGGGGCTACAATGAAGGATGCTAGTATGCTAGTGCCCACCAAAGGCCACTTTCGGGGTTGCGGGGCTGGAACCCCGTCCTCTGCCGTCCTCAAAGGGCAGAAGTGTCACTTCCAGCACACACACACCCGACACCCGCCCCAGCTATCCAGCCCTTCCTTCCGGCAATTGACATGCCAATGCGCGCACCCCCACTCAGATAGCCCGGTCACTCACTATGGGGTGCGGATGGCACCTGCTAAGGGATAAACAAGCTCCCTAAGGGTTCCGGTGAGATGGATCAGCGAAAAAAATTGGGGTTATCCGGCGAAAATTTCGAAAATTAACGAATTTCGGGCCATCGAAGGCGGAGCGCGAAATACTGTCGGGCCCCCTCCCGGTATATTTTTAGTGAGGCCCTTCATGCGAGGCACAAACATCAAATGACGAGGAAATTTGTGACGCCAACTTACTGGTCCATCTATCCATCGCTATTTGCCACCCACCCACATCCCACATCTCCACACTCCACACATCCCACATCCCACATCACTCACACTTCTTGCTTGTTGCGGTTGTGTCGCAACATCACGAACGCCTCCACTTGGTCTGCTAGAGACGCATCGCGATTCGAACCAAACACACACGTGAGCAATGAAAACACACGCTCACAAGCAGCCGAATTGGGACTCAGACAAAAGGCTATCTTGGCCAAGAGGGCCCACGTGGGAAAGATTGTGCGGTGCGTTGCCCACCACTTGAGCACCGACTGCGAGAAAGCCTTAACATCGCCGCGGTCATACACGACCCCACGGCATGCCTGGACGTAGGCTGGCAGCTCTCGTTGCAGCTCTTCGGCGACGTTTGGAATGTGCGCGAAACAAGGAAGGCTAGCCAGTCTCTGAACCCACAATGCATCCACACTGCCGCCGTGCGCAAACGAAGGATCGAACGCACGCAATAAGCCGGCTACACGAGTGAGCGCAACGCAGACACATAGCACACATCGCAACGCAGGTTGGGCTGGTGCCTGGCTCCTGGCGTGTGCGCAGCGCAACGCGAGCGGTGCGAGCGCGGGCTAGGGCTAGTGCAATGCGTAGCGAGTGCGGGATTTGGATGATTTGGCACACAAGCCAGCAAGGCCAGAGCACCGGGCCTCCGGGCCTGCGGGCTTGAGGCTCACTTGGCATCGCCCGCACTGCCTGCTGCTCGCGCTCCTCCTCCGCCTCCGCGTCTCGGTCTTCTAGGCCGGTCACTCACGCTTTTTAACCACTATTTTCCATCCCTCCTGGGTGTCCAAGGATTCCCCAGGGACCCCCCTTACCTGCCCCCCCAGACCCCCCCCCTCCCCCCGCGAACCCCCTCTACCCCACGAAAATCCATGGC
Organism: Isochrysis galbana; assembly: GCA_018136815.1. Classification (NCBI taxonomy): domain Eukaryota; phylum Haptophyta; order Isochrysidales; family Isochrysidaceae; genus Isochrysis; species Isochrysis galbana. The sequence goes on along the minus strand of CM030944.1, from coordinate 212,307 downwards.
GTCGGTGAGTGACCCCCCCGCCTTGTCCGGCCCATGGAGGTCTATTTTGGGAGAATGGGAGGATCGCGCGCGTGACGGAATCAAAGCAGTGAATGTCGGGCGAATCCCCATAAGAAACGCGGAGGTTCCGCGTCGGCCGATCGCCGGCTGTCGGCCTCGCAATGGCTGCCAGCTGGTGAGGAGCCCAAGCTCAAGCGCCTCGCGAGGGATGTGGGAGGTCCCTGGTGGGTCGCACGGTCGATCTCGAGGGTCGCACAGTCTGGTAGTGACATATCCCCGCCCATCGCGCCGCAGGCATACGATCATTCGACACGGCCCGACCTCCATGAGGCCGGCCCCTGGGACGCTGGCGAGCGCTGGCGAGCGCTGCCAGAAGTTCAGGCCCTCATGGAGGCCGTTCGCCGAGGCGAGCGCATTGAGCCACGGCTCATGTAGGGAGGCCTGAAATATATTTCCGCACGGCCGTCAGAGGCCTGAAATCGGGTATTTTTCGAAAATTTTGCCGGAAGAACCCCGATTTTTTTGCTGATCTCCCATACCAGAATCCATAGGGAGCTTATTTAGGCCTTCGTTTGCCCATTACAGATGGTGCCCTCCGCAGCCCCCTAGTGAGTGACCGGGCTAGGTCTTCTCAGCTCTCGTCCGTCTTTTATCACAGTATTAAGGCCTTTTATCAAAGTATCACAGCAGCCATGAAGCCGCATACTCGGGGTCAGGCGTCGGGTTTGCCCCGGCAAAAAAAAAGGCTTCGCGCGCATTCACGTAACCACTTTCGCGCGCTAAATAGTGGTTACAATGGTTTTTTTTTGCGTTCAGCCCATCCATCCGGCCCCTAAATATCCGCCAAATATCCATGGATATCCATTCGGCCAAAAGCGGCCTAAATATCCGGAGGGAGATATATCCGGATATGTCTGCCAACCCCTACGCATTGAGCGTCGGCCACATCAGGGTTGTGCGAGAACGTTCACGCACCCATTTGGTCCACTTACAGCTGCTGAGACTAGGTGTTCACATGTCACATGATTTTCTGAGGAGGGGTGTTCACGAACTGTTCATATCCGGAAGTTGGTGTTCACATTCACATGTGTTTAAGTGTTCATATGGTGTGGTTTCCTACCGATATGCAAAAAAAAAGAAGTTGAGAGGTCGAGATTCAAGGACGATAAGGGTGCGATAATCGATGCCCTCACGAGGAGTGAGAGACCGCTTCTGCAAAGTCTTGAACCACCCGATCCTCGAAGCGATGCGCGTGTTCGACCACCGCGTCTAGCCAAGTGACCCGGACACCTTGAGCGAGTTCGGTGAGAAACAACTCCGGCTGCTATACGAAGAGTACAAAGTCTACATGGACGGCACATCCTTTGATGTAGTTTGGGAGCAATTCGAGGAGGTGAAGGAGATGATCAACACAAATGAGGGCCTGCACACTCGGAAGTATGCCGATTCGTGGGCACAAATGCTTTGTATTTGTAGTTTTCCCCGACTTACCCCGAGCTGCTTCGATTGGTTGCAATCGTTTTGGTCGTCCCCGTCGACACATCGAGTGCGAGCGCGTTTTCTCTCTGATGACAACCACAAGGCGAAGGAGCGGTCTCAGCTCAACCACCAAGATCCCAACTTGTCCTGCGCGCGCGATTGCGCCGCGGGCGTGTGGCCGTTGTCCGTGGAATACTTGCCTGACCGCGGTGTTCATATGGTGTTCACGAGGTGTTCATATGTGGCTCATGAGGTGTTCACGCTAAGGTTGCAACAGTTGGCAGATCGGGTGTTCATATGACTTGTTCACTTGGCAGATCTGGGTTCACACAAAGCATATGAACACCAGTTGAACGTTCTCGCACAACCCTGGCCACATGCAGGCGCTTGATGAGACGGCGACCCCGGCCGACCCTTGCTGGCCTCTGAAGACTGTCGATCGCCGCATCACTGCATGATGCGCGTGCTCGGCCTCGGCCGCAGCGTGTGCCCTGAGATCATGCATGTCGCAAGTTGCGCGGAGCAGCAACGCTGGGTTTCTGCCAGGATGGTAGGAGGTGTGCACATGTGCAGGCATCCCATGGCGCTCAATGGGCACCAGGCCCTGGTGCATGCGCGCGAGCGCAAGTGCGCACTCCGCCTCGAGCTCCGATGCACTGTCCACTGGACGGAGGAGGACATGGGCGCGAGAGGAGAGAGGCAAAGAAAGAGGGAGGGGGTCCTCCGTCCCTCCTCCGCCTCTCGTAGTACCGGGGGGGGGGGGGGGTACGAGGGGGAAGGGGGAAGGGGAGGGCAAAGGCCGAGGGGGGGGGAAGGGGGGGGGGGTGAGTTCTAATTTCTATATACATTTCACGGGGCAATTGTAAAAAAAACAACCAAAACTGAGGTTGCATGTT
>CM030944.1:172938-209832 GCA_018136815.1 Isochrysis galbana | reverse complement strand
GGAGGCTAGCCAACAAGACCTCTTACAAGACTACAATTTCTAAATTGTAGTAGTACTACTACTACATGATATTAGATTGGAATTGATTTCGCGCGCTTTCCACTCGAGGTGCTGGAAGGAGCCGGCCGGGCTGCACAGCCACACGAGCACCGTGGTCTCAGACGTCGAGCGAGGATAGTAGAAGAGGCATGTCGTCGCCGACATCTCCTACACGCACGTCGAGAGTAAGTCCCTTCGACAGTCCACAAGTGCCGAGGCTCAGGCTGAGCCACCCGCAGCTGTGCCAGACAGCTGCTCTGCGAAAACAAACGAGACGCAGCTTGAAGCCGAGGCTCCCAATGATGCGGATGAAGCCGTGGTCTTGGAGTTCACCAACAGCATGACGATTGCGCTACATACAGCTGAGAGCAACTTGAATCAGACGGCGTCAGAGAAGGTGGTGCAAGCCATGAGGAGCATCTTTGACTTCTACAGAGACATCGTTGATACCAAGCGAATGGAACTTGCCCGGGTGACTGCCCTAGCCGATGAAAACGAGCACGAGCTTCGCGAATGGCAACGGGTCAGTATCATCTTTGCGAATGCGGTCAACGGGCAGGAGCCTGGGCTTGCGTCCGAGGCATGAGCTGCTATGCGATTTGAGAAGAACAAGGTCGTCGGACACCATCATTTCCCATCATTTGCACCAGCATCATCAGTCCAGAAGCCTCAGTCAATAGCGTATGAAAGATTGGACAATTCTGGCACTCTCGAAACGCAAGTTGTCAACTTGCCAAGTCATTTGGCATAGCGCAGGCACGAGGTGCATCAACACACGAAGAAGGCCGTCCCTCTCTTCCCTTGTCGTCCACATGCCCTCTCCCTTTGACGCCTACACCGTCTGCATCCATACTGATACTGATCACATTTTAGATTCGCACGAAGGTATCCGAGCGGCGAACAACGAGGACAAGGCATGCGCCAACCAAGGCTACAGAATCGTGAAGATGCGGGTAGTAGTTCAAACGAGAGCCGAAGAAATGGGGGCACGTGTTCTATGAAAATTCGTTTGATTCAAGCGAAAGCAAGAATGGTGTCATGTATGACACGTTTGTGAATGTGTGCATTGTTCATGTGCATTGTGCTTATGCCAATCGCGTCATTTGTCCCGTCAAGATATCACAAGTGAACATTTCAGCCATTGAATGTCGCACATCTCTCTCTCTTCTCGTCTGTGTACCGAGCCACCACAAGCAGCGGCTAAGAGGTTGCGACCTCACGTTTGATTGTTTTTTGACCAATACCCACATGAAGAGGGTATGAAAACACATCTGAAGATTCAGGGCTAAAGCACCTATTTGAGGCCAGCTGTTACCGCCTACTACCCGACACCGCCCCTTAGCCTCTTCCCTCCGTCTCTTTTCCTTCGCCCGGCCGTTCTTCTCTTTTGACGGGAGGTTCCCCCCGCCCCCCCTTTTTCCCCTGGCGAGTCGCATGCCGTATGCCGTAGGTCGGTTCGCCTCACTGGGTTTTTCCCCATTGTAACTTGTGGGGAGTTATAATGGGAGTCGGGGGTCTGCGAGCGGAGAGATTCGAAGGGGTGCATAGTTGTATGTGTTTGTGGCATCAGCGCACGTCAAGGCGTACGGGCAGGGCGCAGGGCGCCTTGAGGGGTGTCGCGATAGTACCGGGTAGTGGGAGTAGTGCGTAGTGCTACTAACGCTCAGATGTTTTATTATAAGTAGTATGTGTCCAATCAGCTAGTCCCAGATGGGACAACAGGCTTCTAATAGGTTCTATTAAGAGGTCAACAGGTCTACTAGACCTGTTACCTGTTAACAGGTAATAGGTCTACAAAGTACAAAGTAAAATTTAGGGCGGGAACTTTGGCGGGAACGTGGCCCCTCGCTCGCCCGCGCGCTCGCGATGTCTGAGAGCGCCCTTAGCGACGACGAGTCCACCATTGCTACCTCGACCTCGTTCGAGGGAGAGTGGGGCCGCCAGCCGCTGGAGTCATTGGAGGGCAGTGCTCTTGAGTGGTCCACCATCGAGGAGGGGGTTGGGCGCGTAAGAACTCGCGTATCTCAAAGAAGTGCCTGTTCTGTCATCTGTCACCACACGTACTTCGGAGGGCCACTGAACATCCGGCAGCATTTGGATAGGGGGCTGCCGAATAGGAACGTGCGGCTGTGCAGACCCACGGCGCTATGGCTAAGCAGGCACGCCGAGGTGGTGAAGGAGCTGCGGCGGCGCGCCACCGTCGCCGAGAACAAGGCTGCAATGAAGATGGGCAAAGAAGAGAGCCGTGCGCTGGGCCGCGCAATCGCTGCAGAGGATACCTGCACACCACCCTTCTCCCTCTCTGCTCAGCACCAGCCCTTTCAGGCAATCACCGTTGAGCAGGTCGCCGAAGCATGGCTCAAGGTGATCGTCAAGAGGGCCTTGCCCCTGGACCTGGTCGACGACAGGCTCTTCCGGAATGCGGTAGCGGTCACCGCAAAATGCGGCTCAAAGAACTTGCTCGCTGGCAACGACCGACCTGCGGCTGCCGACACGGCGCACCTTCACGCAGAAGTTGCTCCCATTGCTCGACACGCGGCTTGACGAAGGAGTGCGGCAGAAGATGCAAGCCCTCGCAGATCTCACTGATGTCACCCTCATATCTCATATCGGATGGTTGGACAAATGTCCAGAGCCGCCCCATCATCAATTGCCTTGCGTCGTTGCCTGTTGGCTCCTATTTCATTGCAGCACAAGACACCTCGGGCGCGACGAAGGACGCGGCATACATCAAGGACTTCATCGTGAAGCACATCAACGGCTTTGGCGCGCAGCATGTCGTAGCTGTATGCATGGATGGAGCTTGCACCGCTTCGTTCCCCTTGATAACTAACGCGTGAGTGCCCGCACATTTTCACTTTCATTTGTCCAACCCACAGCTTGGATAACTTCATGAGGAACATCTGCAGTGGCACAAGCCCAAGGTGCGCGTGAAGAGCCTGAACGATCGCGAGTTCTCATGGGGCGAGCCCTTTTTGGCTCGCGCTATTGAGCAAGTCCGCCAATTGGTAAGTTTTGTAACGTCGCACCAGAAAGCGCTTGCACGATACCGCAAGCTTTGTGCGCAAGTTGCCTGTGAGGCGAGGCCCCGACGGCCCTGCCCAAGGGGGTGGGCTAGGTAGATTCGACGTGTCTTCGGTCTCTTCGGTTCGTAAACAATCAGTTGTGAAGCCCTCGGCTGCGGCGTTGATTTCCACATGCTTTTCGTACGTAACGACACGAGCGAGAAGGGGAGATCGTGATTTCTATCAGATATCGACCCTGCCCCAAATCGAGTGAATGGAGTAAGACCACGTGTGTGTTTCGACATGCAGGTGTGAAGTGACAAGTTGAGTGCCGAGTAACCTCCAGGTGACAACGGAAGGTGCTAGCAGGGATGGGGGTAAATGAACGCTTCTGGTCTAACCCTGAGGATGTCCGCGATGGAGTGAGGGGGGCGCGAGGCGCCCATTGACCCCCACTTAAAAAAGTAGGTGCCCCCCATTGTGCGCGCTAATTCGTTCGTTCGACCCAGCTAGCATCATTGCGCTGAACGCAACCGTCATGCCCTTCTTTCTCGCTATCATTTATGATCGTGGAGTTAGCTAGCAAGTTAGCTAGCAAGTTAGCTGGCTCCTCTGGCCTTCTCTACTCACGCCCTCACCCGCGAGCAAGAATGACCGACACTCCCGCACTGACAATTTGTTACACTAACACAACCATGAACCAACAAGCTACTAGTAGTACAATAAACTACCGATCACGACCATTATCCACCCGGTGGCCGATCATGAGGAACAAAGAGGATCCGACCGAAGACATGTCCTCGACAATTGAAAAACCAACGCATAATCATCGACCTTTCCTCGATTTGGCTAGGCATGTGAAAAGCTTGCCAGCCACCAGGATGGGATCACCATGTGGACATTAGACCCCGAATCGAGGGTGGCGAAAAGGATACGAGGCGAAACCGGAAGACGAAGGCTGACCAAGACGTCTTGAGCAAGGGAGCATAAGATATGCACCGGTTAATGGACGTTTAATAACTGAGAGCGAGGAACAAGGGGCGTGTGCGTCATACTTCGGAAGGTTGCAAAGGGCACCCAGGGTTGATCTTGGGCATTGATTGAGGCCAAACAAAGCCATGGGGTTGAAGAGTGTGCTGGAGCCGACTGCAAGCCGTAGAAGTGTTCTCACCGTTTGCCATACTTGGCATACTGCCCACCCCCATAATTCGAGCTCGATTGGAGACGGCTCCCCGGCATCGCTGACCCAAAACTGAAGTTGCCGTGCTGTCCCATCATGTATGGGTTATGTGCGTGACCGCCCCACTGCGCGTGCCCGTCTAAGGGCATCAGTGTCCCGTCGCCATGCCCCGAGCCGCTCCCTCCATATGCAGCGGAGATGCCAGCATGAGAATGAGATTGTCCCTGACCTACGACGCCCATCTGAGGAATTGCGCCCCCGCCATGCTGCGCCTTCGAGGGCTTCTTTGGTTTGCCTTGCACCTTCGTGTACGGGTTGTTAGTATCGTAAGGCGTCTTCTTCTTCCCTAGAACCCCACCTCGACTCGGAGGGGCACCAGTGGACAATCCGAGTGATCGTTCAGGCAAGTCAGCAATGGAGAATGTGTCCCGTTCGTGAAGCTGCGGCAGATTGCGTCCGCCGATTGAAGGCATAGCGGCAACATTCCTTTGAGCAGAAGCAAAGTTTGCGTTGGAGAAAGCACCGCCGCCACCGCCGAATGCTTTCGGAGGTGGCACCTCGTTTCCGCTACCCCATAGACGTGATGCCCTTGATGCAGGGCACCGCTGCGCGCATGTCCACGTTCAGTGCCGAGGCCAATTGCGGAAAGGCTACGAGACGCTGAGCGCGCGGGTACTAGGACGTCCCACCTGCGGAAGCATGGGCATATGGCCATTGTTCTCCGAGTCGGCGTCGCTCATACGCCCACCCTCAACCGCACGTGCTGCGCCATCTCGAGTTGTGGGTCTGCGGTCGTCGATTGGTGGCGCAAATTCCGAAGGAGAGTCCGAATGGGCGTTTTGGGCCGGCGGCAGCATTGACGGCACCGCCGCCGATGAAGCGGCAGCCTCCGGCGCGGAGTTGCTCGCGCCTGCAGTGCTGTTTGCCTTGCCTGACCGGCTCTTCCGAAATTTCTCTGTCTCATCTTGTAGTGTGATTGGTCGCGCTCGAGCATCGATTTGAGCTCTTCTCGAACCACTCGACAAAGCGTCTCCGTAAAGTACGGGTGCTGCAATCAGCTCAGCACATGTATACCCGGGGCCTCCGGTCGTACTTCAAGCAATTCTGCAGGAAAGAAAGCTGGTCTCATCCATTGGGGGAAGCGTTTTTCCAAGCTTTCACATTGGTGATGTTCTCCGGTAGGTTTTGATACCGATAAACAGCGGGTTAGCGCGGAAAATCTCCATCAGCCGGGGGGGCAGATCCCAAAGCAGCGCATTATATGGTAAAGTTGGTCAATGTCCGACTCGCCCGGGAATAGGGCGCGCCTGAGGCCATCTCAGGTAGCATACATCCAATCGCCCAGATATCAACAGGTTTGCCGTACGCCGTTATCTCCTGTGAGCAGTTCAGGACCACGATACCAGCGTGTTGCCACATAGTCGGTGTAGCGCGCGCCGGGCCCGGCGAGTGTACGCGCGAATCCGAAGTCGCACAACTTCAGTGTGCCGTTGCGTGAAACTAGCAAATTCTCGGGCTTGATGTCGCGATGGATCACATGGTGAGAGTGGCAGTATTCAATCGATCGTAGGAGCTGCCACAGGCATCTACAAGGGCCACCGGTCATCACATGAGGCTTGCAATCAGCGAGTGGACGATGAGGCTGGCACAGGGAGGTGAAGGTTGTGGATGATTCACAAGCATGCCGCGCACTTTTTTGTCTCGAGGGGATCCATTCCATCTGGATTGCGTTCAAGGTCTCCAGAATAGTCCTCTCGACAAACTCAAACACCAAGTGCAGCTTGCCCTTGCGTCGGAACACTTCGATCAAGTTGACGATATTGTCATGTTTCAATTGCTGTAGGCCACAAACAAGGAAGGTTCTTCCTAAAAGGGCGCACTCGGTCTCGCACTCATAGCTGTCCTTCTCGAATTGATACCGCCGTGTAGCAGCATGCAAGTATACTCCATGCAGGAGCTTCGGATCGCTCGCAAGCCATGCGGTGATGTGCACGTCATCAACGAGTGGGGCTTCCCTAGAGCTGCTTACCTTCAATATCCGCACCTCGCGTAGCGCAGTCTTCCTTACTTGCTCATCCTCATCCGACTCCTTGAACTTCTTGATGGCGACGATTTGGCCCGTCTCCTTGTGCCGAGCCTTCAGGACCACACCGTAGGTCCTGGGCGCAGAACGACGGGTCATAGAGTCTGGGTGTAGGCCGGTTGGCGATTTGACGCACAAGGACCGACAGCCGGAGGAAGGACGCTTTGGAACTGGGTGATGCCTTCACAGCAGCCATGCTAAGCTGAGACTTCCAAGCACGAGGCATGACAAGAGTGTGTACGGGAGAGGACTTACCCTCACCGATGGTCCCCAACGTCTCGTAGTTCTCCATCCCAAGCGCGTGAGCAAGTGCAGGGAAGGCGGCCTGCATACAGAGCGAAACGACTCAGAGCGGAGGTGCATGTGGAGGGGAGTGGGCCTGCGCGGCGGAGGATGCGGACGAAGCGAGAGGCGAGGTGGACTGGACTCCCAGCCACACGCTGCTCCCGCATCACCCCTCGGCGGCTCGCTACTGCGGCTGGGTGGAAGGGGGGAGGCTAGGAGCCTTGCCTGGCCCGGCGGCGCGCAGCGGTCGACGGCCTTCCTTCGCAGCCGGAGAGAAACGCCGCACAGCCGGGCCTCTGATACTAACTGCCAATGTGAGAAGAGTCCCCCCTCACGGTATCTCACTGTTTATCTCGATCAGCTAGACCCACTATCCACTATCTGCAGGTACTATCTGGCTCTCTATGCATCCTGCATCCTGCATCCTGCCAGCTCACCAAGAATTCTGGGTCTAGAGCGCAGGCCGTACTTTATGCAGCATGAAACAATAAGTGAAAATACTCCCTCCTGGATAACTTTAGGTGGCCGGGGGCTCGACGCACCAAAAAAAAATCTGCGCGCCTCCCCGAGATAGAAGTAGAGGTAGGGCGGTCAAATAGGGGTCTGGCGTCTGGCGGGGGCCCCCACCTAGATGGATCGTCGAAAACGGGCACGCGGCGCGCCCGGCATCAGTTCGAAATCCGGGCTCCGGGCCTTACACGGAGAAGTCAGACGTCCAATGGGCGCCCCGGATGGCTGATTTCGACGAGGTTTCGGCGCGCGACGCGCGTCCCTCCCGATCTCCCGATCATTGGCGTGAATGTCCGGGTGTCCGGGCACCCACATTGGAACAGGCGCGCTGTGCGTCCGAGCGCGCTAATCTGACGCCGATGCCTCTGGGTCGTTGGGATACTGTCGAACATGCGATGACTACAGGCTCGTAGGCAGAGGGCCGTTCGATCGAGCCGGCAGCTGACGCGGCCGTGAAAGAGTCGTGTTTGTTGCTTGCGGGAAAATGTCTGAGAGGTCAGTAGGAGTCGGGTCTGACAGTGTCTGCCATCGAGCGCTATGAGCGAAGAGGTAGACTGATGTTCCGAGGGTTGCAACGCGTGGCGTCGGAGAGTAGAGACGAGGCTAGCTAGCGAGCTAGTGGAAGAGAGAGAGTGAGAATGAGAGCTTCTTAGGTCAAGGAGACTCGAGGGACTACTACGCGAGGACTCAAAAGTCCAAGGTCCACAGAGACACACAAACTAAACCAAACGGGGCGAAAACTAACCGCACTTGGACGGACGGTCAAGCGTCGGCACCAAGGCAACTAGCAGCGCACAAGCATGCGACAGAGGAGTCGGCACAACGAGAGCAGACCTCGCTGGGGAGATGCGACCGAGGTATAATAGAAGACAGACGACAATCATGGAACGTTTGATGACATCAAGAGAAAGTAGGAGAAGAGGCGACATACCCATCAACGAGACCTTGAGAGTTAAAATTACTCACAGGCTAAAAGTAAAAGCCTGTCCTCGTATGGAATACGACACTCCCGACTAAATTCGAGTCGTCTCGACGAGCGGCATGGAAGGAGAACCGAATAACGAAACAGAAGAAATCCAGAATTAGAACAACGAGGCGAGAGAAACCAAAGGTAACCGAGAAACCAAACGTTGAAGGCGACGCTTAAATAGAAGACGAGAGCACCCGTGGGCCCTTTGAGCACAAATTCGGAAGCTTGACGCGGCGACCTATTTGTACGCATCGTCCCACCCATTTCTCCCTTTTACAGGAGTTTTGCTCGGGTGTTGCGGTGGGTGCAACCGCAGACGGACACCGTCTCATCTCCTGCAAATAGCGGCAATAACGGAGAAAGAGAAACAATCTGCAACAACAACGAAAGCGAGGGAATGATCCGAAGACACGCGAGATGCAGTGAGCTACGATCTTTGATGACTCTATTATTAGAGTGGGGGAGGTGAAAAAGGCAACGGACGGAGCGTGAGCGACGGCAGTGAGCGACAGAGCCATGATGAGCGATAAGGAGATCGACCTCGCCGCACCGAGCTCCGGAAGTACATCTCGGAGGCGCGCGATGGCTACATGACGAAGGGGGGTGTGAAGCGGTCGATGACGCCGTGGGTACACGTCCAAGCGAGGTCGACGCTCGTCGAGCTGAACAAGAACGGCGGGTACAGCGGGCAGTCAAAATGGCCAAGATGATGAAGAGCCCGACGGGCGACGCCAACGTGGAGCTGACCGAGGCGGAGGCGATGGCGGCGGAGCTCGAGGCGATCAAGGGCACAACGACTTCATGGCGCGCATGGTGATAGAGGCGAACAAGGGGGATGACTTCCAACGCCAAGTGATCTGCAAGCAGAACAAGGAGAAAGCCGAGTTGGAGGAAGAGATACCGAGTGGCGCAAGAAATTCGACGAGTGCTACTCCATGTACAAGGTGATGGAGAGCTGTGGAAGGACGAGCTCGACAGGAAGACGGCCGTGTCGACGTGACGGTAGCCGACGGACCGCGACGGACGCCTCTCGCCTTGGTCGGGCGCCGGAGTTTGCGACTGGACGGCGACGTCAACGCCGGAACGAGTGAGCGCGGTGAGCGGTGCGGCGCGAATGGCGAACCTCCTAATGAAACGGCGGTAGTACGAACACAACCCCAGGAAGGACCGGACCGCCTCTAAGGAGTTAATCCGCTTGGGGTCGATATTGGCGACAGCTTCTACCTTCTTGGGGTCCATGTGCAGTCCGTCTCTGACACCACGTGTCCGAGGTACTCCGCTGAGGTGGCGAAGAAGAGGCATTTAGACATCTTGCATGTCAAGCCGGCCCAAATGAGGCGTTCAGGACGAGGTCGAGCCGGTGGAGCATTTGCTCAAAGGAGTCCGTCTCCCTCTCCTCAGGGGTGTTCCCGAGCCCCGTAGCCCAGATACCCACGTCGTCGAGATAAGGCATGCAAATCTCCCAGGCGAGCGAGCCGAGGGGGCATCCATGACGCGACACTGTGGAGATGGACTGTTCCCATGATCCGGGTAAGGCTCCTGAGACTCCATCCTTGGCAACCCACGCGTACGTAGGCGGCCTATCGACTTGGGTAGCGGGTGAAGATACTTGGGAAGGCTTGGGCACGGGTGCAGTGGTAACGGGGTCCGCGCGCGGCGGCGAGGGCGAATTTGGCAGTGCAGAGGGCGGTTGATGGGTCCATAGGAACAGATTGAGTCATCTCTAATGGGTGATTACTAGTGAGAGACCACACACAAGGCAGTAGGGGCTAAGGGTACGAGGGGTCACGGCATGGCTTCGATCGCAGAGCGCTGCGACGGCTGCTGGGTGCGTAAGAAGACACGCCACACCACTTTCTAACATAAACAAGGGCAACACGTAATAAACACGGGAGCGAAAGCCACGGTGGGTCAACAGAGAGAGACGCTTGCCGCTCCTCCAGCCGCACCTGACCTGCACTTGGCTGCTCAGCGCACCGCCCCTGTTCTCGCCATCTAAGCCGCCGCCGCCCACCACCTATTTCCGCGTCCTCGCCCTTCCTTCCCCCACCCACTGAGGTTGCGGCTGAGACGAACGGCGCCGTCGGGCGCACCAACTAGTTGCCTCCCGAGAGAGGGAGAGAGAGGAGGAGGGAGGGAGGGAGGGAGGGAGGGAGGGAGAGAGAGAGAGGGAGGGAGGAGGGGAGGGAGGGAGGGAGGGAGGGAGGGAGGGGAGGGGGAGGAGAGAGAGAGAGAGAGAGAGAGAGAGAGAGAGAGAGAGAGAGAGAGAGAGAGGGAGAGAGAGAGGGGGGGGGGGGGGAGAGGAGAGAGAGGAGAGAGAGAGAGAGAGAGAAGAGCGCTCGCGCGAGCGATGAGAGGCCTCTCATCCTCTCTGCGCGGCGCGCTCCTCTTCCTCCCCCTCTCCTTCCTCCCCGCCTCCCTCTCTTCAGACGCGCACTCGCCACACCCGCACTCCGGCAAGCTCTCTCCCTACCTCCTCGGCCCCCGACCCTTCTCCTCTCTGCCTCAGATGAGGAGAGCCTCTCATGCGGATCGACGGTCGTGAGAGCTCTCCTCACTCCTCAACCTCCTCTGCAGATGAGAGGAGGGAGGGCGGTACACGCAGGCTGCTCATGGTGAGGGACGTTGGCAGCACCAAAGAGCGTCGTCATGGGCAGAATCAACGACTTTGAGGCCTACCCGAGGATGGTCAAGGGGTAGGGGCAGCACTCCCTGCTCTCCCCACTCGCCTCCCTCAGCTCTCCTCTCGCTCGACCACGCACGAGCACCTCTTGCAGCTGGACACTTAGCCTCTCCGCTCCTTTCTTCCCACTCCCCCGTCCCCCACGCCCACGTTTCCTCACGTGCTCCGCGTGCCGCTCTGATGCTTGCCCGCCACTGCGCACCCTTCCGCCAGCTGCGATGACTGCAAGGTCTACAAACGTGAGGAGCGGCCCGACGGCTCGCTCGAGGTGTGCTGCGAGTACCGGATCCACGCGCTCCACATGAAGTTCAAGTACTACATGCAGCACTTTGTGGACAACGACAAAGGATGTGTCGTGTGGAACCTAGACTATGACCGCGAGTCGGACCTTGATGACTCGGTCGGCTACTGGTGCGCCGCACAGTCCTGACGCGACATCCTCCACGCGCGGTTGTGACGTCGCACTGCGTCGCGCCGCACCCACCACGCCGCCTCGCCCGCGCCGTCCAGGTATGTCCAGCCGCGCTCGCGCGAATCGTGCCGTGTCTACTACTCCTGCGACACCAAGCTGAGAGGCTGGGTGCCCGCTCCCGTCTACACCATCCTCGCCAAGACTGCGGTCAAGCAGGCCACTGTCTGGGTGAACCACGATCGGTTGCCGAGTGGCAGAAGATCAAGGCGGAGCAAAAGGCGCAGCAAGGCCGCTCGGCCTCGGCGCGCGGCTCCGCGGCGCGCGCGCCGCGTGGGACCGCGCGCTGCCGCCCGTGAAGCGGCGGCCGGCACTCCCGTCGGCGCGCGAGCTCAAGGAGAAGCTCAAGTTCCGGCCGCCGTGGGCGCGCGCGCCTCCCGCCGAGCTCGCCATCCGGAGAGGGCTCGCCAATCAGGCGCCCAGCCAGTGCTAGGCGGCATCGCCGTGAGTCGGGGGGCTGGCCAGCCGATGCACGGATCGGGCCAGCCGCAGCGCCCGTTTGTGCCCTCTTGGCCGCGTGTCCGATCTCTCGGGTGTCGGGGACGCCAACGCAATGAGCGGCGCTCCTTTGGCAGACTGACGCCGGCCCAAACCAACAATGTGTTTGCCAAAATACCATCGTCGCGCGCGAGCGGCGAGCAGCGTTCGTCTCTGTGCCTGCCATGTGTTGCCGGCAACTTGTAGTTGTGGATGGGGCGGGTCGCTGTTTTGTCGGCATGTGCTTCTCTCGCGCAACGCGTTCTCGGTGTGAAGGAAACGTATCCGCGGGGCGGTGGAAATCTCTGGGCGTGCTGTTGCACACACCGTCCGTGTTGTACGGCAGCGATTCATGCATACGCACGCTGCCTCGAACGAGTCATGTTGTATGCGTTCCGATGATAGCTAGGGAAGAAGGCAGAACGAAAAAGCACAACACGTAGTGCTCTCAAAAAAAGTCTTGAAGATGCCGCCCACAAGGATTACTCACTCGCCCTTCCTCCGGGCACCCATAGCCGACAACCTTACTCCACGAACTGCTCCCCTTTTCGCTTCCCTCCCTCAGTTCTCAGTCCTCACTCATGTTTCGGCATCGGGGGGGGTCGACCCATGTGCACTTCAAGGGGGGGGGGGGGGGCTTGCGGCGTAGCTTTGCTGATGTACTACGGGTGTTGGGTGTCTTATTCTCATTGTTTGTCGCAGGTTAGGTCGGTGTTGCGCCGTTTGTGGCGCGGGTGTGTGAGGGCCATGCTAGGGCCTAGGGGCATCCCGCGAGGGAAAGGACGCGATCTCGCTCCGAGATCGGTCACGCGCCCTCACACGCTGCCCCTCCGTGCCCTCAGTCCCTCGCTCCCCCCCGGCAGGTTCTTTCCCTCGGCGTGCCGTCCGTCGCCTCCGGCCGTTACATTATCCCCCCCCCGCGAGGTTCGAGGTTCTTCTTTCTCCTCCGCGCGCGGTTCGTTTCCTCCGGCCGTTGTTCTGTCGCATTCGCGAATCGACGCTCGTTAGGCTTCTCTCTTCTCTTCGTTCGGTATTTATCGTTATGATTCTCTCGTTCTCGTTCTCGGTCAAAAACTTGCATATCTTAAAACACTCGGCGAAGGCGATTTTGCGACCATACTAGGAGTCCCATTCTGGGAAGGACCAGACAATGACTCTTTCTGGGAGAAGCTATACGCCAAGCTTAAAAAGAAAGTCGCAACATGGAGGGGAATGACGAGTCTCTCCATTCATGGAAGGACCCTACTAGTGAACTTCATAATATACGGGACGCCGAGATATTGGCTGTCCACGTCCACCCGCCGGCGTGGTTCATGGAGGCCATAGATTCTGACGTTCAAACCATACTATGGGATAGATCTCCCGACTACAGGCGGACGAGTTAGGCTCCTCGCACGAGGGTCCCTCTTGCCAAACGAGTGGGTTGGATAGCTACCCTCATGATCCCCACGATCTTCCGCGATTGAACGCTTTTCCATGTGTAGGCTGATGGTGATTGAACGCGTTCCACGTGTGGGCTGATGGTGATTGAACGCTTTTCTATGCTGTGGGTGATGGTGATTGAACGCTTTTCTATGCTGTGGGTGATGGTGATTGAGCGCTCCTCGCCTTATTAAGAAGTTGAATACCCCTCTACTCGTCAGCCAAAACGAACAGTGCCACGTGATGGGGGGGGGGGGGGCATCGCTCTAGGTGCTGCTTCCGCTCGCCCGGCGCTGCCCTTGCTCAGCCTAGCCACTGCCCCCCCCCCCCCCCGTCAGGAGACGTTGGCGCGCCTCCCCGCCCGCCTCTGTGGGACGCCTCTCCTCCCGCCTATGGGACGCCTGCGCGCCTTCGTACGGTGGGGTGGGGTGCAACCACCTGCTTTGGTTTGGTTGGAGAGGAGCGAACGCGCGGTGGATGATGGGCGGGCCTGGCTGCGATGTCCGTTTTTTTGCGGTCAAATCGTGTAGCCCTGTACTTTTGTACCTTAATCCTTAATGAGGTGGTCGAACTTATACCGTCCACACGGGGGTAGTTGCCGAAAAAACAACCAGTCCTGTGGTTGCACTTACCATCTTTGTACTATAAGGTGGGGGTCCTGCAAGTAGAACTTATAGCGTCCACATGGGGGTAGTTGCCGAAAAAACAACCAAACTTGAGGTTGCACCCTCTAGGGTCGATCGCGGATGCATGATGCAACAAGGCAGTGGCGGGACTAATATTTAGTTGTTTTATTGCCCGTTATACGACAACGCGCCAATCCGATCCTGCACGAGCACCCATAGAGTGCACGCCCCGCACTCGTGACCTACACTGAACCACACCTCCACAACCGTACCCGCCCGTCGCGTACGCCCATTCACAGTACATGGAACTCACTTGCCGCCATCCCCTGCGAATGACACCAGCACAACATATTGCGCACTGCCTCCTTCGCTACAACGCCGAGCATCGCTCCAGCCAGAACGCGCACTCGTTGCTTGTAGGTGCAGAGAAGTCCAGCGGCAGCGCCCCGCCGGCACAAACGATTCCTCCAACCATTACTCCCACCACTGCCTCCAATTGGACCCTAGAATGACGAGTGGACCACTAGCGTCAACAACCCCAAGAACAGCCGGTCGTAGGCAAGACCATCAGCTCCGCCCGCCCAGGGTAGAGGCAGTCGATGCCGCCCATGGCGTTGGTGCGCCCGGGGCTTCCATCTGTGCGAACGTGCACTCCGCCTAGCTGACTGCCCGTGCCCGCGCGCACGAGCAGACGCGCTGCCTGTTGTCGCAAGCACGGGCGTGTGCCACCTCCGCCCGCGGCGCGCCGCATCATGCGGGCATCAAGTGCCGCTTGGCGGGTGGGCACACGTCGAGCGGCAATGTGGGCGGAAGCGCACGACCGGCGTTACACTCGCGCGTGAGGTGCATCGCGACCGCAAACTCGTCGGCGTCGAGTTGCCCATCACGGTCAATGTCGCTCAAGTTCCAGACCTGGCGCAGCACGTCGACGGGCAGCCCGGAGCGCTCAAGGATGGGTCGGACGGTCATCCCGCTCGCGAGGCCGCCGGTGGGCGAGAGCGTCGCAAAAACCTCGTCATACCTCGCCTTGTCGGCCGGCGGGATGCTCCAAGCGCCTCTTCCGCCGGGCAGGTCGTACGGGTTGCCCGTGTACCCACCATTGGTGGTAGGCGGCGGCGCGGCGGGCGGCGGCGCGGCCGCGTAGCCGATCTGGGCGGCGGGCGGCAAGGTTGGCGGCGGTACAGACGCGATGTGCTCCGCCACATGGTGGAGTGCCGTGTGCACCGCGGCGCCCGAGCCACTACTGACGGTACCCTCCTGCGCCGCGGGGGGGGGTGAGGAGGGGGGGGTGAGGAGGGGGAGGTCTGCAGGCAGGCGAGGGCAGGCGGGAATGGGCCGGAGCGGGCAGTTCTGGGCATTCGCGGCAAGACGTACCTGTGGGAACTGCGCCATGAGCTTGGGGATCTCGTGCGCAAGCACAGCCTCCATCGCGTGGATCATCTTGATGTCAAGCTTGGGGAACTTTGTCAGGTCGTGCGCCGACATTACCTCGCGGAACTTGCCGACGTCGGGGAAGTCGCCCACCGGCAACGTGTGTGTGCGGTGCACCTGGAGCGTTAAGGAGGGGCGACTGGTTAAGACCGACGGGCAGCGCGGCTGGTGGGCTGGCGGGATGGCGCGGGTGGCCGGAACGCGCCTTGAGAAAGTGGTCCTCGAGGTTGGCGAGCAGTTTCGTCTGTGCCTTCTCCTTGCCGAACATGGAGGGCATCTCTTTCTTGAGGTGGCTCACGATGTAGGCATGCGCCTTGGCGAGCCGCACCCGCTTGACGAGCTCGTTGACCTGCGCGGCGCGCGGCGGCGGCGCAATCGGACGGCGGGTGTGCGGCGGGTGTGGCTGCGGCCTGGAAGCGAGCGTGGAGGAGCGCTCGCTGCGAGGGGTACCTTGCGCACGGCGGCATTCTTGGGCACGTTCTTCAGGTCGGTGAGCAGGTCGCGCATCTCCATCTCAAAGAGCTGGCGCGACCACTCCGAGCCGCGCAGCGGCTGCTCCCAGAAGGAGCCAATATAGACGCGCATGCACTCGGGCGTCTTGATCACCTTGCCGAGCGACCTGTACGCGTGCCGGCCGGGCGCGGTGTACGGGTCGGCATTGGCCGCATTTGCGGCCGGCGCGCGGTGTGAGCGCCTGCCTGGACCGCGCGCGCGCAAGCGCACCACATGAGCGAGCCGTAGATCCTGAGCAACTTTTGCGAATCCACCGCGTCCGCCTTGTTGAGCACGACGCGAATCTTGTCGTCGTGCCCCTTGAGCGCCTCGATCGCCTCCTTGAACTCGTCAGAAATGTCGAGCTTGTGTGCGTCGAAGAGGAGCAGGATGATGTCTGCGCGCGCGGCAAACCAGCGGCACACCTCGGTGAACGAGTAGGTGCGGCCGATGCGCTGCTTCTCGCCCGAGAGGACGCCAGGCGTGTCGATGAGTGTTACGTGCTGCAGCAGCGGCGAGTCGAGCTGCGCGCCCTGGAACTTGGAGAGGAAGCCATTGCCGAACATCTCGAGGCCGCGGAAGGGCATATTGGCGGAGACTGGCAGGTAGTGGTGGAAAAGGGCGCGGGGAGAGGTTGGTCAAGGAGGAGTGTTGTGGCGGGCGGGGGGGCGACTGGTAAGAGGGGGAGAGAATGGAGGGCCGCGCGAGTAGGCGCGCGTGCTATTCCTCCCGCTCCCTTGGACTATGGCGAAATGCCGACCCCCTCCCTGCCCCAACAATCCGTTTCATTGCCTCGGAGAAACGGGCGCGTCACGGGCCCCAGCCTTACGGCGTCGCCATTCGTCGGCGCTCCCGCAACCGCTCGGAGGCGCCGTGAGCAGTCGACATGCGGATGGGCTCCCTCCTCGCACGCCCCACTGCGTGCAGCGCCTATTCCGTCTCGCTTGCCGCACGCCCTCCCCTCGACCTCTGCCTCACCCTCCATCCGCTCCGGTGATACGTTCCCCCCTATGCGCGCGACGCCGTCGCCTCGAAAGCTTGGCCTCGACAGGCCCCCCGCCATCCAATCCTTCTGCCCATCCCGCCTCTCCACCGACCCCCAGCGGCTCTCCGCTGGCCTTCCCTTGGCCCACGTGCAGTCGCCCGCCACCGTCCGGCACGCTCCCCCCCTCCCTCGCCCCGCTCCCCTCCCCTTCCCCTCCTCTCTCCCTCTCCCCTCCCTCTCCCCGCTCCCCTCCCCCCCCCCCTCCTCCCCCCCCCCCCCCTCCTCTCTCTCACCCGCGAGCGCATTGCCCGGCGTCGTCTTATCCTCCTTCCCGTGCATCACGGCGATGAATCGGTCTGTGGTGGGCTCCGGCCCGATGTGGCTCCCCGGGAAGTCCCTCCCCAACAGGTACTTGATGAAGGACGTCTTGCCCACAGAGTACTGGCCCAGCAGCAGGACCATAGGCTTCGCATCGAAATCCGAATCTGTGAGAAGAGGAGAGTAGAACTCTCCAAAGCGGTAGCTCTCCTCAACAGGGCGGATACGAGAGCGGTAGAGCTGCTTCAGGCCGTCCGAGACAGACTCGAAGATCTCTGCAACAGCTTCCTTCTTGGGCATCCTACTCTCTCTCTCTCTCTCTCGCTTGCTTCCACCGCTCTCAGCTCGCTCTCTTCGACCCCTACGCCTCTCCGCCTACTCGACCTCCCCAAGTGAGTTTCTCCTCTCTCCTGGTGGTGTCATTAAAGTAACGAGAGGTGCATACCGAAGGAGCGAGCTGCCCTCCGCGACGGAGGCCGCGCTCGGAGCTGCTCGGGCTCTTTCCACGAATTCGCTCTCTTCTTCCATTGAAACGAGAGGGGAATCTTGGGGCGTTCAGGAGAGACGAGGAGAGAGAGAGAGACATCTTCTAGCGCACAGGTGGAGAGTTGAAGGCCGAGAGGGCGGCGAGACCGCCACTCCTTGCGATGGAAACAAACACTATATACGACGATTAATTCGCGTACGAGTGGAACGAACAGACTGAAAACTGATACAACTCCACGTCCCTGTCTTCCTGAAGATATGAATCTTCTGGAGAGTTTCATTCTATAAACAAGGCCCCCCCTTGGCTCTCTCGCGTGCCTCACGGGTAGAGATGCCGCGGCGGCGGCGGAGCCCCCGCGCGCCGCGGCTCGCCTTCCGCCCAAAGGGGAAGAGCCGAATTTTAAAAGTAGTCCCCTTCCGGTGGAGTCCACGACAGGGCCGGCGGCCTCTCATAGGGCGGTCCAATGGGGTTTTTTTTATTAGGGGTGAGAAAATGGCCCCTTTACACCGTGAACCCTAGATGGGAAAGACGGTGCTGGGGCCTGCAAATACAGCCAAATACATATGTATTTGGCCTCCGGCCAAATACATTTCAAATACCAGAGGTGGGGACGGGAAAAATCGACTTTTCACAATCGCACCCAAAAGTCGATGTGAATGCATGGAGATGGAGAGGTGTCTCATGCTATCATAAGTCATAAGAGCTTCTGCAATGTTTCAGAAGCCAATTATTTCATGGTGGCGAGTACGAGCGAAGACAATGCGGTGTGTTTTTCGCGGTGGCCAGGGAGTTTTTTTTTAGTAGATTTTGGCGCGTTGGGGCTACAATGAAGGATGCTAGTATGCTAGTGCCCACCAAAGGCCACTTTCGGGGTTGCGGGGCTGGAACCCCGTCCTCTGCCGTCCTCAAAGGGCAGAAGTGTCACTTCCAGCACACACACACCCGACACCCGCCCCAGCTATCCAGCCCTTCCTTCCGGCAATTGACATGCCAATGCGCGCACCCCCACTCAGATAGCCCGGTCACTCACTATGGGGGTGCGGATGGCACCTGCTAAGGGATAAACAAGCTCCCTAAGGGTTCCGGTGAGATGGATCAGCGAAAAAAATTGGGGGTTATCCGGCGAAAATTTCGAAAATTAACGAATTTCGGGCCATCGAAGGCGGAGCGCGAAATACTGTCGGGCCCCCTCCCGGTATATTTTTAGTGAGGCCCTTCATGCGAGGCACAAACATCAAATGACGAGGAAATTTGTGACGCCAACTTACTGGTCCATCTATCCATCGCTATTTGCCACCCACCCACATCCCACATCTCCACACTCCACACATCCCACATCCCACATCACTCACACTTCTTGCTTGTTGCGGTTGTGTCGCAACATCACGAACGCCTCCACTTGGTCTGCTAGAGACGCATCGCGATTCGAACCAAACACACACGTGAGCAATGAAAACACACGCTCACAAGCAGCCGAATTGGGACTCAGACAAAAGGCTATCTTGGCCAAGAGGGCCCACGTGGGAAAGATTGTGCGGTGCGTTGCCCACCACTTGAGCACCGACTGCGAGAAAGCCTTAACATCGCCGCGGTCATACACGACCCCACGGCATGCCTGGACGTAGGCTGGCAGCTCTCGTTGCAGCTCTTCGGCGACGTTTGGAATGTGCGCGAAACAAGGAAGGCTAGCCAGTCTCTGAACCCACAATGCATCCACACTGCCGCCGTGCGCAAACGAAGGATCGAACGCACGCAATAAGCCGGCTACACGAGTGAGCGCAACGCAGACACATAGCACACATCGCAACGCAGGTTGGGCTGGTGCCTGGCTCCTGGCGTGTGCGCAGCGCAACGCGAGCGGTGCGAGCGCGGGCTAGGGCTAGTGCAATGCGTAGCGAGTGCGGGATTTGGATGATTTGGCACACAAGCCAGCAAGGCCAGAGCACCGGGCCTCCGGGCCTGCGGGGCTTGAGGCTCACTTGGCATCGCCCGCACTGCCTGCTGCTCGCGCTCCTCCTCCGCCTCCGCGTCTCGGTCTTCTAGGCCGGTCACTCACGCTTTTTAACCACTATTTTCCATCCCTCCTGGGTGTCCAAGGATTCCCCAGGGACCCCCCTTACCTGCCCCCCCAGACCCCCCCCTCCCCCCGCGAACCCCCTCTACCCCACGAAAATCCATGGCGTCGGTGAGTGACCCCCCGCCTTGTCCGGCCCATGGAGGTCTATTTTGGGAGAATGGGAGGATCGCGCGCGTGACGGAATCAAAGCAGTGAATGTCGGGCGAATCCCCATAAGAAACGCGGAGGTTCCGCGTCGGCCGATCGCCGGCTGTCGGCCTCGCAATGGCTGCCAGCTGGTGAGGAGCCCAAGCTCAAGCGCCTCGCGAGGGATGTGGGAGGTCCCTGGTGGGTCGCACGGTCGATCTCGAGGGTCGCACAGTCTGGTAGTGACATATCCCCGCCCATCGCGCCGCAGGCATACGATCATTCGACACGGCCCGACCTCCATGAGGCCGGCCCCTGGGACGCTGGCGAGCGCTGGCGAGCGCTGCCAGAAGTTCAGGCCCTCATGGAGGCCGTTCGCCGAGGCGAGCGCATTGAGCCCACGGCTCATGTAGGGAGGCCTGAAATATATTTCCGCACGGCCGTCAGAGGCCTGAAATCGGGTATTTTTCGAAAATTTTGCCGGAAGAACCCCGATTTTTTTTGCTGATCTCCCATACCAGAATCCATAGGGAGCTTATTTAGGCCTTCGTTTGCCCATTACAGATGGTGCCCTCCGCAGCCCCCTAGTGAGTGACCGGGCTAGGTCTTCTCAGCTCTCGTCCGTCTTTTATCACAGTATTAAGGCCTTTTATCAAAGTATCACAGCAGCCATGAAGCCGCATACTCGGGGTCAGGCGTCGGGTTTGCCCCGGCAAAAAAAAAGGCTTCGCGCGCATTCACGTAACCACTTTCGCGCGCTAAATAGTGGTTACAATGGTTTTTTTTTTGCGTTCAGCCCATCCATCCGGCCCCCTAAATATCCGCCAAATATCCATGGATATCCATTCGGCCAAAAGCGGCCTAAATATCCGGGAGGGAGATATATCCGGATATGTCTGCCAACCCCTACGCATTGAGCGTCGGCCACATCAGGGGTTGTGCGAGAACGTTCACGCACCCATTTGGTCCACTTACAGCTGCTGAGACTAGGTGTTCACATGTCACATGATTTTCTGAGGAGGGGTGTTCACGAACTGTTCATATCCGGAAGTTGGTGTTCACATTCACATGTGTTTAAGTGTTCATATGGTGTGGTTTCCTACCGATATGCAAAAAAAAAGAAGTTGAGAGGTCGAGATTCAAGGACGATAAGGGTGCGATAATCGATGCCCTCCACGAGGAGTTGAGAGACCGCTTCTGCAAAGTCTTGAACCACCCGATCCTCGAAGCGATGCGCGTGTTCGACCACCGCGTCTAGCCAAGTGACCCGGACACCTTGAGCGAGTTCGGTGAGAAACAACTCCGGCTGCTATACGAAGAGTACAAAGTCTACATGGACGGCACATCCTTTGATGTAGTTTGGGAGCAATTCGAGGAGGTGAAGGAGATGATCAACACAAATGAGGGCCTGCACACTCGGAAGTATGCCGATTCGTGGGCACAAATGCTTTGTATTTGTAAGTTTTCCCCGACTTACCCCGAGCTGCTTCGATTGGTTGCAATCGTTTTGGTCGTCCCCGTCGACACATCCGAGTGCGAGCGCGTTTTCTCTCTGATGAACAACCACAAGGCGAAGGAGCGGTCTCAGCTCAACCACCAAGATCCCAACTTGTCCTTGCGCGCGCGATTGCGCGCGCGGCGTGTGGCCGTTGTCCGTGGAAATACTTGCCTGACCGCGGTGTTCATATGGTGTTCACGAGGTGTTCATATGGTGGCTCATGAGGTGTTCACGCTAAGGTTGGCAACAGTTGGCAGATCGGGTGTTCATATGACTTGTTCACTTGGCAGATCTGGTGTTCACACAAAGCATATGAACACCAGTTGAACGTTCTCGCACAACCCCTGGGCCACATGCAGGCGCTTGATGAGACGGTCGCACCCCGGCCGACCCTTGCTTGCGCGCTCTGAAGACTGTCGATCGCGCGCATCACTGCATGATGCGCGTGCTCGGCCTCGGCCGCAGCGTGTGCCCTGAGATCATGCATTGTCGCAAAGTTGCGCGAGCAGCAACGCTGGGTTTCTGCCAGGATGGTAGGAGGTGTGCACATGTGCAGGCATCCCATGGCGCTCAATGGGCACCAGGGGCCCTGGTGCATGCGCGCGAGCGCAAGTGCGCACTCCGCCTCGAGCTCCGATGCACTGTCCACTGGACGGAGGAGGGACATGGGCGCGAGAGGAGAGAGGCAAAGAAAGAGGGAGGGGGGTCCCTCCGTCCCTCCTCCGCCTCTCGTAGTACCGGCGGGGGGGGGGGGGGGGGGGAGTACGAGGGGGAAGGGGGAAGGGGGAGGGCAAAGGCCGAGGGGGGGGGAAGGGGGGGGGGGTGAGTTCTAATTTCTATATACATTTCACGGGGCAATTGTAAAAAAAACAACCAAAACTGAGGTTGCATGTTGCATCCTCTTCTCCTGGCCCTCCTCCCTCTTGAAGGACCTCCGAGGCACTGTCGAGCGCGCTCACCGCCGCCCCCGTATCTGGTCCAGCGTGCCCAGCGCGCGCGGGGGGCGCGGCTCCCGCGGTCAAAGCCTTGGCAGTGGTGTCCTGGCCCTCCGCCCCTGCGGCATCACTCATGCTGGAGCTCTCCCAGCAGCCTCAGGGGCAGGAAGGACTGCAACGTCAGGAGTTGGGCACGCGCCAGGAATTGGGTAGACACGGAGTACCGGTACCTGTGGAACAACTAAGGGTGAAGGTGAAATACGGTAAATACGTAGTTCCCATCCATCTTCCATCTAGGGATCTAGCTAGGGTCGGCGGTCGTGTCCTCACGGCCGCTTCGCGCGGCCGCTTCTCTCCCCCCCCGCCCCGCCGCCCCCCCCCCCCCCCCCCCCCCCCGGGCGGTATTTGCTCTGTCCGTTTCCACCCCCGCGACCGCTGCTGCTCCCTCTCTCTCTCCCTCTCTCTCTCCTTTCCCTCTCTCTCCCCCTCCCATCCCCTCCCCACCCCCCGTTCTCCCCGTTTCTCTCTACTCGTACTCTTCCCTCTCTCCTCCCAAGTGTCCTGCCTCTCCCTCCCTCCCTTTCTCCCTCCCTCCCCCTCTCCCTCTCCTGCACCACCCCTCTTCCACCTCCAGCCGCAGCAACCGCTCCTTTTCCCCTCCTCCCCTCCACCTTCCCCTCCTCCGCCTCCCACCTTCCCCCGGATGGCTTCCCCCGCACCTCCACGGTCCCCTCCTCCTCCCGCTCCCCCCATCCCCCAGATCGCTCCCACCGCATCTCCACTGTCCCCTCTGACCGCTCCCGACCGCCGCTCCGCAGAGCTCCTCTCCTCTCTCCTCCCTTCTCTCCACACCGCTCTCCTTCAGCTCTCTGAGGCAGATGACCTAGACGCATCCGCTGGAGTACCGCAGAAAGACGCGGCCGCAGCGCTCTTTCAGCTCGGGGCGCTCCTTCGTAGAGCCAACCACCGCCGCTCGGCGCACGCCGAGACAGAGGCGCTCGCGGCCGCCCGCCGTGCCGCTGAGAGAGACGCGGTCCGTGAGCCAACGCGGGCAGCCCCGCCGCCGGAGCCGGTTCCTGAGGGGCTCGCCACAGCCACGCTCTCACCCTCCGAGGCGCTCGCCGTCGCGGCCGCGCTCGAGGCGGGCGCTGTCGTGTCAGCAGGTACGAGGCTGCCGCTCCTTCGGCGCGTGGGCGATGCCATCGAGGTGCTGGCGGTCGAACCAGCGCCCACGGCGGAGGAGTTGCTCGCGCTGCGTGCGGAGCTCGACGCGACGCGCCACCGCGCACACCACCAAATCCCGCCCATCGCGGGCACGCAGCCGTCGTACGCGCTGCCGCCGCCCAAGGTGGCGGGCACGCAGCGCGTGCCACTCGGTGTGCTCGCCGAGTGGCTCGCCGCTGCCGAGTGGGAGTCGCTCGGGCTGCCCAACGGACTAGGCGGCGAGCTGCGGGCTGCCTTCGTGGCCAACACCGATCTCTCCGCCGCGCATGCCCGCATCGTGCGCGCGGGCGACGACGCGCTCTCACTTGCTCGCTTTAGCGCGTGCTCCGAGACTGTCGCGCGGCAGGCGATGGCCGAGCTCGCCGCCACGTGCGCCGATGCCGAGGCGCCGTTGGCTCTCCTCGACCTCCCAGCGGCGCTGCTTGCATCGGAGGCGCTGGCTGCGGGGCTGCGCGAACTCCCAGCCGTGTCGGCGTTGGGCGTCGGCCAGCTGCCCGTCTCGGCGGCCTGCAAGATTGGCGCCGCGTGGGTGGGGCTTGCGGCCGCATGTGAGGCCACGCCCGGCATCGAAACGCTCTATGTGCGCGGCCAGCGCGTGCGGAGTGCCGAGGCGGCGCTCCTCTTCGAGGCGCTCGCGCGCGCCGGCCTCCGCTCCCTCGACATGTCGGGCACCGCCGCCGCCGGAGCGCTCGAGCCGCCGCCCGCTGCGACAGCGCTCGCGGCCGCAGAGTATGGTGCGAAGCCGGCGCAACTGGTGCCCGCACCGCTCTCCGGCGCGGCGGCCGACGCTGCCGCAGCGCTCGCGCTCGCAATGGACCCGCTCGCCTCTGGCGGCACGCTCGCACGGCTGCGTGCCGCGCGCTGCTCGCTCGGCGATGCGGGCGCGCTTCTCCTTTTTGGCTCGCTACGCTCGGCGCCGCGCGGCGGCGCGCTCCTCGAGCTCGACGTGAGCGCCAACGGCTTTGGTGCGGCCGCTGGCCTCGCGCTCGCCGAGCTTGTCGCGGCGAGCGGCGGGCTTGAGCAGCTCAACTTGTCGGATAACCCGCTCTTCGAGGCGCCCGCCGAGGCGCTCGGTGCGCTTGCCGATGCTGTCGGCCGCTCGCGCAGCCTCAACGAGCTTGAGTGGCGTCGGCTTGCGGGCGACCTGGGCGCAGCAAGCATGGGCCGGCGTGCGCGCGCCTCGTGGGGACTTGCGCTGGCGCGCATGCTACGCGCCAACCGATCCCTGACTCTCGTCGACCTTCACACAGGGGCTGTGCCTCAGGAACAAACGCGGAGTGCGTTGCAATCTCTCACACGACGTTCCGGGCGCTTGGATCGACAATAAGTGCACGATCCGCTGCCACCTACATCCTCACAAGAAGATCCCGGGCGTATGTTTGAACGGCCCGGCATGCCTTTTCCTTCATCCAGAGTACGCAGATGCGAAAGCGATTGCGGCCATAGAGCTCACCGTGGCGAAAAAGATGCCCTTACGCCCAAGACTTAGGTTTGACTCCACCCTTGGATACCCAGGTGAAGGACCCGTCCGCATTGCGACGTACAACATCAACGGCACCAAGGGCGGCAGGTTAGCCGCCGTGCTGTCACAAGCTCGGAAAGCGAAAGTGGACGTGTTGTTACTACAAGAGCTACATGCCTACGAGGACGGCTCACACCTCCGGGCCTATAGGACAGCCGCCATGCTGGGATGGCTGTGGTTTGTTGCCCCAGGAGAGCTAGGAGACCCGGCCAGCGGCGTCGCTGTGGCGGTCAGAGAAGCGGCGGAGCAGATAACCGCTAAGACGGAGACCCTAGAAATCTTACTAAAAGGTAGATGCGTATCAATAACACTTAACATAAACGACATTCAGTATCGTATAATGTCTATATATCTCAGCGCGCAACCCGGCCCCCGAGAAAGACAAATAGCCAAACTAGATCGCGAACTCGACACACTAGACCCTATCCCAACCATAATTGGAGGCGACCTTAATTGCGTAGAAAACAGCGCGCACGACACCCGGAAAACAGGGGAAACACTATACACCAACACACACGGGGAGAAATGGAAAGCACTGACCAGAGCGCATAAACTACGAGATGCGCACCATACGATGCGCTTAGGGCCAGATGTAGGATACACGAGAATGGCAGCCACCATCCATACGAGGATAGACCGTATATACCACAGCAAAGATATCGATGCCTTTCAATGGCAACAACACGGACCGAGCCCGGACCTATTTACGGGTAAAGCCGCATCAGACCACCTCCCCGTCCTAGCGCTTTTCGAGACACCGGGGTACAGACCGGGGCGTAACTTTGACAAGCCAATAGACCTGGCGATAATTCATGAGAAAGGCGCGATGAACACGGTGGAAAGGCTACTTCAAAACGCCGTCCGAAAGATGGACGAAGGAGCCAGCATAGACATCATATGGGCCGACACGAAGGAGGCCATAGCCACATTCCTGAGGGAAGAAACGGCGGAAAGAACCAAGCCTACCATCCTATCCGCGCTCGAGTTGAAGGCAGCGAGACTAAACATACGCCTCGCGAAGCAAGGGCCGGACGAAAGGCTCACGGCAGAGCTGACGAAAACACACAAAGAAATAGCAGAGGAAAGAGGGAGGATACCACTCAAAGATATGCCACTATACCGCCAGCTCCGCCGGGAAGACCTACACTCTAAAGAGTTCTTCGAACAACTAAAGCCCCGCAGATGGAAAGCCAACGTGGCGGAGCTTTACCGTACGAAGCGGTGGGACGCCCCGGAACACTCAGAGCACGACACCGTGACCACAGACACAGCGATCCGAAGAGAGTTCAGAAGATACTACGTGTGGCTGTACTCTCCCAAAAGTGCCCAGAGAACACCTCAGCTGGAGGCGACGCTGGCGGAACGCCCGCTAAATGATCTCGACCGGCGCCGACTAGAAGGCTCCATAACCGTGGAAGAAACGATACAAGCGATTCGGAGCATAGGCCCCGGAAAGAGCGCGGGCCCGGATGGGCTGCCGGCGGAAGTATATAAAGCACACGAAAAAACAGCGGCTCCGCTGCTAACCCGACTATACAACCAAGCATTGGTCACGGGGACCCTAGCATTTACCATGAGAGAAGGCGACATTATACTACTCTATAAGAAAGGAGACGCGAGAGACCCACGAAACTATAGGCCTATCACCTTACTACAAAGCGATTACAAAATTCTAGCCAAGATCCTAACCAACAGACTTAGCAAAGTAATAGGAAAAATAATATCGGAAAATCAACTAGGATTCGTGCCCAGAAGACTCATCAGCGAGGCCACGCACCTCCTCCAACTCACCAGAGCATACCTCGACGAGACCGGAGATCCGGGACTATTACTAGCCCTCGACTGGGAAAAAGCCTTCGACAGAGTAAGCTGGGAGTTCTATCATCTAGCTCTCAAACTTCTCAATTTCGGCCCAAACTTCCAAACACTGGCAAAGGCTCTCACGAGCGAGGAAGCCCGGCCGATACGCACGATCAAGACCAACGGTGGGAGAAGCTACCCATTTACCGTGGGCAGCGGCATGCCGCAGGGATGCCCGCTGTCACCGCTCACGTTTCTACTGACCACGGAGGCACTTACTAGAGCCATCAACGGCGACGAAGACATCAACGGCGTGAACCTCAATGGCTATAGCCTGAAGATAAGCCAATTTGCCGACGACACGGCGCTGATAACGCGCGACTACAAAAGTCTACAGAAATCACTACAATGGGTGGAATTGCACGAGAAAGCGACGGGCGGCAAAACTAACGCTGACAAATTCCAAGGACTGAGAATGGGCTCCCAGAGACTCCGTAAGCCTCCGTGGGACATGAGGAAATACAACTGGATAGAAAACGATGAGTATCTGACCATCTTGGGCGTCCCCTTGGGAGCACCCGAGACGCTCAAGCCCTTTTGGTCGAAACTAGCGGATAAGATCGACGCGAGGGTCGCCAAGCTAGCACCGGCCACCAACTATATGACAATATTCGGTAGGGCGTCAGTGGTTAACTTCATAATCTATGGTATCCCGAGATATTGGTTACAAACATTAGCCGCCCCGAAATGGTTCCACACCCGTGTCCAAAAGGCAGCGGATGCTGTCCTTTGGACAAGTCCGTACACTAACAAACAAAGCAAATGGATAAAACACCCACACTACCCCGTCTCACACAATAAAAGTGCGACTAGGACGCTGGGGCTGGGACTCCTGAATTGGCCGGCCCATATAAAGGCAATACAAGCCAGATGGATTCTAAACTATTTGAACGCGAGAAAGGCACTATGGAAACACGGACTAGACGCTTGGTTCTGTCGGACCGGACTAGGGAGGGGAGCTGTTCTCTCCACGATCCCCACGAAAATGCTGACGGGAAGTATCAGGGGCAACCCGGCACTTCCAGTCTTCTGGAAAGAAGCTATTGCGAACTTCAGAGAACTCGATATACAACCCTCCTTCCTTACACGGGAGGGCGCATTATCCCAACCGATATGGCACAACCCGCACATCCCACCCCCAAAAGTGCGCGCCCCATGGGCGCGTCTATGGGAAGCCCTGCACACTACCGTAATTCACAACGTGTTCAAAGACGGCGCCTTTCTGACGCCATATAGCAAAGATGAATGCTCGGCGTATCTCGAACATCTACCCGAAACCTTTGTACACGAGGGCCGCCCAATACACAAAAAGGAGTTTCTCGACTCATGGGACGAAATCGTTAGGCACGCAACGCGAGTGATAGGGCAATCACAAGAGCGCCCGCCCCCCGACGCAAAGGGGAAAAAGGCACCCGACGACAAAGCCCCGCCTCAAGAGCCGGAGACCGAGCTACAGAACAACGAAATCAGGGTCTCCGAAGACGATAAATACATCAGCAAACTAAACAACATCTGGATACACACGGTCACCGACTACTTGGGAGAGATAGCCGACACCGGAAAAGTAGCGAATGCGGGAGAGATCCAATACTACCACCCGCCAGCCAGATGGGAAGGCGGATTCAAAGGCCCAAGATATATGGAGTACCCCTTGGCGGACGAATACGCCATACTAAAAGGAAAAGTCGCGCTAGACGCAATATCAGTCGCAGATCTCACCAAGGCCATGCTTAAAGCGACACGAAGCAACGCCCCGCAAGCGGCGAGAACAGCATGGGAAAGCGACTGAATGTCACCAAGGAAGAATGGAAACATATAGCAAGGCTATATACAATGCCATTGCTAAAACACACGGATAAACACCTCCACTTCAAACATATCACACATAGGCGAATCGGTACCAGGAATAGATTCGCAGACGGACAGACAGACGTCTGTAGACTGTGTCGCCGACACCGGGAAAACTCGTGCCATCTAGCGTGGTGTCCCGCGACGAAGAGAGTATTCGAAACCATAGACGCCCTCAACAACTTCACCCCCTCTCCCGGGAGATCACGCACACAAAAAACGAAAGACAGACTATTCGCATACCCCGGTGCGAACACACCCGAAAGCCTAAAAGCGTTATACGTGATAGCATGGAAATACATACTAAGAGACTTTTATAGAGTCGCATTTGAGTCATATGAGTACCACTATATCCCAGTATTGGAGTCTACACTAGTGAGGTTTGCCACATTGGTTAGGGGCCTCACCCCGCCACGGCAGCATTGTTTGATGCGCACATGTAAAGCCGCCCAGGGGAGGAAGCCCAAACTTAAGAGAACGCTGGCACTTAGCACCCCGATATTCATTGAAAACGAAAAGGGTAGGCTACAAATGAGCGAAAACACCAGTCTTGTAGCGGCAGCGCTTGGTCTCGCTGAAAGGCTCGCGTAGCGAGAAGCAAGAAAAGACGACCGGCTTTGATGAACCAACCAAAGGTGTGATCGATCAGCACAGCTCACCCACGGCAAACATGGACACTCGCAGACACAAGGGAACCGACGATAGCACCACAAGAAACAGGTCACCCGGCAGCACAGGAGGAAGTTGAGAATACGCAGCTGGGGACAGGTGCACCCCGCTCCGCTCGGACCCCCACATGACCCGAGCCCCTAAGTAGAGCACGAGGGGAGTTGCCGCAAGGCGGGGAATGAGGGTGAGGAAGGGAAAGGGGCGTGGCTACGAAGGAATAGTTCAGGGCCACGTGTGAGGCGAGAATTTTAAAAGGTTTTTTTTTTTTTTCTCCTGGCCCTCCTCCCTCTTGAAGGACCTCCGAGGCACTGTCGAGCGCGCTCACCGCCGCCCCCGTATCTGGTCCAGCGTGCCCAGCGCGCGCGGGGGGCGCGGCTCCCGCGGTCAAAGCCTTGGCAGTGGTGTCCTGGCCCTCCGCCCCTGCGGCATCACTCATGCTGGAGCTCTCCCAGCAGCCTCAGGGGCAGGAAGGACTGCAACGTCAGGAGTTGGGCACGCGCCAGGAATTGGGTAGACACGGAGTACCGGTACCTGTGGAACAACTAAGGGTGAAGGTGAAATACGGTAAATACGTAGTTCCCATCCATCTTCCATCTAGGGATCTAGCTAGGGTCGGCGGTCGTGTCCTCACGGCCGCTTCGCGCGGCCGCTTCTCTCCCCCCCGCCCCGCCGCCCCCCCCCCCCCCCCCCCCCCCCCCGGGCGGTATTTGCTCTGTCCGTTTCCACCCCCGCGACCGCTGCTGCTCCCTCTCTCTCTCCCTCTCTCTCTCCTTTCCCTCTCTCTCCCCCCTCCCATCCCCTCCCCACCCCCCGTTCTCCCCGTTTCTCTCTACTCGTACTCTTCCCTCTCTCCTCCCAAGTGTCCTGCCTCTCCCTCCCTCCCTTTCTCCCTCCCTCCCCCTCTCCCTCTCCTGCACCACCCCTCTTCCACCTCCAGCCGCAGCAACCGCTCCTTTTCCCCTAATCCCCTCCACCTTCCCCTCCTCCGCCTCCCACCTTCCCCCGGATGGCTTCCCCCGCACCTCCACGGTCCCCTCCTCCTCCCGCTCCCCCCATCCCCCAGATCGCTCCCACCGCATCTCCACTGTCCCCTCTGACCGCTCCCGACCGCCGCTCCGCAGAGCTCCTCTCCTCTCTCCTCCCTTCTCTCCACACCGCTCTCCTTCAGCTCTCTGAGGCAGATGACCTAGACGCATCCGCTGGAGTACCGCAGAAAGACGCGGCCGCAGCGCTCTTTCAGCTCGGGGCGCTCCTTCGTAGAGCCAACCACCGCCGCTCGGCGCACGCCGAGACAGAGGCGCTCGCGGCCGCCCGCCGTGCCGCTGAGAGAGACGCGGTCCGTGAGCCAACGCGGGCAGCCCCGCCGCCGGAGCCGGTTCCTGAGGGGCTCGCCACAGCCACGCTCTCACCCTCCGAGGCGCTCGCCGTCGCGGCCGCGCTCGAGGCGGGCGCTGTCGTGTCAGCAGGTACGAGGCTGCCGCTCCTTCGGCGCGTGGGCGATGCCATCGAGGTGCTGGCGGTCGAACCAGCGCCCACGGCGGAGGAGTTGCTCGCGCTGCGTGCGGAGCTCGACGCGACGCGCCACCGCGCACACCACCAAATCCCGCCCATCGCGGGCACGCAGCCGTCGTACGCGCTGCCGCCGCCCAAGGTGGCGGGCACGCAGCGCGTGCCACTCGGTGTGCTCGCCGAGTGGCTCGCCGCTGCCGAGTGGGAGTCGCTCGGGCTGCCCAACGGACTAGGCGGCGAGCTGCGGGCTGCCTTCGTGGCCAACACCGATCTCTCCGCCGCGCATGCCCGCATCGTGCGCGCGGGCGACGACGCGCTCTCACTTGCTCGCTTTAGCGCGTGCTCCGAGACTGTCGCGCGGCAGGCGATGGCCGAGCTCGCCGCCACGTGCGCCGATGCCGAGGCGCCGTTGGCTCTCCTCGACCTCCCAGCGGCGCTGCTTGCATCGGAGGCGCTGGCTGCGGGGCTGCGCGAACTCCCAGCCGTGTCGGCGTTGGGCGTCGGCCAGCTGCCCGTCTCGGCGGCCTGCAAGATTGGCGCCGCGTGGGTGGGGCTTGCGGCCGCATGTGAGGCCACGCCCGGCATCGAAACGCTCTATGTGCGCGGCCAGCGCGTGCGGAGTGCCGAGGCGGCGCTCCTCTTCGAGGCGCTCGCGCGCGCCGGCCTCCGCTCCCTCGACATGTCGGGCACCGCCGCCGCCGGAGCGCTCGAGCCGCCGCCCGCTGCGACAGCGCTCGCGGCCGCAGAGTATGGTGCGAAGCCGGCGCAACTGGTGCCCGCACCGCTCTCCGGCGCGGCGGCCGACGCTGCCGCAGCGCTCGCGCTCGCAATGGACCCGCTCGCCTCTGGCGGCACGCTCGCACGGCTGCGTGCCGCGCGCTGCTCGCTCGGCGATGCGGGCGCGCTTCTCCTTTTTGGCTCGCTACGCTCGGCGCCGCGCGGCGGCGCGCTCCTCGAGCTCGACGTGAGCGCCAACGGCTTTGGTGCGGCCGCTGGCCTCGCGCTCGCCGAGCTTGTCGCGGCGAGCGGCGGGCTTGAGCAGCTCAACTTGTCGGATAACCCGCTCTTCGAGGCGCCCGCCGAGGCGCTCGGTGCGCTTGCCGATGCTGTCGGCCGCTCGCGCAGCCTCAACGAGCTTGAGTGGCGTCGGCTTGCGGGCGACCTGGGCGCAGCAAGCATGGGCCGGCGTGCGCGCGCCTCGTGGGGACTTGCGCTGGCGCGCATGCTACGCGCCAACCGATCCCTGACTCTCGTCGACCTCGCGGGTCACCCAATCGCCTCGAGCCGCGCCGATGACGATCCCGACTCGGCGGCCGCCGTGCACGCCGTGCGGGTGGCTGGCGCGCTCGGCGCCGCCGTGCAAAGTCATTGGGCACTGCGCACGCTCTGTGTCGCACAGATGCGCCTGCCCGATCCATGCCTCGCTGCGCTTGTGGCGCCGCTCGCCGCACACCCCGCCCTGACCGCTCTCGACGTCAGTGGCAACAATGCGGGTGCGCTAGCCGCGGGGGCGCTTGCAGCGCTCCTCTCGCCCAAGTCGTGCCTCACCTGTTTGAAGGTCGTCGGCTGTGGAGTCGACCACGATGGCCTCGCGGCCATTGTTGTGCCGCTCCGTTACCATCAGACCCTCACAAGCCTAGACCTGAGCGACAACCCGCTAGGCGGCATCGGCCCCGCTGAGCATTCGGCGCTCGCTGCATTTCAAGAGGAGCCGGCCCTCACCGCTACGCGTGTGCTCGCCGAGCTTCTCGAGTGCAACACGACTCTCACCCACTTGCGGCTCGCACGTTGCGGCCTTGACCAGGCTAAGGTGGTGCAGCACTATTCCGCTCCTGAGGTGGCCGACGAAGCAAAAAGCGAGGAGGGCGCGCCGCCGGCCAATGAGGACGCCAGTGAGCGCGCCAGTGAGGGCGCCGGAGCCATGCCCGACGAGCCTGCGCCACTCCTCGGGGCGCTGCTTGGCGATGGGCTCGGCTCCGCCTTCCGCAGCGCGCTCGAGCTGCTTGACCTCTCAGACAACGTTCTAACCGATGAAGGTGTCACCGCGCTCGCACGCGGCGTGCCCCGCGCCTCGCGGCTGCGCTCCCTGATGCTCGCCGGGTGCGCGACCGACGGTGCCAACGCTGCTGTTGCCGCCGCCATCGAGCAAGGCGGCAGTATCGTGCTGTGCGATCTGCTCGACGCGCCGGCGACGCCCGTCGAGGCGCCGCCAGGCCGTCAGAGCGCCTGCGCCCCTTCTGCGGGCGCCGCCACCGTCGGTTCCATCCAGCTTGCACTCTGCTGCAATCGGTGGGCCGCAGGCATGCTGTGGGACGGCATTATCGCCCATATCCCGCCCGAGATGGCCAATGCTGCGGCTCTCGCCTTCCGCAGCCTCCCAGGCGCGACGCCCGACTCGGCGCCGTTGCTCGAGCTCACCGCGCGTCTTCTGCCGCCACTGACACTTGCCCGGCTGAGCACTAGGAGGGCCGATGCGCGCTTGCCATTTGGGGGCTTCTTGCAGTGGATCGCCGACTTCTTCTGTAGCGCGGGTCCGCCCGCCGAATGGCCCGACACGCCCTTCGTGCAGCTCGTGCGCGCCATGGCGCAACCTCACGGGCTGCGTGCACCGCCCAACGCGCAGGCCGACCCACCAGCCCATACGCCGCCCGCCAGCCTCCTCGAGGTGGCGGCGGCGGCACTGTTGCGAGAGCGCCGGCGCT
Source organism: Isochrysis galbana (assembly GCA_018136815.1). Classification (NCBI taxonomy): domain Eukaryota; phylum Haptophyta; order Isochrysidales; family Isochrysidaceae; genus Isochrysis; species Isochrysis galbana. Next base: position 176,400 of record CM030944.1, on the reverse strand, counting down.
ACTACCAGCCGCCCCGGCCTAAGCCGCTCCCGCCCGCCGACGCCGACACCTTGTGCGCCTCTGCGATGGGCAGCCTCGCCACCTTCATCTCGGCTATTGAGACGCTTGAGGCGGATGCCTTGGCGAACGGCTCCGCGGCCGCCACGATGGCGGACGCTGCCGCCGCCGCCGTCAGTGCCATGCTTGCGCTCGAGGGGATGCCGCCGGATGGCCACGAGCCGCTGCACGTTGAGATCCCGCCCGAGTTGAACACGCACAAGTATGAAGACATCATCGACAAGACATACCGTCTCGAGTTGCAGGGCATGCTGCGCGTCGAGGGTCCCGACGCGCCGCACGACATGGCACACGAGACGCCTACGCTTGAGAAGTTGCCCAACGGTGGCGCCGTGCTCACCTCCGGTAGGTGCAATTTTGACGACTGGGACTTTTACATTGACGAGACCAAGACACAGCCGTGGCAGGAGTGGCTTTACTGCTTGCGCTGGCTGAGCAAGGGCTCTGCCTCAGCGCTCTGCCGAGAGGAGCCGGCCGAGCCTCAAGGAGAGGGCGCCTCAGGCACTACTACGAGGTACGAGGTGATGGTCGAGAGGCCCTTCTCGGCGGGCGTGCTCCGGTGCGCGCTCAGCGCGACGCAGAGTGCCGCCCAAACCGAGGCTGCCACGCGCGCGCGCTTAGCACATGCAGAGGCGCTCGCTGCGCTCGCCGAGGCGCGCATCGAAGCGGGCGCCGACAACGCTGTCGACGAGGAGTCAAACGACGGTCCCGTCGCTGAGGCCAAGGCACGTGTACGGGCGGCCAACAATAAGGTGTCCGAGACTAGGCTCAAATGGAAGCTCAACGCGCTGCAAGTGAAGATCTCCCCCACGTTCGTGCCCTCGGGACCGCTGCAGACATGGCACGACACGGAGCCGTTTGGCCCGGAACCTGAGCCTGCGCCTGAGCCTGAGCCCGAGCCCGAGCAGCCTCCGACAAAAGGGAAAAAAAAGTAGAAGCGCACGAGCGGCTCAAGGCTTGCCGCCTTGTCCACCTGCATGAGTGGCATTCATGTAGGCGACCAACAGCTGCAAGGCAGTTACTGATGACGGATCGGCTGGCATGTTCAAAATATCGGTCGTCTTCATACTTCGCACCTGGTCTTGTGCGTGTTCCAGATATTGTAAAGTGTTCTATTGGTTGCGGTTGCCGTTTTTTTGTATGCGATGGAGGACGGGGAGTGGGAGGTTGCTCTTGCGTGTGGACGTTTGCTCATCTCAGGAAGCCTTGCTAACAAGCCCTTTACGATATGCGACGAGGCGACGGGCACGGACCTTGCATGTGCACATGAATGTGAACGGCTTAACTAAATTTATACTTGGTTTCCATGGAGCAACTAAGTTTATACGGGCCCCTCTCTCCACTCCTCCCCAGCCGTGGGGATGTCGCATCCGCGATCGACTTTTTTGTTTTAGAAGTTGTTTGCGTTTCCATGTCCCCTCCTTGCAGGCTAGTCACGAGTCACCGTCGCAAGATCCTACATTGTCGCCCATTCGCTCTCTTTACCCTCGCCCCCTTTGTCGCCTCCCTTGTTGTCTGCTTGCCCCTCACCTGGCTTACCTCCTTGCGTGCTCCTTCAGAGGCCGTGGGATCACTCGGACATCCCACGGGAACAGAAGCCTTCTAGGCCGGTCACTCACGCTTTTTAACCACTATTTTCCACCCCTCCTGCGTGTCCAAGGATTCCCCAAGGGCCCCCCTTACCTGCCCCCCCAGACCCCCCCCCCCCTCCTGCGAACCGCCTCTGCCCCACGAAAACCCCCTCCTGCGAACCGCCTCTGCCCCACGAAAATCCATGACGTCGGTGAGTGACTCCCGCCCGCCTTGTCCGGCCCATGGAGGTCTATTTTGGGAGAATGGGAGGATCGCGCGCGTGACGGAATCAAAGCAGTGAATGTCAAGCGAATCCCCATAAGAAACGCGGAGGTTCCGCGTCGGCCGATCGCCGGCTGTCGGCCTCGCAATGGCTGCCAGCTAGTGAGGAGCCCGAGCTCAAGCGCCTCGCGAGGGGCGAGGGGCATGTGGGAGGTCCTTGGTGGGTCGCACGGTCGATCTCGAGGGTCGCACAGTCTGGTAGTGACATATCCCCGCCCATCGCGCCGCAGGCATACGATCATTCGACACGGCCCGACCTCCATGAGGCCGGCCCCTGGGACGCTGGCGAGCGCTAGCGAGCGCTGCCAGAAGTTTAGGCCCTCATGGAGGCCGTTCGCCGAGGCGAGCGCATTGAGCCCAGGGGTCATGTGCAAGCTCGGCCTGATGGTCGCCTGCGCTGGACTCATGCATACACGCTTCATGCTACGCCAAGTCCAGCGCAGCAGAGGCCAAGGCACAGGGTCGCACGAGTGAGTTCACCAATGCGGCAGTGATACTCTGTCTGCCGTGCGATCATGTGCCTGTCTATCCTGTAGAATGTTGAGTATCGTGTTGAAGGTAGACCCCACCTCCCGCTGAAATTCTTCGTGGCGCTGGGCGGTTTGGAGGGTAGAGGATTCTAGGCGGTCAACAGCGCCGCGGAGAGCCTCAATCTGGACTTGTTGGTCCATGATTTGGGCGGCACCGACGGTGGCGGTCGGAGGTGGAACGAAGTTACGTTTGGGGTACGAATACGTCGACGGGGGTGGAACTACAAACTCTTCATATGGTGGGGGCTCGAAAGGAGGGAGGGACCGGACGGAACCCACATCATCTTATTCAGCACCAACCACAGAGGGATTGAGAGAGGAAGGAACTGGAGGAGAAAGAGCGTGGCTTCGTGAGTGTCTTCCATTGCCACGGGCGAGGCGAGAATATTAAAATTAAAAAGTTTTTTTTAATTAAGAGAGGAAGGAACACTTGGCAAAGGATCAGCGAAAGAAAGGAGAGGAAAGGCCGCCGGTGGAGCAACGGACGAGGCTAGAGGACCCATTCCAGCTCCAGCTGACGGGGTGTGAGTAGAGGCCAGGGGAGCGGTCGGCGCGCGCTCCATCGCTAAAACTATAACAATAGTTTTGGCCATCGGTAAAATAATACCGGAGGGCGGCCGGACATATATTTCCGCACGGCCGTTAGAGGCCTAAAATCGGGTATTTTTCGAAAATTTTGCCGGAAGACCCCCGGGTTTTTTGGCGGATCTCCCATACCGGAACATATAGGAAGCTTATTTAGGCCTTCGTTTGCCCATTACAGATGGTGCCCTCCGCCCCCCCCAGTGAGTGACCGGGCTACAGAAGCCGCTGCAGCGGGTTGGGATGTGTAAGGGGTAAGGGCACCAAATTAAGGGCGCATTTCAACTACTAGGAAATGCTCCAAACTACTAAAAAATCGTTAAAATCACCGGACCCTCCCCATTTCCCCGGTACAGTGAGGGGTGCTGTACCTGATCTCAGAACCGCTCCAACGTCTTCGTCAAGGATCAAGGATAGCAAAAACCACAGTGGTACCACA
>CM030944.1:120838-172838 GCA_018136815.1 Isochrysis galbana | reverse complement strand
CGGTATTGCAGCAAATGTTTTGTGGAATCTAAAGCGTGAAGATGTGGCTGAATTCGGATCAAATAGGCTTCTTTTCTTCACTTGTTCCACTACTTACTACTAAGAGCAAGCTCGCGCATCAATACAACAAGAGCAACAACAAACGAGCATGGCAATGGCGCAATGCGCCACAGGCGGTCGATACGCAGCTGGGGCCAGCACTAAACTGTTTTTACCTCCACTTCCATTCCACAGCCTGGCCTATGGAGGTGCTGCTTGCCCACCCCCACCACTGGGGTCTGGCAAATCCCCATGATCGCCTTTCCTGCTGCGACCGCCTCTCCTCTGGCCACGTCCTCTGCCTTTACCCGCATCGAAGCCTTTTCCAAGACCAATGACGGGCGGGCCGGGTGGGCCGGGTGAGCCGCCCATACCACCCATGCCGCCCGCGCTGCCCATTCCGCCAATCCCACACATACCACCCATGCCGCCCTTCCCACCCCTGCCAGCAACGGGCTTCCCTGCGCCCTTGTGCCCTTTGAAGCCCATCACCACCCCTTTCCCTCCTTTCCCTCCCTTGCCCAACATCTCAAATCCTCCGCCCATCATGAAGATGTCTGGAGGCCCCCCCATTGGCGGCCCATTGGGGTGGATGCCGCCCATCCCCACAGGCGGTCCACCGTAACCACCGGATCGCCCTCCGAAGCCAGCGTGGCCATGGGGCAGGGGCGGCGGCGGCGCGGCAAGATTCTGCGTGGGCTCGCTCACGGGAAGCTTGCGCGGCATCCGCGGCACGTCCCACACTGGGTGCCAACGCACCGCCGGCGCTAGAGGCCGCTCGACTCGCCAGCCGAGCAGAGCGTCGGACGCCGACGCCATCCGACGCCGAGAGCGGCGGGGGGGGAGGGGCGGGGGGCATACCTGAGGGGGGCCCTGTTTTGTTGTTGGGGCCGGGCTGGCCGAGGGCGGTACGGCGGTACCAAGGCGGTGTAGGGTGTAGGGGCCCCGCGGCCTTCCATGTGGGAGATGAGTGAGTGGAGTGTGCTGTGGGTGACTGTGGATGGTGGAAGTTGGTCTGCATGGCAGGCTTCAGTGGCAGCCACGGTGTGCTGTTTATGGCTTGTCGCAGGCCGGCGCGCGCTGGCTCGCGTGCAGTTGGCGGCCGGGGAGGAGGGAGTCGGCGCGCGCTCCATGCCCTATCGTTTTAACGATAGCTGGAGGTCTTCAAAGTCTAAAGTCTAATGATGTTGCCCTCCCGCCCATGGCCTTGACACCTGCCGCAACCCGTAACCCTACGTAACTGTGGTAGCCTGAAAGTGAAAATATAAAGAGGCGCTCCCACGTCCCACGCCCCAAGTGTCAGTCAACCTTCCGAACGCGAAGAAAAATTGCCTCTCACGGGGGAGGTCACGGGTGCAAAAGCGAAGAATGAGACCCATCGCGGACCGCGTTTCGTCACCTCTAACAGTGGCACAGTAAAAATGTACATCTGGGTTGTTGCTGAGGCGGGCACCTCATGGATGGACGGCCACGTGCGTCGCATACCAAGACGCGTTTAACCAAGTAGGCCGTCCAAGACCCAACGATTGCAAGACCTGCGGGGACAACGGGGTGGGGAGAGCACTGTCGCAACATCGGCAAATTCTCGGGGTTAGAACGGAATATACGGCCATGCCCGTAGAGCAAGGCGAAGGCGCCGCCGCTCAGTCACGCGGACGCAAGCTGCGTGCGCTCCTTTTACCAACCGTTCACATGAGTAGGCTTGGCGCACCTTCTCGGCCATGATGAGCGAGCCCGTGGCCCAGCCACTTTGGTAGCCGTAGTCCTGGTTAACAATGTAGACTTCGTAAGCTGAAGGTTTACGTACAGCCGCGCGCAGCGCGTCAGTACCAGGCGGGTCGGGCACGATGGGGGTACCATGGCGATGCGGCGGACTGCCGAAGCTGCCTATCCCGGGCGTGAAGGCTCCATCCGCGACCCAGTTGGCGACCACTAGAGCCTTTGGCGGCGCGATCGACTGAGGATCGATCCCTGCGCGTCTCAAGGCGCCATCGTGGTGCCGAATTAGCGCTCGATGCACCTCGCCGATGGCCGACGTGCTAGTCGGGTTGATGTCCTCGGCAGTCATAACGGTAAGCGGCTCGAGCGGCGAGGTCATCAGCTTGACATAGAATTTGTCCGCCGGGCCATAGAAGACCTCGAGCGCGCCCGAGCAATTGCCCATGCGCACCTTGTCCCCCGAGTAGACAGGCTGGCCAGCCGAATCGACGCCAATGGCGCACTTGAGTGGCCCATCGTGATAGCGACCCAAAAGCGGCGCCTCGGGGCTACTCGAGCCGTTGGACAGAAACTCGCCTTGCATAAGCCCTAGCTTGGACGCCCACCACGCATCATCGTACCAGACGTACGACTTAACCATCGCGAGCATGCTCACGTTGCGCATTGCGGATGCGGTCGCCCTCGGCACGTTCTCAAAGATGACTGAGCGCTTGTCTAGACGCTCAAGCGCGTTTGCAGGCAAGTTGAGGATGACCCGGTCGGCTAAGACACCCGTGCTCCACTCGGCAAAACGGAGGACGCTAGCATTGCCCCGGCTTGGTGGCATGGCGTGAAGCGTGCGCGCTGCCATACCAGACTCCCGATCAGCCGCCTCGCTACGCTCCTGATCACCGCCGGGCGGCGTCATCGAGACGAGTGTTGCACCAAAGAAGACGCTCGCCCCGCGCTCCTCAACCTCGCTCAGCATGCGCTCGATTACGGAAGCGTAGCCAGCGTTGTTCCCATAGGAGTCGCGCATCACGTAGCAGTTCTGCGGTCCCTCGCACTGCGCGGCGCATTCAAAATCGTAACACGCAGTCGGCATCTCTAGTGCTGTCCAGACGAGGTCGGCAGGCAATCTTTGCGACTCTTGGAAGCGATACCCCCCCACGTCGATTGCTAGCTCGCCAAAGTGTGGCAGGCCGCGGACCGAGAACACGCGTCCGCCAACGCGCCCATTGGCCTCAAAGAGGCAGATGCGGCGCGCGTCGACGCTGGGCGTGTCGACCGCCAGCCGCCACGCCGCATAGACCCCTCCCCAGCCGGCGCCCACGACGGCAAGAGAGCAGTGAGCCGGGAGCGCACGGCCTCCCACGGGCCGCCCTGCGGCTGCGCGTCGGAGCTCTGGCTTCCATCGTGTCTCGAAGCTTATTGCACCGCCCCAGGTATCGCGAGCGGGCCTTCGAGGACCGAGAGAAGCAGAGGATTCAGAGGGATTGAGAAGCTGAGGAGGAAGGGGTGTCTCTCGGGTGGAGGGGGCTGCGAGGCTGAGGAAAAGGGCTGGGAGGCGGAAGAGATGCGCGGAAGAGAGTCCAGGGAGGATGAGTGGCGTGGGCATCGACTGAGCTCGCGCGGAAGCCACGAGGAGCGAGAGGGGGCGTGGGTGGGCGTGGGGTGGGGTGGGGTTGGTGGGGAGGCTCGAGGGGGGGGGAGAGGAGAGAGGAGAGGAGAGGAGAGGGGGGGACAGCACAGGGCGGCGGCCGCGAGAGTGTTTATTTATGGATCTATCAAGGCATCCACTAAGCTTAGAGGGCCTACCCATACGACCCCCGGCGCGATCGAAGCTCCCGTGGGATCCGAGACCAACGGCTTGGATCATCAGGCCCCGCACCGCTCGCCTCGTCTCGCACCGTCCTCGCACGGTGGCCCCATTGCTCATGTCTCCCATTTGCATTTGCCCATCTCAGCCCGCCCGTCTGTTGCCCGCTTTGCAGGTCCAACGATGCGACCGCAGCACGCGGTCTTCGTCCTCGGGCAGTGGTGGTACTCGTCGGGATCGTCGCGTCGGTCGCCGTGGTTCGGTTCGCACGTGTACGACGTGGCAGTGCTCGAGTCACCAGTCTTCTCTCGCTGCCGTCGAGTTGTCTCGTCTATGTTTCTTCTCGCCGGCGCCGACGTCGCGACGTGCGACCTGTGCCCGTCCGAGGTGGAATATGTTCCGCACTTCGAAGGGGACGCGGATCTCGTTCAAGATCTCGGGTGGGACCTCGTCATAGCCCACCCTCCGTGCACCTACCTCTCTAACGCCGGCTTGAGGTGGATTCACTCCAACCCCGAGCGCCTCGCCAATCAATACCGCCGCCGTCAACTTTCACCAAAGACGTGTTGCAATGGTGGGCGTTCAATCATACGAAGCTCCCGACCTGGTCCCTTGCGGCTAGGATTGCATTTTGTCTCAGTCCTAATTCTGCCTCTTGTGAACGACGTGTGTTTTCGTTGTTGCAGTGCATGTTTGGTGCTAATCGTGCGACGTCTTTGGCTGACCAAGTGGAGGCATAAGTGATGTTGCGATTCAATCGCAACAAGCGGACGTGTGTGTAGGGCAGTCGATTTCCATTGCCACTGTGAGATATGAGCTCATGTGTTGGGGTGAATGACATCAAAAGGCACTAACTAACTAAGCACTATGGAAAGTAGGAATGAGGGAAGATGGAGGCAGACAAAGAGGTAGAGTAAGTAGGGAGGGGCCCGCGGCCTACGGTAGTGTGGGTGTGGCAGGAGACGAATCGGTGCAAGTGCGAGGACCACTTATAATAATAGTATCGAGATATTTTTTGGGATATTTGGGCTGGCGCTTGGATATTTCTTGGATATTTTTGAGGGATATTTGGGCGAAGATTCGTGGATATCCTGGCCTACCCCTAAAAATCGGCGAACCTGGACTTGAGCCCAGGGAGAATCCGAATCTGCATGACCACGACGAACATAGAAGACGGTATATAACGAAGAAGGCTCGTACTCGTGTCGAAATATTCATGCCAAAAGGCCTGAATACAACATAGGAGCAGGAGCGCCAACATAGGAGCAGGAGCGAGGGAGAGGCAGGGGAGCAGGGGAGGCCAGGGCCCAACCCCATCCTCCTCTGCCCCCTGCGTTGGCCTCCAGGAGCCTCCAGGGGTCGTCAGGGGCAGCTGCAGGCCTGTCGCAGGCGCGCCATCGCGCGTGCCTGCAGGAGAGGGACAGAGAGAGCGCGGAGAAGGGGGTGGGGGTGGGCGGAGCGAGAGCTCCGCTCACCGCTCACCGAAAAATATGTAAGTCCCGCACTTGTTTACAGGATAAGTCGGGTCTGAGGCCGCCACCAGCCCGGTAGGCAGAGGAGGAAGGGGGGAACGGATCACCGGGGGGGAGAGGCGCGGGCCACCGGACCATATCTAAGCCCTTCACCTTCACCCCTATCCCCCTAGTAGTAGTAGTGCACGGGGGGAGCCGCCTGATTGCGGGGGGGGAAGGGCCGGGTGGAGTGGGGGTGTAGAGAGTATGCTACGTGTGGGTAGTGGTTCCATTCGCCGCGAGTGCGGTAAGAATATTATGAAGTTTGTTTGTTCTAGGGTGGGGACAGATCAGCGTCAAGAAGGTTTTTTTTTAAAGGATGGGGACAGACTCCCTCTTGATGGAGGAGACGTTGCTGCGGCCGTAGAAAGAGCTCTTGAGTAAAGAAGAGGGAGCGCTTCCCTCGCTCGCTCGTCCGCCGCCGCCGCCGCCGCCGCCGCCCACTCTCTCTCTCTCTCTCTCTCTCTCTCTCTCTCTCTCTCTCTCTCTCTCTCTCCCTCTCTCTCTCTCTCTCTCCCTCTCCCTCCCTCCCTCTCTCTCCCTCTCTCTCTTCCCCCCATCTCCCCTCGCCTCCGCTTCCCCTTTCTCCTCCGCTGCACGTGCGTCTACATGGAGGTCCACTCGGAGCTCTCTTCTCTCGGCGGCTCTCAGCCCGAGCCACACAGTGTGGAGCACCGCGGCTGGCGCCTCACTTGCACAAAAGGTCCGATGGCGGGAGCGCAGGACCTCGACGAGCTCTCAGCCGCTCTGGGCCCCCACGAGCTGCCTCCGCTGCCTGAGATCATCTTTGCAGCAAACTCGCTCTCCCTCCACCACCACGCCTCGGGCTTTGCTCTGCGTTTCCGAGCTGAGGGGGGGCTTCGCGTGTGGGCGGAGCGCTCGGCGGCACACGGGGCGCAGGGGGTCACCGTGCCCGTGGCGAGCTCGGCGGCGTGGAAGGAAAAGGCGGCGGCGTATGCCAAGCGAGACCCGGTGCGGGACTACGATTGGACGTACACCGCCGACTACATGGGTGAGGCAATGCGTGGCGATGAGGAGGCGGCGTGGGCGCCACACACGGGCGACGGCATCGACATGGCGATGCTCAAGCGCACTGACCTGCCCATCCTGGCGTTCACCGATATGGTGCTCTTCACCGATGACCTGCACGACTGCGGCGAATCTGAGTTGCGGCTTCGGCTGCGCCTCATGCCAGATTGTTTCTTCATCTTGCTCCGCCACTTCCTGCGGGTTGACGGCGTCTTCATTCGCACGCACGACACCCGAATCTTCCACAAGTTTGGGACGGACGCGGTGATCCGCGCTACGCGGCTCGCGCAGGCGCCGCTGCCGCCGCTGCCAAGCGTTGCTGCGGCTGCCACGCCGTCGCCCGGGCCACCATGCGGATCGCCTTTATCCACTTGCGCAACTGCGTTGCCAAACGAGGCCGAGGCTGCCCAACGACTTGCAGCAATTCCATCAGTATGCGAGGCTGTGGAGGAGATCCGACTCAGCTGAGCTGACTGGGCGGGAGAGACTGTCGGTTCTCAGGCAGGTTGGTTGAGCTTAGTCACGCTGGCAGAGGACGGTCAGACACGTGCGCTTGAGGGCGGTGCGACTGGCCAGCTGGGGTGGTAGTGTCATGCGCAGTCACATCGACCACCGATGGTGGTGCGTGGCCTCTCACTTACTCTTTGCACCTTGCGTGCCATGTGCTTGTGTTGATACGGTGGTATTGCGTGGTGCCCACTAATTCAAATTTTCCCTCCGGTAGGATTGTGGCGGTATGCCGCACATCCCAAAAAAACTTTAAAAATTAAAAACATATCCGCTGCGTGTCGCGGCATGAGGCAGCGTACTGACGGATCAAGCATGACCACTGGCTCGATATGCGAGGAGACGGAAGGGAAACTATCGGCGCGGCGGGAACGGCGGAGAGTGATGGAATGGCGGGCTTGAGCACCTCCTCAGCAGAGGAAGGCGGGAGGACGGGCTTGGGCGAGGGCGAGCGCGAGAACGGATCGGACATGGCTGGGCGATTGGCGATGGATAGGCTGAGACTGAGGGGGTGAAAAAAAAACATCTGAAGATTCGGGGCTATACACCTACTGTCTACCGGACTCACCCTCTCTATTTCCATCGCCCTTATCTCCCCTCCCTCCACCTCCTCCCCTGCCCCCCTTCTTTCCTTTTTCTTTGGTTTCCGGGGTTCGACCTCGGTGCACTACCTGAGGTCTGGTTTGGAGTGTGGGGTTGGGGCAGGCCTTTTGGTATGGTCACTCTCGTGTATCGTCCTCACGGCCGTGTTTGGGTGTTAGGGTCACGTCTGAGTCGCATTGCCTCTAGTGGTGCCCGTTCTCGTTGTCTGCAACGGTGTTTTATACGTCCTCTTCGCTGCACACCTCGGTGTTGGTGTTTGTTGTGCTGGGCCTCTTTGGCCAGTGTTGTGCCTGTCGTTCGCGCGACCGAGCCGCGGCTGCCCACCAGCCCGACGGCTTTGTTGAAGAGCTTTCCCTTCGTTCCATCTCCTGTGCTGCCCTTGACCCCCATCTTGGGGGTCCATAGCTGCTCCATGTTGTGACCTCTGTTTAGGTACGTCATGTCCCCCTTGGGGTTTTGTGTGTGTTGGTGCCGGGCCGGCACCTCGCGCCGGAGCGCGAGGGCGGTACCGCGGCTGTGTAGGGTCCCGGCCCGGAGGCCTTCCCTTTGGAAGCGTCCCACCGGTGTGGTGTGGCTGGTGTGGTTGTGTGTTGTGATGAAGGTGTGCTGCATGCTGGCTGCCGCCAGCATGGCGGCCTTGTTCGTGGCGTTCGCGGTGATGCGCGGGCGTGGCGAGTCGGCTCCTGTGCCCACCTGACTGGGGGGGTCGTCCTGGCGCGGTCGCTTCGGCAACAGCGGCGTGTCCATGAGGGCTTCGTCCATCGCGGCGAGGGCCAGGGCGGGAGGCGGCGCGCGCTCCATGACCCTATCAGTTTACTGATAGTTGAGACTGAGGGGGTGAGGGAGAGGCTTGGTACGTTTGACGTATGGAGTGGCTTGAGAACGAGGGACGAGAACGGGAACGAGAGCAATAGCGAGAGCGACGAACGAAGAACGACAGACGACATAACGGATAGAGTCCGAAGGACTGACGACACGGCACCACACTCGGGTCTAGATAGCTAGATCTCTAGCTATCAAGTTCCACGCCTTAATGGTTAATGGCGAGAGACGTTGCTTGTTATAAATGCACGTCAATGAATGCCCCAAGGGTGCCCGCTATCGCCTCTGGCATTTCTCTTAGTGGCCGAAGGCCTAACGCCTAACGCGTTCAGTCAACGCCGACCCCGAAATGAAGGGAATCACGATAGGGCTTAGGGAATTACGACTTTCGCAATTTGCGGACGACACGCAAATTCTAGGAAACTCCTTTGAGTCCTTGAAAAGGGCGATGCGCATTCTTGACGCCTATGCACATCCCCCCCCCCCCCCCCCCGGGAAAACCACTCACGAAAAATGAACAACCCACGAGCATGCGGTACCCCAGCAACGGCGCAACACCTGCAGCACAACAGCAAGAAACCGGCCACCCAGAGGCACAGGAGGAAGGAGAGAACAGACCACTGAGGGCCAGTGCACCCCGCCCGACCCAACCCCCCCCACAACCTGGGCCCCTAAGTAGAGCACGAGGGGAGTTGCCGCAAGGCGGGAAGTGAGAGAGAGGAAGGGATCTGGGCGTGGCTACAATAGACAACCTCGTAGCCGCGCGCGTGGCGAGAATATTAAAAGGTTTTTTTAAAAAAAAATCACCGCTACTCGTGCGGCGTGAGGCAGTGTGCTTGTGGACCTCCCTTCTACCCAACCTTACCCCCTGACAACCCCCTCCCCCTTCGTCCCCAGTTCCCTCTTTAGTGGAGTCGCCTCTTCGGCGCATATAGTAGTTAAGCTCTTTGTCCACTAGAATTTCGCCTAGATCGTGCGCGTCCGGGTCTTCCTGGGCGCAGGTGAACGCTAATGGAAACGGAAATGGAGCGAGCGGGGGCGGAAAAGAAAACAAGAGCGTCGCCTCCCCCTCCTTCCCTTGCCGTCGCGCGCGCCACCAGCCCCACGCTAACACACACACACACACACACGAGCGCTCAAGCTTACCCGCCACCATCCCCTTTCGCCTCTTTGTTTCTAAGGGCGGAGCAGGAGCAGGAGCAGGCAAATGGCACTAGCACAATTATGAAACTAGTCTCGGCCTCGCCAAGCTCCAGTTACCCTCATGGAAACGTGAGAGCAAGGGGGGCGATAGGCAGCGGACGGCGGCGTTCCTTTTACTCTTTTTTTCTTTCTTCTTTCCTTCCCTTCTTCCCTCTCTTTTCCTCTTTGCCTGTTCTTTTGTTTTCATCTTTTCTTTTCCCTGTTCTTTTTTCCCTTTCCCTTTCCCTTTTTTTCTTTTCCCCCTCTTCTATTTCCTTCTGTGACGGGTGGACGGAACGAACAGCGAACGGCGGCAAGATGCAAGATGGGTGGGCGCGGCCATCCATCCGGAGCTCAGCCTCCGCCGTCCGGATCGCAACCGCCGCACTCGTTCGGGTACTCGACGGAAGCCACTCGCGCGCACGCCGCACGCTCGTCGAGCAGTTGCACCTCGCGCAGCCACGTGATGCGGGCGCCACATGAGAAGGCTCCCGCGAGGGTGGCCCACACAGCGCTTGTGCAAGTGGTGGTGCCACACCGAGGGGCTGGAGGGGGCGAGGATGGCGGAGGGGATGGTGGTGGCCGAGAGGGCGGCGGTCGTGACGTTTCTATGCGCTTCGTCGGGTCGCAGCCGCCGCACTCGTTGGGGAACTCAAAGTGCGCAACCTGCTCACACGCTTGAACCTCCTGCCGGCCTTGAGTTGCCATCAGCCAACTGATACGGTCACCGCAGGTGTAGCCCCCTGCGAGCGTTTCCCATGCAATCAGGGTGCACGTTTGAATACCACAATGGATTGCTGCCGGAGGCAGGTCCGGAGAGGGCGGTGAATATGGCATAGGGCTCCGCATCGGGTTGCACCCACTGCAGTCGTCAGGGTACTCGATACGCGCGACTTGGTCGCATGCCTCAACCTCGGTCGCTCCCCGAGCATTCATGAGCCATACGATGCGCTCCCCACAGCTGTAACCTGCTGCGTCCGTTGACCAGACGGAATCTGTGCACGTTGGCACCGCGCACCGAGAGGGGCTGTTAGGAGTGGGGGGCAGCATACTTGGCGGTCGAGGAGGCCTAGAAAGCGGCAGTGGCGGGGGCGGCGGGAAAGGAGAGGGTGGCAGTTCTGGCGAAGGCGGCGGCCGAGGCGAGGGCGGCGGCTGCGGCGAAGGAGGCGGTTCCGGCGAGGGCGGCAGTTGAGGCGAGGGTGGTGGCTGCGGCGAGGGAGGGGGCGACGGCGAGGGGGGGGGCGTGGCGAGGGGGGCGGCTGCGGCGACGGGGGTGGCGAGGGAGGCGGGTGAAACGCCGGTGGGGATGGCGCTGGCGACGCAGGCACGGGAGAGAAGGCAGGGTTACATGCGCCACAAATGGCTGGGAATTCGACAACGCCTACTTGATGGCAAGCAGCCGCTTGGTCGAGCTTCTGCGCTTCCATCAACCAGGAGATGCGCGCGCCGCATGAATGAGCGCCAGCCATCGCCGACCACACTTCCTCGCTGCACGTGGGGACCCCGCAACGAAGTGGCTGCGGCGTTGAGGGCGGCGGGGGCGACGATGGGGAACTCGGCGGCGGACTAGGCTGGGGCGGAGGGGCTGGGGCGCCATTGTCAGGACACCATTTAGGCAAGTGATCCTTGGAGGGTCCGTAGGCACCGCGATTGCGCCTATCGTGGTTTGCGGTCAATGCGCAAACTTTGCCTGCAACGGAGAGCACCACCCGTTCCGATGGCGGAGGGGCAACCCCGGCGGCGGCGGCCAAGCGGGCCGCTGCATGCACGACGATGCGGTCCGAGAAATCGAGTACCAACCCGATCGTAGACGGGAGGTCGAGCGAGTAGGACGACCCTACCATCACTACCGCGCTGTATCCACCACGCCGCAGATTCGACTGTGCGCCGTCCCCCCAAATCCGGTCAAAGAGCATCCGTCCCGCGTTCATTCCGTATAGAAAGCAGCCGTCGGTGCCACAGCTGTAGTCTGGAGTCTGCCCATCGTACCCAGGACCATGGATAGCTGTCGCTCCCGAATCGGGCGCCCACGCCACGAGCCTGCGCGCAGCGAGAGTACAGCCAATCCCGTTGGCGTACAGCCCGTCTAGTGCCTTGCATCCCGACAGCTGTGCAAATCCGCCGAGGCGTGGCGAGATGACAGAGCGGTACCCACCGAGCGAGTTGTCAAAAGCCGAGAAGGTGGGGAGCACGTCGTTACCGCCGGAAACGCCAAACTTGATTCGGCGTAAGCCTCCAAAGCCGCCGCGCAAGTCGCCCCACGACACATCCTCGAGGAGGTACTGTACGGCGCACAAGGAGTGGATCCCCGCTCGCTCTTGATCAAGACCGCAGTGCTGTCCAGCGGCTAGCGCCGCGTCGCCGACGTTGCCAGAAAAAGTGAGATTCCTATGCGGGGCGAATGGGCAGGGATGACGATCGGCCCGGAAAAATCGATGGGGCGTTCCATCGTGCATGGAGTATGCAGCATTGGCGGTGCCGCCCTTTGCCGGCGCATGGCTTTGCCCACAATCGCACCGAAGGTAAAACGTGAAGGGCCCCGCGGGCCCGAGGAAACGGAGCACCGAACCCGGCATGCGCCATGGGCCGTACTCGTCGTTCAGGAAAAGCGACGACTCGACGTGCGGAGTGCGCTCATCCACCATGTTCTTGGAGACCTGATGACCAAGCGCATACGCTTGAGGGGCTAGGAGCGCGTGGGAAGCTCGAAGACGGTGTGCACACCGGATTGGGGCGAAGGGTTGCTTCTTCTTAAGAGAACGACATGCAGGCGGGCGTGCGGTTGGGGCGTGTGAGAACCCTTTCCAACAAGCGAAGGAGGTCCGCCACACCTTCCAGTACATTGAGTGCAGGTTGTAGACGGAAACGAGGCCCCGAAAGCTTATGTCGCCGAGTGTGTAGTGGCCGACAAAAGTTGAGTGATATTCGAGAGAGTCCTGTTGTTGTACAAAGGAGCTGACGCGTGACGCGATTGGGCGGAGGTACTAGTGGACTGCACGGTATGAAAGCTGCACGGCTGCTTCTCACGCCCTGTCCGCCGACGAAGGGCAAGGTTCCCGCGCTTTCGACTGGTGCGTTCTTAACACGATCGTGGGCGCGCACACCTCAATAATGTTCACCACACCATTGTCGGTGCCATCCGACCTGAACCAATCGCACGAACGCGCGTCGCGAAGGTACCCACCGCAGCGTTCACGGCCGCCACCGGCCTTGTCGCACCACTCGCCGGCAGCATAGCGGTCGAGCCCACGCGGGTACTGGTTGTCGAGATAAAGCCCGAAGCGCGCCCCGCCGTGTGTGACCTGCCCGCGGAAGACGCCGAAGGGGGAGTGGCGCGGGCACACGCGTCCCCACGCACCGCCTCGGCCTTGTGGCGTGAAGCCGCCGGGCGTGAAGATGGTGTTTTGCCATGCGGCAACACGATTCCCGATGAGGTCATTGGTCATCCCAACTAGATAGATGCCCGAGGCGAAAACAGCCTGCGCGCAAGACACGTGGGAAGTTCAACGGCCGAGTTCGAGTAACGCTGGCAGGCGTGCGGGCGAGGATGCACAAGGTGGTCCTTTTCCCGTATGAATGAGAGCCTACTCGTCCGCGAGACATAGTTTGGAGAATCATGCAAGCCATACGGGCCGCGAGTTGTGGTGGAGTGTGCGGCGCTGCCCGCCATAAGGGTGTAGCGCTCGCCTGGCTAATCGCCGTGTCCACGTAGCACTCCTGCCACGTACTGCACACCACAACGTTCTCGATGAAGCGGTTGCCCATTTCGTTCCCATCCTCGGTGTAGATCCCATTGCCGCGCGTGTTCCATAGAACGTTGGATCTGATCGTTGCACTGTGAGTCTCGTGGATGGTGATGCCGCCTTGAGCCGAGTCCTCAATGGCGTTGCCAATGAAAGCGCAATCGGGGCAGTCGCCCATGTAGTGCAGGTGGAGGCAGTAACGGCCCTTGACCATACGCTGCCCGCACTTTTCAACACGCGCATACTCGATGCGCATTAGCCCCCCACCGGCCATAATAGTGTGAAGGCCCGCAGGGGAGGCGCCCCCTTCGGAGGAGAGTGCGGAGAAGTCGTCACCAGAGATGATGACCGAGCGAGCCAGGTTCACCACCTCGGCGGCGATTCCTACACGGAAGCCCTCGACGAGCTGACTTCCGCCGGCAGCCGCCCAGGGCAGAGGGGGAGATATATCGAGAGCGTAGCCCACCTCGCCATCGAAAGTGCCACCGGAGCCGATACGTGTCACGCGGTGGACCGTGCCTTCGCTTTGCGGGGGTTGTCCTGGTTGCGCACCGGTCGTTGGGGCAATGCCTATCCGGTCGCCCACCTGCCAACCCATTGCGATGGGGTCGTGGGCGAGACGGACAGATGTAGACCCAGCGGGTGCGTTGGCGGCCAGTAGGCTCCATGTGCGCCCGAGCGGTCGGCCGTGGATGTTGATCGACGGCAGCGCGGCGGCCACGTCTGCATACAAGGTGGGGGGCGAATCGTCATCGTCAGTGCTCGTCTCGGAATGGGCTGCGGGCAAAGCTTGATGGCGGAACTGGCCTTCTCGTGCCATGCGGGAATCGTGCTCCTCGGCAGCACGTGCCTTCACTAGCCGACCTCGTAAAGCCTCCGAAAGCCCGCTCGCCCAGGTAAGGATGCACCGCGCCGTTGGCCTTTAGGTGCACGGTGGCGCTCTTGGTCATCGGCTGATCGGAGCTCCCAATCTCAATGCGTCCGGCGCCTTCTGCCACGACGAAGCCGGCTGAGAGCTGGAGGCCCTCAGTGGAGGTGTCCCATTGCAGGTGGCCCTCAACGGTGAGGGAGCCAACGTCGGCGTTGACATCGATGACCCACGTTTCTCCCGCTGGGACGACGCATGCCCTAGTCGACGAGGCGCATGCTCCGCCGCGAGAAATGACGGTGCTCCAAGGCGTTGCGCCGCTCGCCGCCATCAGTCGTCGTACCGCCGCCTTAGGCTGAGAATCAGGAGACGCGTTCGAGTCCGTATACTGGGCCACGGTGAGGAACGCGCTAGTCTCATTACGCGCAAGGGTGACGTTTGCCTTGAGCTTGTTGTTGCTGGCCGAAAGCGGAGTGCGATCGACCATCCAACTAGCTTGGTCCGGATACGCCGTGGGCTTGCGGATGGTCGCCCAGCCGCCCGATGGCATCCACAAATGAAGCGTATTAGGATCGGCGGCCTGGGCGACAGCGCGCGCGAGCAGCTCTGCCGGATGCACGAGCGGCGTCGCACTCACCATCGTGAGGCCTTCCGCTCGTTCGCCCAGCCAACAGGAAACCATGCGCAAGATGTGGTCTAGACGGCCTGCGCAGAGCTCTGTCGCGCCTGCATACACTCTTGCCAGTTGCGACGGCTGCGCAGCATCGGCGCCCATGGGGTCGGTGACACCCGTGCACACAACTCTGGCCCGTGGGGGCGATGACAAGGCGTTGGCGGCGCGGTGCTCAACGGGGCCATATTCCTCGACGGATTCTATGGCGCATTGTTCGGCGCTCGGCGTGGCGTCGGTGTCGAAGCGGATAGCACAGCCGCCGGGCGCTCGACAGAGAGCGGATACGCCATTGACGTGCACCGTCAGCTCGGCCGACGCATCATTAGCGGTGCTGACAACTTCCCGCGCGCTTGATTGACGGTCACCAAACAAGGGTGCGCCAAGGTGATGATCTTGCTGGTCGCCCACGGTTAACCACGCCGCGGGGACAGCGTGCAACCGGTACATTCGCCCGCAAGGTGCTCGGCGTGTTGCCGCAGCCGTGTCCGGTGCGGTGTCGACGGTGGCTTGCGTATCCACCCGTGCTACAAACTCCTGGCCTGCGTCGCAGGTGCTGACGTTTACAGCGAGACGGATGTGGTCTCCATGCTCGAGGTGTGCGAAGCGCACACGGAGCTCATACTCGCGCTCGGGATCCAACGCCAGCGGCGTGGGCGTCGCCGCCATTAGGTCGACGACATCGTCCGGACTCTCAGGTTGGAAGGCTCTCTCGGAGCTCCGGGACACGTCGGGGTTGTCAAGGGCGCGGCGTTCCACCTCGAATGACTGCGTAGGGTTGGTGTGAAGCGCCACGTGCTGGCTGACGCGCAAGGTCGACTCGCACAAGTTCTCCGAGTGTAACTTGCCGCAAAGGAGTCGAAACGAGTAGACGCCGCGGACAGGCACTCGCAGCGTCACGATGCTAGAGGCAACGAAGGCGTCCTGCCGGAAGGAAGAATCGTCAATGCCTAGTGGATGCACCGACGGCCATTGCATCTCGTGCCGTACGGGCACGGAGTCGACACCGTTCGTAGCGAGCGGCTGGGGGACATCGGGATCGACACCGAGTGGCTGCACCGCCGGGCCTCCTTCATGCCGGTCTAGGGTGGCTTCGCCAGGCCGCACGAGGATTGCAGCGTTGGCAGCTCTGGCAATCTTCGCTCCCTCTCCACGCTTCACAGCTTGGCTGCACGCAATCAAGCGATCAAGGAGTGCCGGCGCATCGTGCCCGAGAGACTTCAAGCAGTCCGCGGCGCGGGAGGCGTTGAGACGTGAGACTTGCCACGTGGCTGGATCGGTGGGCATTGGCGCATTGTCGACGGGCACGAACGGTTCCGTACCGGCACCGTGCGCTAGGCGTGTTCCCGACTGACGACCTAGTGTCGCGGCGCCCTCGCTCGCTTTGTCCCCGGCTAGCAGAGGGGTGCTGAGGACACACACTATCCTGTGCGCATCCGCCATGATCACATCGCAGAGGGTGGCGCCCCCAACGCCGCTAGCTTGCATGACCACGTGGTTGTGGGCGGCAGTTTGGGAAAAACCGCCGCCGGAGATGGTGAGGATGGTTCCTCCGTTCAGCCCCGCGCGTTGGGTGGACAGTCGCTCGATCACCGGATGGACGCGGATCTTGAGATGCGAGGTCTCCGCTGCGATCGAGGTGCTCGAGGTACCAATGGACGGCAGTTTGCCGGAATGCACAGTAGCCGGCATGCGCGCTTCGAAGCCATTCGAGAAGGAGGCCCGTCCGTGCGCACAGGGGTGCGTGGGAGAGGGCCTCTCGATGTGCACTTCCATCATGTGTTCGCCAGCACGGAGTGTCGCAGGGATGCGAGTCTGGAGGGTCCATCGCCCACGCGCCCCGTCGTCCTGCAGAGGCCGCAGAACGGTGTAGTACTCGTCGGGCCAAGTCGGGGCGGCAGTCGGCGACATCGTCAAATGCGCGCGTGGCAAGGCCCCTGCGTCGACGCTCGCCGGTTTTGGCTGTCCGAAGTGGACGGAGAGCTGAGAGGGGTCCACAAGCTCGTGAGCTCCCTCGAGCAGTACAAAGACCGAGTCGCCCGCCGCCACATCGACTGTAGACAGCTGCTTGGCATACGCGTTGGATTGCATGGAGTGGAGCTCAAGGCTGGCGTTCACCACAAGATCGTGCGCATAGGTGATCACGCACGATGTGCACGATGCCCCTTGAGGAGACGTAGAGATGGCGTCTACGTCGTCATGGCTGTGCACTGTGACCGCGTACGATCCGGGGGGCATTTGTGGGGCAAGGCACGCTATCTGAGACCCGCTGGGCGTGCTGTGCGCCGGGTCGTGCTCGCACAGGACCCCGCCCACGCGCACTTGCGCTAGTCCTCGAGCTGTCCCTGAGTCTGTCGAGCGCAGCCTCCGCTCTCGCACCGGCCGAAGCCGAGGGCCTTGGTCAGCCGCGAAGGACACGATGATGGAGGCGCCGCCGAGTAGACCGATTCGTGTGGGAGAGATGCCTGTAGACAAGAGAGGAGAAGTCACGGGGGCGGCTGCATCAACACACGGAGAGGGAGAATGGGGGGGTAAAGGGGGTGGAGGGAGGCATACAGAGGAGGGAGGGGAGAGGGGGGGCCGAGAGGGAAAGAGACGGACGAGATGACGAGAGAGAGAGGGACGAGAGGGAGAGAGGGACGAGAGAGAGAAGGACGAGAGGGACGAGGGAAGTGTGGGCAAAGGGGCCAGGGAAGGGCGGCGGAGGCCTTTGGTGGGCGCTGAGCTCCGTGTGTGTGGCCGGGGGCAGGCGGGGGAGGGCGCTTGCTCGGTTTGTACCTGTGATGGTCGGCTGCTCTCCCACGCCGAGCGCACCGGCGAGCAGCGTCGCCATCAGAACGGCCATCGCTCTCTACCTCTCTCTCTCCCTCTCGCTCTCTCTCCGTCCGTTCTCCCTTCTCAATTATCAAATTTACCGGTGTGTTTATTGAGTATTTCGTGGGGTGGCCGCTCTCTCCTTCTCTCTCTCTCTCTCTTCTCCCTCTCTCTCTCTCTCTCCCCCACATCCCCGACGCCCGGAACCGCCGAGCGAGAGAGAGAAGAGAGAGAGAGAAGAGAGAGAGATGGGCGAGAGAGGGAGAAGAGAGAGAGAGAGAGGGAGAAGAGAGAGAAGCAGAGAGTGGGCCCCACCGAAGAAGGAGAAGAAACGCTCCGTTTTATGAATGAATTGAGGAGAGGGAGAAGCAGACGGGGAGAGAGAGAGAGAGAAAGGGAGAGAGAGAGGGGGAGAGGGGGGGCGCCCACATCTGGAGGCGCGAGGTGCCCTCGTCACCCCCATGTCGACCCCCTGGACATAATAAGAAAGGAAGGAGAAGGAGATAGAGAGCGCGCGCGGACACCCCTCTCTCTACGCGGCTCGCGCTCTCTACTCTCTCTCTCTCCACTCTCTCTCTCTACTCTCTTTACTCTCTCTTCACTCTCTCTGTGTTCTCTCTCTCTCTCTCCCTCCCTATTCTCTCTCTCTCCTCCTGATCCAAACATCATCCCCCTCTCTCTCTCTGATTCCCCAGTGTCAAATATTTGGAAGAATGGACGGATTACTGAAGAACCCGCGAGAGGGGTGGTTCGCTCCGTCACCCACCCTTCTCTCTGCTCTCTTCTCCGCGCCGCCCCCTCGCCCGCAAATCTTCACGTAAACAAGGGAGTGTGTTCCCAATTTCCTGTAGAGAACTATTGAGAGGAAGAAGGGTGAGAGAGAGAGGGATCGGTATACACACGGAGAGAATGAGGAAGGAAAGAGAGGAGGGAAAAGGGGACACGTAGTCTATAATAGAGAGAGGCGGGGGAGAGAGAAGAGGGAGAGAGAGAAAAGAGGGAGAGAGAGAGAGAGAAGAGAGGAGAGAGAAGACAAGAGAAGAAAGGAAAGAAAGTGAGGGAGAGAGCAGAGAGAGAGAGAGAGAGAAAGAGAGCGTCAGCTCTAAGAATAGCGCGCGTGGACCTCGAGGCGCGCGCGGCGGAGCTCCGACAGATCCTTCCAAAGGCGCCGCACAGTGACAGTGAGGGAGAGGCGGCCACTCACCACTTTCTACTCACTGCTGCTCTTTTCTACTCACTGCCTCACGGCTCACTGCTTCTCTTCAACTATGAAGGTGAAGGGCTTTGGGGGACATGCCTGCCTCCTAGATGTGAAACACGGCAGGGGAGGCCTCCAAACACAGCAAATACAGCCTGTTTTTGGCTTTTCTAGAAACATGGGAACCTCGCAAACACGGCGTGCTGCTAGGGAGGGCGTTTGAAACACGGTGAAAACGGGCTGCTTTTGGCCTCTGTACAAACACGGTGAACCCGTGTTTACCATGTAGGGCCTGCCTCCCGCCTCTACTTCTCACTACATACTGGCCCGGCCACGCCCACTCTCTTTCTAAACGCCACTAGGGCGGTCAAACTGGATTCTTTGAATAAATGCTATGGGGAGCAGAGCATTTTTGACCATTCTCCTTTCCTTCTCTCCAAAGTAGGGCGGTGTCGAATCCAGAGTACCTCCATACCCTACATGTGAAACACAGGAACAGTTTTTTTTTCGGAGGCCCAACACATATGCTTTTCGCTGTTTTATTTCGGGCGGCACCCCTACCCCACACATCTGTTTTTTACACTGTTTTTTCGACGGCAAAAAACATACTGTTTTCGCTGTTTTATTTCCAAGTTTGGCTGTGTTTCACATGTAGGCTCCATACTCAAAGCGGATTCGACACTCGATAGTGCGAACGAATTTTTCTTCAGGGCTTGTCTGGGGGGCTGGGTGGTTCGCCGCTCGCCCGAGGCTTCACATCGCTCGTCGATTCATTTGTCTGCTAGTCTGCTTCTTTGTTTGATTCGAGCGTTTGTGTTTGTTTCTCCGTTCTTCTTCTTCTGCTGATTGAGTGGTGTGAGTGTCGCTAGCCCGGTCACTCACAAGGGGGTAGGGGTCGGCCAAAATATGTAGGAACATGAGCCCACAAAGATGTTGCCCAAATCTGTCGAAACTATAAAAAAAACACCCCAACATGTTGTAAGTGTCACGTTATACGACGCTATGCCACGTGAAGGAGAGGGGGGGGGGGAAAGGGAGAGAGGGAGAGAGGGAGAGGGAGAGAGAGGGGAGGGGGGGGGGGGGGGGGAGAAGGTGGGGAGGGAGGGAGAGAAAGAGGGAGAGAGAGAGGGAAGTGGGGGGAAGGGGGAGAGAGAGAGAGAGAGGGGGGGGGGGGGGGGGGGGGGAGGGGGAGAGAGAGAGGGGGAGAGAGAGAGAAGAGGGAGAAGGGGAGGGGGAAGGGGGCTCGCCTTCTCTCGGCTTCGGACGGGTTTTGGCGGCCGAGGGGAGATCGCGATCTAATCAAATCTCGCCCCACCTCCCCCCCCCCCCCCCCGCGCCCTCTCTCCCTCGCCCTCTCTTCTCCTCTCTCCTCCTCTCTCCCTCTCTCTCTCTCTCTTCTCTCTCTTCTCTTTTTTCTCTCTTCTCCTCTCTCTTCTCTCTCTGGTCACTTCTCCCTCCCGCTTCCCCCTTCCCTCGCTCTTCCCTTCCCCCCCCCTTCTCTCTCTCTCTCTTTCTCTTTTTCCCGGCCCCTCTCTCTCGTTATCCCCCCCCCCCAAATCTCTCTCTCCCCCTCTCCCTCTCTCTCCCTCTCCCCCCCCCCCCACCGTTTGAACGCGCGCGCCGGCTCTCCCGCCCAGTGGGCTCTCCCGATCTCTCCTCGCCAATACCTAACGTATCCAGGGAGAAGTCTTCACTCTCCATGGGGTACTCCGTCGGACGCTTCCTCACCGCCCAACCCCCTCTCCTCAACAACCGTCGCGCCGCGCCCTCTCTCTCACCTCGTGCGATCCCCTTTTCTCCCCTTTACGCCAAGGCGCCACCCTCCCAATTTTCCAAGTAATACTTACATTTATTCTGTTGCCACTACACTCGTCGTGCGCCCTTACCGGGATAGCGTCCCAGACCACCCTGCCACATTTATCACGTAATATGGGAGGAACATTCCGTGAACTTCGGTCCATCCGGCGTCGCGGCGTGGCGGCATGGGCTCTCTCTCCACCGGCTCCCACGCCCCCCCTCCCCCCGCTTCAATCCCTCTCGCGCGCCAGCATCGCACACCCTCTCCCCATCTTTAACGTAAAACACTCCCACAACTCCTGCTTCGTGAGACCACCTCCGCCTACCAAATGCCCCCACCTCTCGTTGGATACTTCTCTCTCATCTGAGCGGTTTCTTCACGTCGCGCGTGGTCCCCTTCTTCTCTCCTCTCGGCAAATCTCTGGCGTCACGTCATCACCCTCGCAGGCCATACGGACCCCCCACACACTCCTCGATCCTCACCCTTTCTTTTCTAGTATCACGACCTCAAATCTTTTGTCTCTTCTCTGTGCCACCTCTCTCTCTCTCCTCTCTTTCTCTCGCCTCCTTTCTTCCTCCTTGGTCAGGGGGAGAGAGAGAGAGAGTGAGAGACAGGGAAGAGAAAAGGAGAGAAGAGAGAGAAGAGAGAGAAGAGAGAGAGAGAGAGAGAGAGAGAGAGAGAGAGAGAGAGAGAGAGAGAGAGAGAGAGAGAGAGAGAGAGAGAGAGAGAGGAGCTCGAGGGGCGGTCCAGAGGCTGTGCGCGCCAACGCACACGGACGCGTGCGCCCGACGCAAGCTCTCCCTCCCTCCCGTCTCCTCTCCTCCCCCCCCTTCCTTTCCCACCCCCCTCTCTCTCGTCTTCTCTCCCCCCGTCGGCGGAGAAACCTCCCTCTCTCTCTCTCTCTCTTTCCCACCCCAACCCCCCTTCCCTGCCTCTCCGTCCGTCCCTCCCTTCCTCCCTCGAGTATCGGGTAGACTCCCCGTCTCCCGTCTCCCCTTCCTTCACTTCCCCCTTTCTGCCTCGCCCTCGACACACGGGCCCTTCTCCTCTCACACTCTCTCCTGCCGCTGCTGCCACTCCCAGCCCTCACCCTCCGCCCATGCGCGCCGCCCTCGTCTTCTGCTCCCTCCTCCTCGCTTCGCCCACGCTCTCCATCCCCTTCTTCCTCCATCGCCCGCCGCCCACCGTCTTCCCTCCCGGCCTATCCCAGCGGCCCTTTTCCCCGTCCTCCGTCATCCTGCCTCCGCCCATGCCGCTTCAGACGATGCACGAGCTGAAGGAGCCCGCGCCCACGACACACGAGCCAGCGCTGCGGCGCCTTGTCTCGCGCCTGCTCGACCTAGAGTCACTGGGAAAGGTGATGTGGGTCGAGGCAGCCGAGGCAGGCTCGGCTGGCGGCGTTGCCGAGGGCGTGCGCTCCGCCATGTCCAAGTGGGACGCATGGGTTGACATTCGCGCGCCGCTCCTGCACTGGACGGCCTTCCACCTCACCCAGCAGCTTTGCCAAGATGTCGAAGGCTGGTACCCATACGGTGGCCTCGCGCTGCCTCGGCTGATCCCTGCGCATTTGTCGGCTGAGCCGCCACCCAAACTGCTCGCCGCCATCACACCCCTTTTGCCCTCGCTCCGCGCCGCGCTCATCCGCTCGCCCGCCCTTCTCGCCCGCCTTGCCGTGCGTGCACTCGCGTGGTGGGCGCTCGTCTCGTGTCGGATGCTCGGCGGCTTCATCCCGGTCGAGCGTAGAGCCTACCTTCGTGAGCTGGTGCTCGATGACGTAGCCCTTGCACTCGAGCGCCACCATGCTGAGTCGCTCCCTGAGCACCGCGCCATGCTGGCGCCGCCTCCGCGCCGGCCCGCTGCCGGCCGCTTCGCCATGCCGCGACCTTTTTGGGCCAAGAGAATCTCGGCTGTGGCGCCGACGCGCGGCTGACCGCTGCCACACGTCTGCTGCGGATGCACCGGCGCACGTGGGTGTAGGGAGGGAGAGAGAGCATAGGGATTTTCTTGCGGGCGCCGAGCGTCTCCATGATGAAGGGCACAGCTATCGCGTGCCGCAGCCGGGGAGGGGAGGCGGTCTTTCGCCGAGGATGGGCGATCGGGACACATGAAATCGGGGGCGCTTGACGCCAAGTGCGGCGTGGCCCGGACACAATGCATCCACAGTTCGGGCCCCACCGTTTTGGGGCTATGCGGGATTGGCTGCGGCTTTAGGATGTTGCATGCGCATGTTTCCAGGATGGATGAGCCGATGCTTACGTGCCATGCACAGTGTTGCGAATGCAGTCGTTGCTGTTCTTTGTTGCTCGTCCGGACGGGATTACCGCCAGTACCCGGGGCACCACCTCAATGACCCATTTCGCACAATTATGCGCTGTTGTTGTTTGAACAGTATTCTTAATATTAACATTAATATTCCCGCCACTCGCGCGACTCTGGACACTGGATGCTCGTTTCGTGGCCACGCCCATGCACTCCTCCACCACCCGACTTGCGGCTTGTTGTGGTTGGGGGGAGAGGCGCCCTTTAGGTTTCCCAAAGAAATAAAACTATTGTTATAGTTTTAGCGATGGAGCGCGCGCCGACCGCTCCCACCTCCCAGCCCCCCGCCGTCACGACGCCCCAACGGGGCCGCCCCAAACCGCCGGAGCCCAAGCGCCCACAGGCCGCCGCGCCGCCTGACAACGACGTCGACATGACGGCACCACCCTCGCCTCCCAAGCTGCCACAGAACCAGGGAACAGGCAGAGTCCTGTTCCCTGGTGACAACCAGACCCAGGGCAATGCCCTGCCACCCAACCCCTCCGCTCCTCCACCAACTCAAGGACTCCCCATGGGAGGTGGCAGCTCTGCTGCCACCCCCATGGCGGCCACTCCTACCATCAGTGCACCCCTCGGGGGCGGGCACTTAACACAACAATCCATTTTGGGGGCCTTTGCGCCCTCAAACCAACAACCAACTCAAGCAGCCAGGACATACGCGCAAGCTGCGCATGGACACAAAGGGAAGGATCCAGCCAAGCAAGCCCAGCAGCCACAAGCCCAACAACCACAACAGCCGTCGCGCAAGCGAGCGGATCCTCAATCGGATCCAAAGCCGACTCTCCACAACTCCACCCCTTTTGCTTCTCCTCCACCTGATGAGGAAGAGGAGCCCGAAGACACGCCTTTTTTCATTCAGCTAGCTCAGCTAGCTGATGACAAAAAGGACATCAAGAGCGAGGATGTCGCCACTTTCATGAAATTCCTCCTCTCTAGGCTGGAAGGCCTAGACGCAACTCCAGATGGCATGGACAAAGGCCGCAAAGGCCCTTGGATCTTCTACGTCGATGAAGACGCACATGATCAATTCAAGGCCGCATACGGAGACAAAGTTAACACAGCACTCTCGGGAGTCCCGCATGAATTTGGAATCACCTATGGCGCGTTAATCGACTCGGCCCCTCGTAAGTCGAGCGCTATCCGGTCCTCCCTAAAAGAGGTGGCGACCTACATTGTTTTTCGCATCTTTGATCCGATCAAGGCTTTCAAGACCAAGACTAGGCACTTGGCTAACTCGCTCGAGCGCGAGGGTTTCCACGTGCTAAGGGGCAACCAACAGCGGGCCAAAACCTCACTCGAAGGTATCACGAAAGTTGAGTCCGGCAAACGTCCCATCTGGCACTTTTATGTCTACACGGACACGTCGGCCTTAGGGCACCGTTTCCCTCGCAACTTTCATGTGACTCTCGATGACGGAGAAAATTTCAACTTGGACTATGCGGTCCGATCATCAGTGGAATGTGTGACTCCTGAAGGGGAATTAGCCATCCATGGAGCCCCCGGAGGCTGCAAAGGATACGACAAGCCGTGGGCTATCTCATTTCTCCGTAAAAACCAAGTTAGCTTTCGCCAATGCACGTGCGAACAAGATAAGGCGAAAGCAGAACAACGAAAGCGCCAAAGGGACGCAAGTAACGCCATGGATTACAGGGCCCTTATGGGCCTTGGAGCGGCGGCGCCATGCCGCCGATTCATGGCGGGCGAATGCAAAAACAACCGCATGAAAGGACGTCAAATCGTCCAATGCTCCTCCAATCACGACATCCCCGGATGTTGGGTAAAGGATCCTACCACGGGCAAACAAACTTGTATGGTCAAATGCAATCTTAAACCTAATAAGGCTTATCCAGGGTACTGCGTGAACGGAGTTAGTTGCCTTTACCGTCATGGTGAATAGTAGTGACTTAAAGATTGCGACATACAATTTGAACGGAGCGAAACATAAATTAACGTCGACTCTAGCGCAAGCGAGACTAGGAGGGATCCATGTTCTGTACGCGCAAGAACTACACCATTACAGCGATGGGTGGCACCTAAGGGTGCGCGGTTTGGCCGGGTCCCTTGGCTGGGACTGGTTTCAATCCCCCGCGTCTAGGGGCGACCCTGGGAGCGGAGTGGCGGTAGCCATTAGAAGAGACAGAAGCGACGTAGTAGTAGAATCTTGGTCGGTAGTTATCCCGGGAAGGCTGGTAGTAGTAAAGGCTAAGATCGGACATGACACAATATCTTTCGCCTCAGTGTATCTAAATGCTCGACCTAATAAGCGTAAAGAAGACATCAAAGTCCTTCATGAGACATCGGAAATACTTTCACACACCATTATAGCGGGCGATTTCAATTGCGTGGAGAACATACATAGAGACACCCGGCCCATCGCGGGGGCGGCCCCTTATGCAAATACGGGGGGTAGAGCCCTCACGAGGGCGCTTGCCTCGCATGGGCTCACTGACGTCCAACTGCTAGTTAATCCGGGCTTAAAAGAACAATACACGAGGTGCGGGCACCAGACCCACACGAGAATAGATCGAGTATACGCCGCAGAATACTACTCCACGTGGAGATGGCATAAGGCATACATAGATCTTAAACTTTTCACGGGCCTAGCGGCGTCGGACCACCACCCGGTGGTAGCGACTTTTGCTACCGCCCCCCCGCGACGGGCAACGGAAATAGATGCCAAGATACCTTTGGAGGTATTAGATGACCCGGAGACCCGGGAGATGATCAGCCTCCTCTGGAGGAGACTCTACCCGGCCCCTCCGGGAGAGGACGAAGGGGACAAGTTAACCACTTGGACGGAATCCAAAAGGAAGGTATCTTCGATACTGCTCGCGAAGGCGGTTGAGCTTCGTAGAAGACAGAGGTACGCGCAAGCGGAAATCGACGCGGTGGCGGATGCTAGAAAAGCCCAAATGGGGGCGACCCCCGGGACGACCCGGTCGGACATCATAGCGGAACTAAACCGCAAAGTAGTCGACAAAAGACGTACCTTCTCACCCGCCCCGTCATTAGCGGAGAAAATCATAAGGGCAGAAGAGCTTGTTACAAAGCATTTTTTTAAGAGATTCACGCCTAGACACGCTAGCGGCGACATCCCGGCGATGTACGCTGGAGTGAGATGGGAAGACCCGCAACCGGCCCTAGATGAAGACAACGTAGCAACCGACGACACCGCGATTCTGGCCTCGTTACGGGGCTACTATGTGTGGCTTTTCAGCGAAAAGATCTCTCAAGGCGCGGAGCCCCTCCTTCACGCGCTAAGGCAACGTCAGATACCGACGAGTCATAGGTCCTTCTTGGACAAGCCCATCGGATACTCGGAGATCATTAGGGCTATACGACAAATGGCGAAAGGCAAATCCACGGGACCAGATGGCATACGCGTTCAAGGTAAGAAATGCAGGTAACAGAACTGGGCCCCCTCTCTGCATTCCCCCCCCCCCCCCCTCTGCAAAAAAAAAACTTCTTAAATATCCCCGCTACACGTGCGGCTTGCGGCAGTGTGCTTGTGTACCTCCCTACTACCCAACCTTTACCCCTAGCGCCCCTAGCAACCCCCTCCCCCTTCCCCAGTTCCCTCTATAGCGGAGAAGCTGGTTCCAGGGAGGCCGCGCGCGCTGCTTCGGTCGGGAGTTGGAGAGAAGGGGGCGGGAGACTGTGGCTCGTCCCTTGGTTTGGTTTCGACTCGGGTTTCCCTCACTTGTATAACGTAAGGTCCTTATTGGTTTCCGCTGTGGTTCCTATTAGGAAATTTAGCTAACCTAGGTGATGCTCCGTACGTCCAGGCCTCTCGCCGCCCGCAAGAGGTCTTCTGACGTTCCTAGGTTGAAATCCTTATCTATAGTGTACAAGGGGCTTATCATTTTCCGAATATGTCAAAACTATTGTTATAGTTCGAGCGATGGAGCGCGCGCCGACCGCTCCTGATCCCCAGCCCACCGCCGTCACGACGCCCCACAGGGACCGCCCCAAGCCGCCGGAGCCGAAGCGCTCACAGGCCGCCCCGCTGACCGACAGCGACGTCGACATGATCTTGCCTCCCTCGCCTCCCCACCAGGCACAGAAGCAGGGAACAGGGAGAGCCCTGTTCCCTGCAGACCAGCAGAACCAGTCCCTGGCTCTGCTGCCTGCCTCAACTGGCTTGCCAGTACAACAAGGACTCCCCATGGTGGGTGGCAGCCTTGCTGCCACCCCCATGGCGGCAACTCCTACCGGCAGTGCACCCCTCGTGGGCGGGCACTTGACACAACAAACCATTCTTGGGGCCTTTACGGCTCAAAGATGTCTCGTCAGCTTGCGAGCTCTCATGGATTTGGAGCTCGCACCGATATCAGTACTCATATCAGCTCGCAAGCCTCAAAAACAAAACTCCCCTCCCTTTGCGAAGCCTCAAAAACAAAACTCCTCACCTCCACACTCCACACTCAGGCCTCGTCATCGCTCTCGTCAGAGTCCTCTGGCTCGTCAGGAATCATCTCCAACTCCCAAGGCAGCACCTTGCTCTCCCACTCAGCAAGCTGGGATTCCATCAAGAGATTTGTGTGAGCTCGCACAAGCCTTTCCACTGTCCTTTGGCCGAGTCGGTTGCGCTTCTTTGAGTGGATCCAACCTTCAACAGACCAAGAATGCTGAATGCTCGCACCCTGATGCGGAGCAGTCCATCGAAAGCAGGCGCATCGCCGCCCAACGAAGCTGTTTCCAAGGCGCAAGGTAGATCTTTGCCCATTTGTAGGACGCCATATCCTTGGCGTACGATGAGAAAGCACAATCATCGGTCAAGTCGTATGTACCTACTGCAAGAGCCTCTTCAAAATCTGCAAGCTTAGCGAGCAAAATAGGATACGGATGCTCATCGTTCGACATCTGGCGCAAAGCTGTTTCACCTCTTGAGTCTCAGATGTGGAAAAGTCGCGCCGACAAAATTCTGGCTCAAAGCGGTATGCACAGAGCCACCTCTTTCGTTGGAGAAACTTGGCCGTACATTTCACGCGAGAAGTCTTGTCTTGTGGAGGGGGTAAGGTAAAGAGTGACTACGTCTTTCCCATCTAGGAAACCTCCCCCATCCCCATCCCGGGCGCGCCCATCCCCCCCCGCGCCCTCCCGTCCCCAAGTCTTTCACACCGTGTGGCGGGGGGGATGAGAATCTTCGACCCCAAACATCCAGACTGGACCGCGATCCCAGATCCTGACGAGATCGCCGAACACGGGCGGGTCCAGAATGAGATCCCGCGCCGACCCCGCTCTCGCGCCACGTTTCTTCACATATATCTTCCCTTTTCTTCTCTGAAATGCCCCATCCCCGGGCGTGGGCCCCCCACTCCCCAAGTCGGCGCACCGTGCGCGGGGGGATGAGAATCTTCGACCCCAACTTCCAGACTGGACCGCGATCCCAGATCCTGACGAGATCGTCGAACACGGCGGGCGCAGGCGCCTTCCCCTTCTCCTCGGGACCCGCTCCAACGATCCTCCGCCTTCCCCAAAGGTGAGATGTCAGCTCAAACTTCGCTCCCCCCGCCGGTGTCGGCCCACTCTCCGCTGAGATCTCCCAACGAGATGCTTGGGCGAACCGCTGGACCCCTGCTTCACGGCGGGATCCGTATCATCCAGATCGCGCGAGCTCGAGAGTCTCCGGCGTCCCTCTCACGAGGCCTCAGGGGCGCTGAGGGAGAGAGAGAGAGAGAGAGAGAGAGAGAGAGAGAGAGAGAGAGAGAGAGAGAGAGAGAGAGAGAAGGAAGAGGAGAGAGAGAGAGAGAGAGAGAGAGAGAGAGAGAAGGAAGAGGAGAGAGAGAGAGAGAGAGAGAGAGAGAGAGAGGCTTCACTCAGCGGCTCGATCCCTCTCTCACGCGTCCTCAGATCCTTCACGATGAGAGAGAGACGCGGGCGAAGTCGTTTTCTTTGCTTCCGCGCCCTGTGTGGAGGATCTTCTCGTACAAGGACGATTTGTCAGAGAGGGGAGAGAGGAGAGAGAGGAAGAGAGAGGAAGAGAGAGAAGAGAGGAGAGAGGGCGGGAGAGAAAGAGAGAGAGAGAGAGAGAGAAGAGAGAGAGAAGAGAGAAGAAAGAGAGAAGAGAGAGAGTTCTCCCCCTTCCCCTCCGAGGAGGGCTTCCTGCCTCTTCCCCCCCTCTCCGACGCTCTTCCACCTTCTTGCCTCGAACCCCCTCGCCCCCTTCCCCCCCTCCCCTCCCCTTCGCCCCGCTCCTCTCTTTCCCTGGATCCTCCGACGGCGATGCGGGACGAGAGCACCACGAGCCCCGCCACCTGCCGGCACGCCTCGACGCTCGACGCCCTGCTGCGCGCCCTCCAAGCAGTCCACGAGCGTGTGGTCAGCTCGGCGGCACTCCATCTCCACCCACTCGCCAGGTGCTCCATCCGCTCGTTAGCAATCGGCGGGCTGATGTACCTGGCGCACCCCTCTCCTCTGCCGCCAACGAGTCGAACAGTCAAGAGCCTCGTGGTCTTCCTCACCGCCTCCTCCGCCTTCGCGCTCCTCTTGCACCGCCAGCCCTCCAGGTCCATGGGGGAAGAGCATATCAGTAGGTCAACGCGGTCGCTGACTGACCTCTCAGAGCTTGAATTGCGAGCCCATCCGGATTGCACGAACGACGTGCCCAACAGCCTGGAGGAGCTGCAAGAGGTGCGTCTGGTCAGCCAAGGCGCCAACTTTACTGTCCGACTCGTTGCCTCCTCTGATGGCACGAGCGCGCAACGACTGTTTGCGCTCAAGTCCGTTGGCCCTAAGAGCTCTGCAGGCAATGTCGATCATGCTCGCGCTTGCCTCGCAAGAGAGACGGACCTCTTGTTCAAGTGCAGCCACGACTCAATCGTGAAGGCCCTGCGCGTGCTGGATGCGCCCGACGACAAGCACACAGTGCTCATGGAGTGGCTTCCATGCGGCGACCTCCTCACGTTGCTACAATGTAAGGGACCTCTCTGCGAGAAGAGCGCCATCTTCCATGCTTGCCAGGTTGTCTCCGCCCTAGAGCACCTGCACGCCCGGAAGATTGCGCATCGCGACTTGAAGTCGGAGAACTTGCTCCTCGACTTGCACGGACACCTGAAGCTGACGGGCCTCAGCTACGCCCGGATCATCTCGCAACGCAGCTACACATTTGTGGGCACACTTCCATACATTGCGCCTGAAGTGCTCCTCAACGAAGGGCATGGCCTCGCCGTCGATTGGTGGGCACTAGGTGTGCTTTTCTACGAGATGACTGTGGGCAAACCACCCTTTGCCGATATTGGCGACGAGTTCACGCACAACACTTGCTGCCAGATCATCTCAGGCGACGTCGTGTATCCGCCCACCGTGAGCATCCAGCTACAGGATTTGATTGGTCGCCTTCTCGACAAACTGCCGGAGGATCGCTTAGGGAGTGGCCCGAACGGTGCCGCCGATGTGTGGTGCCACCCGTGCTTCCCAGACGCTTCGAGGTCGGCCGATGTCACAAGGGACCTCGCCACCGCCTTCGATGGTTTGCATTCGCCTCCTGCACAAGGGATGGACGCCACCGCACCTCGAAAATGGTATGAATGACGTCCGGGCAGCCCGTATTCTTGTGCGTGCTCAAGCGTGTTCGCCTCCGTCTCCCTCAACAATGATACATTATCTGCGCTCACCCTTACCCTCGAGAGCAGCGCGCACGGCGACAACATCATTAGTTATTTCTCCCTCTGATTGATCCATGTGAGCCGGGACCTTCCCCGGATCCATTGCACGCCGCCGGATATCCACGTCGACCCAGATTAACAATGAACTACGGGGGGGGGGGGTTGACAGATTCAAACTCGATGTATGGCTGGTCAGTCTGAATACGAATCGCCAGTCTTTGCGGTCAGGCGACGAGCCGCCCTCTAGGTTTCCCCAAGAGAGAGGCGCTCCGTCTTAATCCCCCTTTTTCGATATTCTAAATAAATCGTATCCACAAACTATCGCTATACTTTAAGCGATTGAGCGTGTGCCGCCCGCTCCCGTCTCCCAGCCCCCCGCGGTCACGAGATCCCAACGGGGATGCCCCAAGCCGCTGGGCCAGGCCGCCACTCCACCGGACCGCACACGGAGTTAGGGCATCAGCTTGTTAGGTTACATCAGCTGAGCAGGGAGCTGAGGTCGCGTTTCGTCGAAAGATTAAATCTCAATATGTAACTTTAAAATGCTAGTTTACAATGGGTGTTAAAAACACTGCTCGACGCCCTTTTGCTGCGCATCGCCTGAAAACTCGCCCCGCGGGCTCGCGGGTTACGTAGGCTATATGATGAGTTTATTTTTAATATCATAAATTGAATATGGACGTGTGATGGAAGAGCAGGCGAGGGCGAGAGAGGGAGCAGGAGGTAGTCGGCCGACAACTCCTCGCGGGTTAAGTTAATAATATCCCACTGTTCATGTGTTGTGGATAGGGCGGGGAGCCACACCCACACCATGCCGCACGTTCTATCTTTAGAGCGTGTCTCTCCGCGCCCCGCCCCTTCCCTCTATCCCTCTCCTCTGTCGCATCCGCGATCGACCTTTTTGTTTTAGAAGTTGTCTGCGTTTATATGTCCCCTCCTTGCAGGCTAGTCAAAAGTCACCGTCGCAGGATCCTACATTCGCCCATTCGCCCTCTTTGCCCTCGCCTCCTTTGTCGCCTCCCTTGTCGCCTGCTTGCTGCTTGCCCCTTACCTGGCTTATCTCCTTGCGTGCTCCTAGCGTGTTTAGGCTAAGTCGCGCGTTCGGGTATCGCCGGTGCAAGGAAGCAAGGAACCGCCACTCTATGTGACCCTGATTCCCCCCTCAGGTGTTGGCCGTTGGCGGATTATATCGTGGCGCTGTTTTACTTCGGTCTTCATCAACTCACTCAAGGGTTTTCGAAAGATTCCTTCCTTATTCCTGTGCGTAACTGTCGCCCCGTGGGATTGTCCGTCGCCCCGTCGCTCTGTCGCTCTCTTGTCGGCATTCGCTTCCTTCTTCCTTGATTCTTGATCGGTCTGCCAGTAGGTTCCTGTGCGTTCCGTGATAAGGATACGTAAGTGTGGAGAGCGTTGACGTGAGTATAGTGTCGTGTCGTCGATCCATCGGACTCTATCCGGCTTTCGTCTGTCGTTCGCGCCGCATGCGCCATGCGCCATGCATGCGCCATGCGCCGCTGCATGCTCTGCCGCTCTGCCGGCGCGCCTCCGCGCCTGTCTTAAGAACGGAGGGAAAAACGGAAGGGGTTTCAAAAACGGCAAAAACGGCCTGTTTTTCGCCCTCGTAGAAAAACGGTGAATACGTGTCTCCCATCTAGGGAGAGGAGGGGTTGGTGGTTGGTGGTGTGGCCATAGTCCATAGTAGTAGAGAACTAAGGTCTAAAGTTAAAAGTTGCCCAAGAAGAAAATTCGGGCTCGAGTCATGTGGGGCGCGGCAGCGTGGTTGGGCGGGAGAATGGGGAGGTGGGGTCTCCTCTGCTCTCTGCTGTGGCTGTCGGCGTGGGGCGGCGCTGCGGCGGGCGAAGAAGGGGCGTACACGTGCCCCTCGCTACCGCCTGCCGCCGCGGGCGCGCTCGCGCGTGGCGCGATGCCCTCGGTCGACGGGAGGTTCAAGTTTGTGGGAGGTGTGCGTGAGAGAGGGGGGTGGGGGGGTGGGGGGAGAGTCCGGGGGGAGAGGAGGATTGACAGCGGGGGGGGAGGGGGAGACAAGGATGCGAGGGGTGGGGTGGGGGGATGGGGGTGGGCAGCCAGATGGAGAGAGGGTGGCAGGGGGCGGAGGGAATGAAGGAGGCGGGTGGGGTTGAGGGTGGGGTGGTATGGATGGGAGAGGGCGGGGAGGGGGGGGGGGGGGGGGGGGGGCTTTAGGAAACAGAAGGGAGCGGAGGTAGGTCCGAGGAGGGAGGCAGGGGGATGCGGGGTGGGGAGGGAGTTGGCTCAGGGGATCAAGCGGTGGGCCAGGGGAGGGCTGAGGGGCAGAGGGGAGTGAGAGGGAGGGGAAGGGGGGGTCATGCCGATATATTCTAAGCTTGCTGCGTGCTTGATGGGTGCCGCCTATTGCTCGCTTGCTTGCTCCCAGTGCTGTTGCGCATTTCTCAAGGGTCAACCACCCGCTTCAGCAGGCGTTGCGCCGTCTGTCCACCCACCTCCAATCGCTCACCCATGTCCCCACGCCCCCCCACACAACCCTTTGGGTAGGACGACTTGAGCCCTTTTCAGGCGAAATGGACGATGTTACTTCTCCCGTTTATGACGAATCGACTGGCCGGCGCGCCGTCATCGGCTCGATGCCGCGAATGACCTCGGAGGACGCGCTTGAGGCGGTGCACGCTGCGGCGGCAGCGTGGGATAAGGGACAAGGCAAATGGCCGCAAATGAAGCTGGCCGAGCGGATCGCCGCCATCGAGGCGACTGTACGCGAGCTACGCGCGTTGCGGGAGCCCATCGTGCAGGCGCTCATGTGGGAGATCGCCAAGACGGCGTCCGATGCCGCCAAAGAGTTTGACCGGACCATGGACTTCATTGCTGAGGTTATTGCCGAGTTGCGCAAGGACGCCTCTGTGAGCCAGGGCTGCGGTATGGGCGATTGGACCGAGGTGTCCGGCGTCGGCGTACGTGTGCGCCGGGGCCCCATCGGCGTGATGCTCGCGCTCGCACCCTTCAACTACCCACTGAACGAAATGTACGCTATGCTCATTCCCGCGCTTCTGATGGGCAACACGGCTGTCCTCAAGCTTCCTGCAATTGGTGGCCTCGTGCACATCCTGACGGCCAAGGTGCGCTGCTTGATTGTCGTTAGCACGGGTCGCCGCAGCATGCTGACCCTCCCGTGAGAGATGCCATGTACTCTCCACGATCCTCTTGTGCCGCACAGGCTTTCGCAGCGACACTGCCTCCCGGTGTGATCAACTTCATATCCGGCTCGGGCCGCCAGACAATGGGCCCAATCATGCAGACTGGCCTCATCGACGTACTCGGCTTCATTGGCGGCACCAAGGGTGCCGATGCCCTCATTGCAGCCCACCCGGCCCCGCATCGCCTCAAGGTGCGCGGCCACCGCCGACGCTCACTTGCACTGAGCCGTCGGCATGCTCCACCGCCATCCCACGCCACTCCGCATTGGCGCAGGTCTTTGCCCAGCTCGAGGGCAAGAACCTTGGCATCGTGCTCCCTGACGCTGACCTAGACTCTGCGGTAGCCCAATGCGTCCTGGGGAGCCTTTCGTACAATGGGCAGCGATGCACTGCCATCAAACTCATCATGGTCCATGAAGAAGTCGCTGATGTCTTTGTCGAGAAGCTCGTGACCGCCGTCGCGCAGCTTCGTGTCGGGCTCCCGTGCGCCATTCATTACCCGTGCCCGCTGCTCTCCACGGCCGCAGCCCCTCCCCCTCCCCCCCCCCCTCCACACACGAATATGCGGCTGCCTGCCTGCCCGTGCAGGTGGGAGGAGGGCGTCAGTATTACGCCGTTGCCCGAGCCATCGAAGCCATCCATCCTAGAGTCGATGATTGCCGATGCACTTTCACGCGGCGCTCGACTTGCCAATGCCGAGCACGGCGGCGGCTCACTCGCTGGGGCGCTGTTTACTCCGGCCATCGTCGACAATGTCTCGAGTGACATGCGCCTATTTCACGAGGAGCAGTTTGGTCCGGTCGTTCCCGTTTGCCGGTGATGACGCAACCTGCCGCTTCCGCGTGTGCCATGCAGCCGCGCGGATGCCGTCGGAACGCTGGCCGCGCGTCTGTCCGCCTTTCGGGCACGTTCTCGCATCTTTCCATGCGGCACGCGCGCATGGTGTGTGACCCAGGCAGTGGAGTCAATACGGGCGGTGGCGCAGTGAACCTTCCGCCACCTCGTGTCTCCGCAGATTCCGTCTACTTTCGGACGTCGTTAGCGCTGCCAAAGACTCCTGGAACGGCCAGCAAGCTGCCATCTTCACCTCGAGCGCCGAGAGCGCAGCGCCGCTGGTGGACGCCCTCTCTACTATTGTCGGCCGCATCAACATCAACGCACAATGTGGACGCTCGCCTGATACGTGCGCCCCACCGCCCTCTCCACACACCGCATCCCGACAATCCCCAACCTGTGCTCGACAGCCCAGAAGCGTTGACCATGAGCCTCCCCGCTTGTTTCCAGCGTTCCCTTTTCTGGGCGCCGCTCGTCGGCCATGGGCACGATGTCGGTCACGGAAGCTCTGCGAGCCTTTTCGGTCGAGACGGTCATTGCCTATCCGGCAAATAGCCAAGTGTCCAAAGAAGTGGCTCGAGCCCTTGACAAAGAGACCAACTTCCTTTCGGCCATCCCTACCCACGCGTAACGGCCTTCTTGATCTATCAAGGGCCATGAGTGCATGCGGCCCCACCAATCGGGCTACCATAGGGCGTACTGGCTTACCTTTGTCAGGCTCGGGTGGTGAAATGAAAGAGCACTCTAAATGTGCCATTTTGATACCACGAAAGGACTTATTCGTCTTAGTCTGAACTGCACATGCTACTCAAGTGCATTCGCGGGTGGATGAGGATATTAAAAATGGTGTATGGTCCATAATAGAGGTGAGGGAGCCTGGGTGAAAAAAAAATCGCGGCATCATGGGGTCAGAATATTTTTTTCGCGGGACAGGGGGAAGTTTTCCCCTACCTCTCCCCCGCGCAATCCGAAGTGGGAGCGGAGCGATGGCGACCGACCCGCTGGGACAGGCCAACCTTCGCCGCGATCCAGCGAGAGTGCGTCGGAGGTCAGCCCACCATTTTTGCTGGGGCTCGGACAGGATGGCCACGGGTGACCCGTCGGCGGTCTCACCGGTGTTTCGCGCCACCGCATTCGACCGTATTTTCTTTTACCTGCCCACGCAGCATGGCTGCCAGCCCCACCACAGCACCCAACATGCCCCTGGCTGAGGGGACAGAGAATGACCTGCCTACACGGGCCTACACGCACAGCACACTAGACATCAACGGTGCGCTCCCGGCTAGCACTCTAACTGGCCTGCCCGCGCACTCCAAACGCGCACTCCAGCTGCAGAAAGTTTATCTCAGCGTTTGGAGCGCTGCTCACGTAGGCATACTGATGGTCGACTTCCTCCGTGGGCTCATCTTCACCGCCAACCACGAGAACATCCTCGAAGATTTTTTGTACATCCCATTCACCTCAATGCAATACGTGGCGATGGTACGAGCCAACGCGATTATCGACTTGGTGATCTCGAGGCCGTTGCGGTGGCTTTCCGGCAATTCGTACAACCTCGAAAAGTGGTCGCCGCTCGACATGAGTCGCGCTTTCGACTTGGTCTACGAGATCTTTTCGAAGGCGTCGACCGACGGCAGCCTGCTTCTTGATCCCGAGCTTGACGTGTTCCGATCGATCGCGGATGAGCAGCCGAAGTTCGCCGCCTGGCGCAAGTACATGTACGAGGAGGAAACGGTGCTCTCCCCCAATGGCAAGACGAGGCACTTGGTCTTCAAGCTCGCTCGCGAGGAGCTGCTAAATCCGTCCGACGAGACGAACATCAAGACTAGGGAAAAGACCATCGCGTACATAGAGGTTCAGTGCGCTGCAGCCATCCAGAAAATGTCCGACCCGAAGATCGCGATCGCGAACAAGCTGACTGCGCTGAACGGTAAGATGAAGGCGGACCGCATGTCTGACGCGCACCTGGATTGCATTGGCTTCGATGCGACAAACGACCGAACCGCCGAGTCCGTTTTCGGCACCTACGATCGCGTGCTCAGAACCAATCGGGGCATCTCAATCGAAGCCGCCTCGGCCGTTGCGCAGAGTATTCGTGCAAAAAGCTTCGTGCCCCCGGTGGCTTCTTCAACTCACTCAGACCGGAAGAGCAGTACTCGTTGGTGGAGTTCGCCCGCCGCACGGTGAGATTGCCGCAAGTCTCTCACCGCCTCAGCGCTCACGCTCCTCTCTCGCCAATCCGCGTGTTCTCTTGTTGTCATAGCTCTTTATCTCGGAATCTCTGTAATTTTTCTTGCTACCAGGTGCGCGAGCAGCGTCAAGTCGATCGCGCAGACCACGCAGAGCTCGACGCGTACCATGCGGCGAAGCGTGTCACCAACTCGAAGGCCGAGCTCGATGCGCTTGTGAAGCAATACGCTCTCGCCCTAAGTTTTTTCGACCGATGGAAGAAGTGGGGGAGGAACCTCTCGTCCATGAAGCGGAGCGGCCCTTACAGCTCTCGCCGCGAGCGGTCCTCGAAGAATAAGAGACTGCGCCTCGAGATACCTGCCACAAGGGTTCTCGTAGGCGCCTTGAGCCTCTCCCTCCTCATCTCCCACCTGTCGCCAGCCGCTCCTCTCCGCCCGTTTGCTTACGCAAACGGGTCCCAATTCTTACCGCACTCCATCGGGGGGGGTGCAAATCCCCCCCTCTCCCTCGCTCCATTCTCCTCCGCCTCTCTCCCTGCGGCGCGTCGCCATGCGGCGCGCCACGGCCTGCTCTCAGAGGTCCTTTGGGGGCTCCCAGAGGGCCAGCAAGGGCAGCTCAGGGGGCAGTGGAGGCTGGGGCTCAGCCCCTGGCCCCCTCTGCCTCTCCCAAGCTCGCCTCGCTGGCCCTGGGTGCCGCCCAGAGTCCCCTGTCTGCCTGGCGACCAGGGATGGGGGGGGAGTCAGTACGAGGGCAGGCCCATGCGGGCCTGGGAGTGCGGCTCGCGGCCCGCGCCCCCTAAGGGTCTGGGCTGTGTTGATGAGTGCCCTGCCCCTGCCAGAGGGCAGGGGCTGGGGTTGAATGTACGGGCCGACCCCGGGGGGTGTCCGCGATGGAGAGAGGGGGGCGCGAGGCCCCCATTGACCCCCACTTATAAAAGTAGGTTGACTCCACCTCGGCATATATAGACCTTCTCAGAAGGCAAGCGAAATCCCCGCCCCTCACTCCGGAGGAGCATGAGCTCGTCCCTCCGGAAGACCCGGACGCGCACGATATGGGAGACATTCTAGTCGACAACGAGCTCAACTATTATTTACGCCGGGGGGGGGACTACCACCAAGTCAAGCTTAACGTTATGGGGGAACCCCATATTCACGAGAAGATCAACCCACAGACATTGCCCGACGTTTTATACACTCCGCTGAAGTGGGGACGGGCATATGATGGGCCGGCTGAAATGGCGTACCCGCTACCTCAAGAGTACACGATTAAAGGCACGCATAACACACTAGAAGAGGTGAGTGTCAAGACCCTGACGAAAGCGTTCCTTGCTCTGAAGAAAACGAAGGCTCAAAAATCCACGCTGAGATGGGAAAAGAGATTGCCGGCCCTTTCGGGAAAGTGGAAACAAGTATCGCAACTATACAAATATAACTTCCTAACACCTAGAGACTCTTACTTACACTTCAAGCACGTCCTACATCGGAGGATAGCGACGGCGAACCGCTTCGCTGACGATCCGACATGCCGGTTTTGCGGCATAGCTCCCGAGAGCTCCACACAT
This sequence comes from Isochrysis galbana, assembly GCA_018136815.1. NCBI lineage: Eukaryota > Haptophyta > Isochrysidales > Isochrysidaceae > Isochrysis > Isochrysis galbana. Next base: position 134,838 of record CM030944.1, on the reverse strand, counting down.
ATAGCCACGTGTATCGCGACGGAACCCATCTTTGAATTCATAGAAGGACTTCTAGGGATAAACCTTAGGCCGGGATCCGAAATAGTTCAACGTCTCTTCTGCTACCAAATAGACAGACCGCACCCCTCCTCGGGATACCTAGGTATCTTGGCATGGAGATACATCCTAACGGACTTTTACAACATTCATTATGGAAACACGGAAGGTAGATCCGTTAAGTCTATACTAAGAGCGATTCTTACGAGATACCATCTATTAGTAACGGCGAAAGTAGGGTTCTTCCTGAGGCTGAAAAAACAACGGGAAAGTATGGGGCTACACGCCCCGAGCAACAAACATATTAAGAAAATGATAAGCCCTCTTTACGCGGTGGACAAAGACTTCAATCTAGAAATATCAGAAGATCTCCGACAGGCGGCGGGAGGTCTTGATATGCGAAACATCGCTTAAGGTAGCTAACTTTTTAAAGGGAAGGGATTCCAACTATCGGCAAAGGAGAAAACATAAGATAAACGAGAATAGGTACAAGCGGAGCCAGAACGAATGTTAAATCATAGTCTCCCACCCCCTTCTCTCCAACTCCTGGCCGAAGCAGCGCGCGCGGCCTCCCCGGAACCGGCTTCTCCGCTAAAGAGGGAATCGGGGAAGGGGAAGGGGGTTGTTAGGGGTAAAGGCTGGGTAGTAGGGAGGTTCACTAGCACTCTGCCTCAAGCCGCACATGTAGCGGGGATTTTTAAGAAGATTTTTTTTTGAGATTGAGAAGGGGGTTCGTGCATAGGCTCGCTACGTGTTTCCAGTCCTCGTGTGTTAGTTCGATTTTGCGTGGAAACATGGCAAACTAGGCTGATCTTCCGAGCACCCAACGCCCTGCGTCGAGTGGAGTGATCGAAGAGCAAAGAGCAAGAGCATGACTAAGACTCTCCCTATTCCCCCAGCCCTGGCACCATCCAATTGCAATTGCACGGCCATTGTCGCCCTAAGTAGCCACCCATGCAAGCCATACCAGAGAAATAACGAACTACGTCCGGAAAGGGTTAGGCAACCACCACCGAGGATTGCCGTGCCGTTTGGAACTATTGTACTTTATTGTACTTGATGTGCACAGCGCGCCGCAAGCAAAGCACCCCGTGTCATGCAATGTCACGGTATCATTCAGCTTGCATACGCATTTCGCCGGTACTCCGACCACATCAGCGTGTGAAGAATCCTGCACCGTGTGTTGTCGCCTTCACCGGGATGGAGCTTGCTCATACGCCTGCTCAAGCACTCAGCTCGCAGAGTTATGCGCATGCATGCCTGCCAGCCATGCCGAAAAGCCAACTGCATTGGGCTTTGGAACGTGCTCGAGAGCCCCGCTACCGGCCTACTCGGACTTGGAGGCGGGCTCAAGATCAACAAGCAACCTATCGATGCCTCCTGGCTTAATCTGCCCCGCCTTGCGCATCTTCGCGTAGTCCTGCTGCGAGAGCACCGCGTACTTTCCGTTTGGTTGCAGGACAAGGTTCCGGTCGAGCGTTGCAAAGTATTCGTCGTACGAGAGCTGCATGACCGTCTGATCCCAGACCTTGTCGGCATTTTTCTGTTTGTTCCTCCGCGACCGCTCTTGAAGCGCCCGTACGTACTCGTTGCCGCCCGCTAGTCGCTCACACGCCTCTCCCTCTCCGCTCTCACACCGCTCGGCGCTCCCTTTACCCAGCAGGTCTGCCGCTGTGCTAGCCAGGGCGGGCTGGCGAAGGAGGCCAAACGCGGCGGCACCAAGCACGGCGCGACGTCCGCGTATGCCTGCCGGCTTCAGCGCCGCCGAGTGAGAGAGCAAGAGAGAGAGCATGCCCAACAGCCGAGGGAATCTTGATCTCGCCGCCATTGCCGCAAGCAAGAGAATCAAGAGCGTAAACCCTTTTTTTTTAAACTGGAGAGTACAAGAGTTTTGTTGTCCTAGTTTAATCCTAGTTTAATCCTAGTGCTGAGGGACCATGCCTCATCGGCTCATCGGCAACGGAGCCCCTCCCCGCGATGGGGGTGAGCGCCGTCTGGTGCATGGCTCGTCCGGTGTATGTGGCTAGGGATGCTAGCCAACAAGACCTTCGACATGACTACAATTTCTCATTTCTAACGACAAGTCGCAAGTCGCAAGTCGGCCAAATAAAAATAATTTTTGAATACAATAACAATAATTTTTTGACAAATTTTTATGGGTCGCGGCGCGGCAAAGGAACGGGACTAGCGCTCACTCAAGACAGGACTCCCTGCCGCGGCAAGCTCAAGCACCTTTCCCCCTTATGCCACCCAGCTCTTCACTAGCTTTCTACCTGCGCTCCTGCGATAGCCGGAGCACCCCTCCGTCCACACTCAGACAGCCCCCCACGCCAGGATCCTGTTCTGGTCTCGCAGGCAAGGGGGCCTAATGGGAGGGTGAGGAGCAACTCCTCAGAGAGGAGCTTTGGGGAAGGAGATGTCTAAGTGGGGGCGCTATACCCTTGAGCTAGGCATGGGCAGATGGGCAGCGACGCCGCCTCAAGACATGTCCTCCCTCTTGTCTCGCCGGCGCCCTCGCAATCCTCCTCGTCGGAGAGGTGGGAACGGCGCGCCAGCATAGCGAGCTGCGAGGGCGTGGGTGGCGCGTGCCGCTCCCCCCTGCCTCTCTCTCGAAAAACTCTTAGTTTTCTTTTTGAGATGGTGGGTTTTGTTTTGGCCACCCTCCACTGATAGCTGATATCAGTGATTTGCCAAATTAGAGCTAATACTGATATAAGGCGCTAATATAAGTACTGATGCCCCAACACTGCCCCCTGCATGATACGCAGAGCCATGGTGGCAACCTGTTCGGTGCCAGTGCTCGCCACCCCGCGCGCTCGCGCGGGTGTGGTTTGGATGGGCTGGATGGGCTTTGAGAGGGCTTTCTGACGAGCCGCCTCGGGCGGCGTGGGGCGTCCCAGGTGGGGCGCAGTGGCCGTAAAGGCCCCACCATGAGAGATTGTTGTGTGAAGTGCCCGCCCCCGAGGGGTGCACTGATGGTAGGAGTTGCCTCCATGGGGGTGGAAGCAGAGCTGCCACACCCCATGGGGAGTCCTTGAGGGGGTGGCAAGTTGGCGGCGGGGGGGGCCAGAGTCTGGCTCTGGGTCTGTTGGTCTGCAGGGAACAGGACTTTGCCTGTTCCCTGCCTTTGTGGCTGCAGGGGAGGAGAGGGAGGCGGGGCCATGTCGACGTCTTGATCGGGAGGGGCAGCGGCCTTGGAGCGCTTTGGCTCCGGCGGCTTGGGTCGGCCCCTGTGGGGCGTCGTGACGGCGGGGGGCTGGGAGAGGGGAGCGGTCGGCGCGCGCTCCATCGCTGAAACTATAACGATAGTTTTCGGTAGGAGTACGATACAACTACACGGCGCTACACGACTTCTACTTCTAACCACAAACAACACAAACAATATTTTAGCCCGGTCACTCACTATGAAGGTGTGGAGGGCACCAACTACAATGGGTAAATGAAGGGCTAAATAAGCTCCCGATGGGTTCCGGTAGGATGGATCAACAAAAAAATTGGGAATTGGGGGTTCCCCGGCGAAATTTTCGAAAAATACCGAATTTCAGGCCTTTGAAGTCGGTGCGAAATACAGTCGGGCCTCACTAAAACTATACCGGAGGGGGCCCGACTGTATTTCGCGCACCGTCTTCGAAGGCTTCACAGAGGAAGGACCGCACGTCGAGCCGCACGTTTCCACCACAAACCACCACTAGGCCATCCCGAGTTTTTCGTTTGACGAAACAGATTACCAAAGGCTACATCGCTTTCGTAAGATGAGGCGAATGATAGATCCAGCTCCTGTGCTACCTCTCCAAGGCGCAGCAGGGTTCCAGAGTCAAATAGATCCAGTTCCTGTGCTACCTCTCCAAGACGCAGCAGGGATCCGGAGTCAAGGTAGCTGCCATCGGTCTGCTCGAATGCACGAGGCGCTAAAGAGTGCACGACGTGGACGAGGTCAACGCCAACCTTTCTTGAAGCCAACAGGAGCGAATAGCTATGCCGTGGCCACCACGTAAGAAATTGGCCCTTCGGATCACAGCCTAAAATAGCGTGCTGACGCGCGAGCGCAATCAGCTCGCTCTTCTTTTGGGGGAGTTTGGCATCCCTAACGAGCACAGCACGCAACTTGGACTACAGCACGGGTGCCGAGAGCGGATCAAGGATCGACGCCAGCTGCTGCTAGCGGCACCACCCGAAGACAAAAGCGGATCCAAGGCGAGGCAAAGGTAGTTTAAATTTTCCCGACAAAGGGTAGTTGGAGTGGTCGTAAAACAGACATGGGCTACGAAGGTTGAGAGGCGGGCGACGCCTCGCTCTCGACAGGTGTGTCAGAGATGTTGGCTTCAACCTCTTCTTCAGCCATACTCCCTTGGGCTTCACACAACTGAGAAGAGACGTCGGTGACCTCGACGTCAAGGTCCTCGCCATCCGAAAAAACTGTCGCGGGCCATGGACAGGGGGCACTCGAGCGCGGTGTGCTGCTGCTCGAGGTGATGGGTGAGCCCGGCACGGATGCTACCGCTGAGGCGCCCGCGGAGGACGAGCCGTTGCTCAAGGCTTGCACACTGATTGGGGCAGCGAGTGCGCCACGTGACGAATGTGGCGAAGCATCGGTGGAGCTCCCTGCAGAAGCACTCGCCCTCAGTCCAAAAGTTGCTAAGCCTCGGCGACGTCTACGCCTCGTCTCCTCCGAATTCTTTTGAGCGAGGATAGAGCTTTGTAGTTGCTCTGTTAGGATGCCTACGTCCCGTGATAGCTGTGCTGCTTTCCTCTCGGCAGCAATGGCACGATCTTCCATCGCCGTTAACTTGCGCACATTGCTTTCGGCTCGCTCTGACTCACTAGAGATTCTTGGCCTTTGCAGCACCACTTCCGATGGGTTCCGCAGCAGCGAATCCCGCGCCAGCTCGGACGTCGTGCTATCACGCAGAAGTCGACGTAAGTTGTCCAATTCCTCTTCCGCCGCTACTGCCCGCGATTCTGCGGCTTCCATCGCCTCCACGACGCGTTCAAGAGCGCCCCCGGCCGCCCGCCCCAGGGCGCCCGACTCTGCCAGTGCCGCTGCCGCGGAAGCCGCCGCCAACTCTGCCGCACCTTCAAACGACTCTCTATGAGTCGCAAGGGCCTTTTCCATCGCCTCCTCTACGGCAGCCTCAAACTCATCAGCCGCGATTGCAGCGACTTCTCTGCGCACTTGGGCAACGGCCGCTTCCACCCTCTCCTTGGCCTCGTGCTCAGCCGCCATACGCTCCGAATTGACCGCCTCCACGACGGCCACCTTGATGAGCTCAGCCATTTCACTTCCCGCACTCTCCGCCCCGGCTAGGCTCGACGACCCCTGCACCATGACAGCGTCACCATGGCAAGCGTCGGTTGGCCCCATCGCCCCCGACTCCGCTAGCATGGCAGCGGCAGCCGCCGCTGCCTCGGCCGACTCGATGGCGGCATTCTCAATCGCTTCAGTCCGCGTTTGCTCAATAGCAGCGGCAAGGCGTGCCTCGAAACGCCGCTCGATCTCTAAAAGTGCCGTCTCTGCCGCCGCTGCCGCCTTCGCGGCGAGCTTGGCATCAGCAAGTGCGGAATCCCGCTCGGCCTCGAGACGGGTGATGGTCATCTGTGTCTGCGCGGGCAATGTGGAAGCGTCATCTGGAGATGCTGGAATTGAGCTAAGGACCGTTTGCGACCCCTCAGACAATGTGGATGCGATAACCATCGTCGGCGCTTCCTCTCGCGTGCAGCCCAATGTCGTAGGGAAGGTCTGCTCAAACGCAGCCTCTTGTGCCTGACGCACCGGTTGCAAATCCGCGGCAAAAGAAGTGGTTCGTGATGCATTGCATGAAAAAAATGCCGGACCAATGTCGGTCGCACGTACTCCGTCATACTCTCGCTTTACCTCAGCTTGGCATGCACCTTTCTCCATTTCCGCAACAATGTCCGCCTCCGTGATCGGAGCCGCGGATGCCCGTGCAACAGCCACGGCGGCCTCAACCCGATGCTCCGCCTCGACAGCTGCCTGCCGCAAGGCTGCCTCCGTCTGAGCCTCCGCCTCCGCCTTGGCGGTGGCGACTGCCTCCTCCACCGCGGCCGCAATACGCGCCTCGGCCGCAAAAGCAGCCGCCTCGAGCGCCTCCTCCTTGCTCGTCTCGGCTTTACGTGTGGCTTCTTCGACAGCCGCCGCGATATCCGCCTCGGTTGTGGCGGCCGCGGATGCGTGTACTTCAGCCACGGCTGCCTCTAGCCGCTGCTCCGACTCGAAAGCTGCCTGCCTCAAGGCTGCCTCCGTCCGAGCCTCCGCCTCCGCCTTGGCGGTGGCAACTGCCTCCTCCACCGCGGCCGCAATACGCGCCTCGGCCGCAACAGCAGCCGCCTCAAGCGCCTCCTCCTTGCTCGGTTCGGCCTCGCGTGTGGCTTGCTCGACAGCCGCCGCGATATCCGCCTCGGATTTGGCGGCCGCGGATGCGTGTGCCTCTGCTACGGCTGCCTCTAGCCGCTGCTCCGCCTGCCGCAAGGCTGCCTCCGTCTGAGCCTCCGCCTCCGCCTTGGCGGTGGCGACTGCCTCCTCCACCGCAGCCGCCACACGCGCCTCGGCCGCAAAAGCAGCCGCCTCGAGCGCCTCCTCCTTGCTCGTCTCGGCGTTGCGTGTGGCTTGCTCCACAGCGGCCGCGATATCCGCCTCGGATTTGGCGGCCGCGGATGCGTGTGCCTCAGCCACGGCTGCCTCTAGCCGCTGCTCCGCCTCGACAGCTGCCTGCCTCAAGGCTGCCGCCGTCTGAGCCTCCGCCTCCGCCTTGGCGGCGGTGACTGCCTTCTCCACTGCAGCCGCAATACTCGCCTCCGCCGCAAAAGCAGCCGCCTCGAGCGCCTCCTCCTTGCTCGTCTCGGCTTTAAGTGTGGCTTCTTCGACAGCCGCCGCGATATCCGCCTCGGATTTGGCGGCCGCGGATGCGTGTGCTTCTGCCACGGCTGCCTCTAGCCGCTGCTCCGCCTCGACAGCTCCCTGCCGCAAGGCTGCCTCCGTCTGAGCCTCCGCCTCCGCCTTGGCGGTGGCGACTGCCTCCTCCACCGCAGCCGCCACACGCGCCTCCGCCGCAAAAGCAGCCGCCTCGAGCGCCTCCTCCTTGCTCCTCTCGGCCTCGCGTGTGGCTTGCTCCACAGCCGCCGCGATATCCGCCTCGGATTTGGCGGCCGCGGATGCGTGTGCTTCTGCCACGGTTGCCTCTAGCCGCTGCTCCGCCTCAACAGCTCCCTGCCGCAAGGCTGCCTCCGTCTGAGCCTCCGCCTCCACCTTGGCGGTGGCAACTGCCTCCTCCACCGCGGCCGCAATACGCGCCTCCGCCGCAAAAGCAGCCGCCCCAAGCGCCTCCTCCTTGCTCGTCTCGGCGTTGCGTGCGGCTTCTTCGACAGCCGCCGCGATATCCGCCTCGGTTGTGGCGGCCGCGGATGCGTGTACTTCAGCCACGGCTGCCTCTAGCCGCTGCTCCGCCTCGAAAGCTGCCTGCCGCAAGGCTGCCTCTGTCTGAGCCTCCACCTCCGCCTTGGCGGTGGCAACGGCCTCCTCCACCGCGGCCGCAATACGCGCCTCGGCCGCAAAAGCAGCCGCCTCGAGCGCCTCCTCCTTGCTCCTCTCGGCTTTAAGTGTGGCTTCGTCGACAGCCGCCGCGATATCCGCCTCGGATTTGGCGGCCGCGGATGCGTGTGCCTCTGCTACGGCTGCCTCTAGCCGCTGCTCCGCCTGCCGCAAGGCTGCCTCCGTCTGAGCCTCCGCCTCCGCCTTGGCGGTGGCGACTGCCTCCTCCACCGCAGCCGCCACACGCGCCTCCGCCGCAAAAGCAGCCGCCTTGAGCGCCTCCTCCTTGCTCGTCTCGGCCTCGCGTGTGGCTTGCTCCACAGCCGCCGCTATATCCGCCTCGGATTTGGCGGCAGCGGATGCGTGTGCCTCTGCCACGGCTGCCTCTAGCCGCTGCTCCGCCTCGACAGCTGCCTGCCTCAAGGCTGCCTCCGTCTGAGCCTCCGCCTCCGCCTTGGCGGTGGCGACTGCCTCCTCCACCGCAGCCGCAATACGCGCCTCGGCCGCAACAGCAGCCGCCTCAAGCGCCTCCTCCTTGCTCGTCTCGGCGTTGCGTGCGGCTTCCTCCGCAGCCGCCGCTATATCCGCCTCGGATTTGGCGGCCGCAGATGCGTGTGCTTCTGCCACGGCTGCCTCTAGCCGCTGCTCCGCCTCGAAAGCTGCCTGCCGCAAGGCTGCCTCCGTCTGAGCCTCCGCCTCCGCCTTGGCGGTGGCGACTGCCTCCTCCACCGCAGCCGCGACACCCGCCTCCGCCGCAAAAGCAGCCGCCTCGAGCGCCTCCTCCTTGCTCGTCTCGGCCTCGCGTGTGGCTTGCTCCACAGCCGCCGCGATATCCGCCTCGGATTTGGCGGCCGCGGATGCGTGTGCTTCTGCCACGGCTGCCTCTAGCCGCTGCTCCGCCTCGACAGCTCCCTGCCGCAAGGCTGCCTCCGTCTGAGCCTCCGCCTCCGCCTTGGCGGTGGCGACTGCCTTCTCCACCGCAGCCGCCACACGCGCCTCCGCCGCAAAAGCAGCCGCCTTGAGCGCCTCCTCCTTGCTCGTCTCGGCCTCGCGTGTGGCTTGCTCCACAGCCGCCGCTATATCCGCCTCGGATTTGGCGGCAGCGGATGCGTGTGCCTCTGCCACGGCTGCCTCTAGCCGCTGCTCCGCCTCGACAGCTGCCTGCCGCAAGGCTGCCTCCGTCTGAGCCTCCGCCTCCGCCTTTGCGGTGGCAACGGCCTCCTCCACCGCGGCCGCAATACGCGCCTCGGCCGCAAAAGCAGCCGCCTCGAGCGCCTCCTCCTTGCTCGTCTCGGCCTCGCGTGTGGCTTGCTCCACAGCCGCCGCGATATCCGCCTCGGATTTGACAGCAGCGGATGCATGTGCCTCTGCCACGGCTGCCTCTAGCCGCTGCTCCGCCTCGACAGCTGCCTGCCTCAAGGTTGCCTCCGTCTGAGCCTCCATCTCCGCCTTGGTGGTTGCGATCGCCTCCTCCACCGCGGCCGCAACACGCGCTCCCGCCTCATGAGTGGCTGCTCTCGCCTCTCGCGCTTCGGCCAAAGCTGACCCAAGGCTGACTTTCATTCGGCTTTGGTGAGTTTCCTCAATCCTCGACGCTACTTTTGCCGCATCATCCAGGGCACTTTGAGCCGCAGTTAGTGCGGCCGTTGCTTCCTCTGCCAAGCGAGCTGCGGCGGCAGATTGCTGTGCGAACTTTGCGCGCATTCCCGCAGTCGTTGTTTGGCCTACGGCGCATGCGTCACGAGCTGATCTCAACTCGAATGCCGCAACTGCTTGGTCTGGAGCACGAGCACTCTCGACCTGCGCCGTCATTGGCAACTGCCAATCTAATTTTGCCTCAGTCATGATGGTTTGCCATCTGGAAGCGTCTTGCCCACGTGCACAGCGTACTGGCTCCGTGATTTGATTATCCTGACGCTCTTTCCACTTCGTTTCCGCTTGTGATACCGCCTCCGCAACTGCCACCTCACGGCCCCTGGTGACCGCTGCCGTCGCCGCCTTTGCTTCGATCAGTACGCTTCCGAACGTGTCGTCCTCGGCGTGCGAAGTTGAACCCGCAGCGTCGAGCTCGGCGCAAGCCGCCTCTTTGGTCGCCATCGGCGTCATGGTCATCGCATCGTTGATTCTCGCCTGAAGCTCGGCTTCCCATTCGGACCTGGGGTTGAGCAACGCTTGTTCGGATTGTGCTACAACACCCATGATCCGCATCTCAACTGCATCTTCGTCTTCTGACCGGGCTTGATCGATAGCAAAGGCAACTGCGTTCGCGTCACTCTTAGGTTTGACCACAGCCGAGGTGAGGTTTGCTGCCTCGTCGACTGCGATCGGTAAGCGAGCCACCGCCTCCTCGCGTGCAGCCGCCGCCGCATGCTCGACGCGTGCCTCAACATCACGCTCAATCTCTTCTCTCAGCCTCGCCAACGCCTCCACCATCTCCGTCTGCGCACGAGCGGCCGCCGCCTCGGCGGCCAAAGCGGCAGATGTTGCAGCATCCGCCTGAGCCACGGATACGGCCTCAGCGATTCGTGCCACCGCATCAGCCTCGGCTTGGGATCTCGTTCGAGTGATAGCATCCTTGACTGCCGCCGCCGCCGACGCTGCCTCCTCCTCGCGCGTGGACAAAACAGCCGCAGCAACGCGCTCCTCAATCTTGGCATGTGCCTCGGCCCTCGATGTCGACAGAGCCTCCTCGAGGCGCGCAGCCGTCTCCGCCTCGATCGTCGCTCGAGCGAAAGTGACCGCCTGCTCAACCTCCTCGGCCGTCGCGGCAGTCGCCTTCTCACGCGCCGCCGTCAATGCTGCCACAAGTTGCAACTGTGCTTCGGCCTCGGCCTCGGCTTGCGCGCGTAGAGCCAGTTGCGCTGCCTCCGACTCGGCCAACGCGGTTGCTGCCTCGACGGCGCGCTCCGCTGTCTCGGTCGCCTCCGCCCGAGTGGCGACGACAGCCTGGGCGATTCGCTCGCGTGCATCTGCGTCGGCTTCGAGCTTGGCACGCGAGAGCGCCTCTTGCAGCGCTACCGCAGCCGTAGCCTCGGCTTCCTCCCGGGCTGCAACGGTTGCAGCGGCGAGCTGAGCCGCCACCTCGTCCGCAGCTGCCGTAGCCTCTTTGGCGGCTTCTGTCGCACGTTCCACCTCGTGTGACATCCGTTGGACCTCGCCGTGGGCCCATGCCGCCGTCTCTTCCGCGTGGCATAGCTCTCGCTGCAGCTCCGCCTTCTCCAAATCCGCCAGCCGTTTCGCATCGGCCATGTGCGCCCGAGCTTGTGCAAGGTCGGCTTGACCCTGTCTATCGGCGTCAAAGAGGCGGCCGATTTCCGACGAGGCCTCTATTAGGGCCTCTTCAAGCCGAACACGCTCTACATCGCGCAGCCGCTGCTCCTCCACAAGCCGTCCCACTTCCGTTGACGACTCGAACAACGCCTCCTCGAGTCGCGACCGGTTGCTTGCCGCGCGGCGCGTCTCTTCCTTCGCTGCGGCAAGCTCTCGCTCGAGTCTCGATAAGTCTTGCACGGCCTGTGCTGCGAGCTCCTCCGTCGCACGAGTCACCCGCCCGAGTTCCTCGGCGAGTTTCGAGTTCTTCTCGGCCTCTTGTTGAAGCGACACCTGCAATCCCTTGCAATCGACCATCGCGACGGCCAGCGTGGTCTCTATGGCCGACTTTTCGGCGTCGGCGATGGCAAGCGCGCCTTTGTCCCTTGCGCTCTCCTCCTCGCCCTTACACAGCGATTCCTCTAGCTGAGCAATTTCTTCTAGTGCCGACCGCAGCTCCTCACCTAGCCTAATTCCCGCCTCCCTCGTCTCTACTAAAACTTTTCCAACCCTATCCCGCTCGGTTGCGAGCTCCTGTTTCTCACGAATCGCCTGCTCGAGCTCGTCATGGAGGTAAGAGACGTCATGCACCGCCGCGCTAAGGCCCTCTTCCACCGTCTTACAATCCTTCGTCGCTGCGCTAAGCACAGCGTCGGTTATCGCCTTCTCCGAGGCGGTTGCCGCCAGCGCCTCTTCGATCCGGGCCCTCGACTCGGCCTCCTTAGCCATGTCATCGCGCAACCTCGCAACATCTTCCCTCGCCGCTTGCAACTCCGCAAGCGCCTTGGCCTCGGCGTCGGTGCAGGCGCGCAAGGCGACCTCGAGGCGTCTAGCCTCGTCGCAAACCGTGGTCAACTCGCTCTTGAGCACTGTGTTTTCCCGGCCGGCTTCGCTCATCTCGGTGTGCAAGCTCGAGTTGTCGTCGGCTGCCGCTCCAAGAACGCTCTCGAGGCGAGCCTTCTCCTTCAATGCGACGCTCAGCGCCTCGTCGAGTCCATCGCGTGCCGTGGCCGTTGCCACCAAGGCCTCCTCCATCTCGGTGCACTCTCGTAGAGCAACGTTCAACGAGGTTTGCGCCAGCCGGTTGGCTTCTCTCAGCACCATCGCCAGCTCGTCAAGCCGTACCTTCTCCGTCGCGGTGGCGCTCAGAGCGCCTTCTAGGCGCACGCCCTCCGCCGTGGCGGCCTCGAGCGCCATCTCGAGCTGCTGGTTTACTTGTGCACTCTGGAGCACAAAGTCCTGATGCCGTCGCAGCGCCCGCGCCTCGGCGTCAGCAATGGCCGCCGCGAGGCTCTGCGATTGGACAACTGCGGCTTCCGCCAATACCTCGGCGCGCGCGTGTGCCACGGCTGAAGTGACGGCGAACCGTTGCTCCCCCATGGCCGCTGCCCTAGCGGCCGCATCCGCTTCGGCGGCGGCGACCGCCGCCGCCGCTTGCACCGCCTTGGCCACTGCCTGGGTCCTTGACTCCGTGGCGGCCGCCGCCGCGTCCTTCGCCGATGCCTCGCCCTGAAGTCGCTCCTCGTCTCTTGCGGTTGCAAATGCCTTGACCGGTCTCGCCGCGGCCTCTTGCACCATCACCACTGCCGCCTCCGTACTAGTGCTCACGGCGAGTGCCTTGTCAGCCTCCGCCTGCAGCCTCGGCCTCGCCACGGCAGTCGCTGCTTCTGCCGCGGCCGCCTGGGCCCCCTCCGCGTTAGTTCGCGCGCATGCCTCTCGGATGGCAGGTTCGAGCGCAGAAGCCTGCCAATGCCGCTCGGCTGCCAGTGCAGAGGACACCGCCGATTTCACCACCTGCCCGTTGTCGGCACTCACTCTTACGAGCGCGAGCGCCACGGCGCGCTGCTCCTCTTTCAATCTAGCCTCAGCCGCCTCGAGGCGGCAGGTGAAATCTGCCTCGACGTCCGCCATTGTGGCGCGCATCGACACAAGCTGGGCCTCGAGGCTCTCACACCGCTTGGCGGCCGCATCGGCCTCTACTCTCGCGACGGAAAGCTCGGCAGCCGCCGTGCTATGAGCTGCCCGAGCGTCCTCCAGGGCGGCCGACAGCGCGATGCACGACTCGTCCCTCTCCTTTCTAGCCTCTGCGTATGAGGGGGCGACCGCTGCTTCACTTGCAGGTGAAGCATCCGCCGCCGCCTTCGAGAGCGCCTCGGCCCTCGCCTTCAAGAGTGCAGCTGCTACGGCCTCTCGCAACGCATTCTCACCCTCCGCCCGTGCCTCCTCCAAGGCCGTAGCGCGAGCCTCCGCACGAGCCTCTCTCACAGCCGACGAAAGCCGTTCGTCGAACTCCTCCTGCGCTTGTGCTCGAGCCGCCGTCGAAGCCGCTACTTCTCGGTCGGCTGCAGCGGCTTGGTCGGCGCGCGCTTTTCGTAGCTCGAGCCCTAGCCTTGTCACCTCCGCCATTGCTGCCTCGGCAGCGGCGCCATGCCGCTCGGCTCGCGCCTGCGCCGCAATTTCGGCCACGCGCAGAAGCGCCGCGGGTCGATCATTAGAGAGGCCCTGGCCGTCCGGCATGGCGAGCGCGTCGTCTCGGCACGACATGGAGGTCGCAAGTAACGGCCCACCACGGGCACCAACAGTATGAGTGCTTGGCGCAGGCGAGAGCAAAAGGGACGTGAAGCATTCGGGCGTGTAGATTGGCTCTGCCGCGCCTCGACCCAAGAATGCCGATGAGCTTGGCTTGCCGTTATGCCCATGTGCTCTGCCGCCTGGAACATCCGGAGCCATTCCTTCGGCTACCGCGCGGAGCCGAGACACGCCATGCGCCACAGCCGCGGCGTCATTGGCCGCCTCACGACAGTCCACCTCGCAAGCCATGCTCGCACACGCCGCGGTAAACGCCAACGACGCGGGAGACGCCGAGGCAGTGCAGCCAAGAGAAGAGCACATTTCACGTAGGTGAGCCGGAGTGCAAGCGGATAAGTAGGCAGGGGACGGAGTGAAGGCCGACGTCGGTGCGGCAGGCCGAGAAGGTGCTAGCGTCGCGGGAGGCGTCGTGGCGTCAGGTGAGGCGCGCACATGCGCGTCGGTGCACGATTCGAGGTCCCTAGCGTCCGCGGAGGCCCCGGCTCGGCGCATCAAGCTTGGCGACGTCTGGCTAGGGGTG
>CM030944.1:83738-120738 GCA_018136815.1 Isochrysis galbana | reverse complement strand
CTACAGCAGGTTGAATAATGAAGGGGTGACGTCATGCTGGATGCGCAGGAGCGCGACTGAGCAATAGACGGAGACGTTTGGCACGCTGCGGCCGCGGCGGCTAGTGGTCGTGCGGCCATGCGGTCATTGCGGGCGTCGGTGGTTGACAGCGGCTCTTCGAAGGCAGGCACCTCTTCAAAGCCCAACCGTGAGCATAGCGCCGAGTCCGGCTGAGCTCGAGTGGCAACTGTCTCATGGAGACGCGAGCGGAGGATCTCGACAAGGGCCTCCGCCTGCTCCTTGCCCTGCGACATGGTCAGAGCGCAGCTGATGGAGTCGGCATGGCAGGCTGAATGCGAAGCGGACGCCGTGCCTAAGGGCCCGGCGCGTTGCTAGGGCGGCGAATGTGCGGACGCTGTCAATGCTGATTCGGCCTGGAGCACGTGGCCGCACCTGTAATGCGTGTGACAGTTTGGCTCGAAGCATCACCTCCTCGCCGCCTGATGCATTGCGCCCATGCACGCCTGGCTGAAAGTCTGTAATGGCCGCGCCATCACTGAGCACGACGGCGCCGGCCACCGCCTCGGCCGCCGACGGCTCCTGCCCATCTTCTTGGTCCACGTCGAACGGTGTGCAGCACGAGCCGCGGCGGCAGTTGGCCAATCGTCCGGCGTTAGCGCCGCCTTGACTGGCGGCGGAGGCGCGCTGCGATCCTTCTCGACCAACGCGCAGCCCAGTATCAGCACGGCACGCCTCGCGCCGCGCCTCCGCCAGCGCCGCAAGTAGCTCCTCCTGCCGCCGCACGTGGGCGCGCAGAGTGTCGGCCCAACGCATCCGATCGGCGTCATGCGACGCCCGCAGCGCCGCAATCGAGCTCCCTTCACCCCTGTCACTCGAAGTGCTGGGGCCATTGGAGGCCACGTCCACGCGCCGAACGCCCTCGGCGCTTCTCGCTTTCGACCCGACGGCCTTGCCCTTGGCCTTGGCAACTGCGAGCTCTGCGCGGCCCTTGGCGCGCAGTGCGCTCGCCAGTTGTCTGCCTTTCTCTTCCGCCACCTCCTGTGCGGCGGCGAGCTTGGCGCTCGCTTCTGCGAACGCTGAGCGCAGACGCCGCGCCTCAGATGTTGCCGCCGCCTCTGCGAGTTGCGACGCCTCAAGGGAGCGCTCGAGCTCGAGTACACGCCGTCGAAGGCGCGCTAGCTCGGAGTCAGCAAGGCCGTCGTCCACCGTCCCCCCCTCGCACCATGTGCGACGTATGTCGCTCCCGGCGTTGGCGGGCGCCTTGGGCGAGTCGGCCGCGCGCACGGCACCGGATCTGCTCGAGGATCCTGACGGAGCACCACAAGCGTCCCCAGTCCCCGAGGCGCACGGACTGCCCCACGCGAGCTGCGGCGGCGCGGCGAACCCGTGGCTAAGTGACCGCGCGCCGGCACGCGCAGGATGCCCAGCTAGTCTAGTCACCTCGGGCGTCATTGGAAAGCCGATCGCGGGCGACTGTAGATCGCACGGCACGGCCGATGCTGCTGTGTTTGTGCTAGCATTGATTGCTCCTATATTTGTGCTGTCATTGATTGGTGGTGAGCGCGGTCCATCGGGCGAGGGAGGCACCTCCACATCTGCGAGCTGCCGTCGCTTCCGGTAACTGGCAGGATGAGAACTCGGGCAATTGCAAGCGATGGGTCGAATTGCCGTGCGCTGCCCATGCGCCAAGGCCGCCCGCGAAGGCGAACGAGGGTGAGAGCGTGGCAGTAGGTCCGGCGACGGCAGTCCAGATTGGGTCGCGGAAGCGAGTGGCGTTGCCGTAAAGGACCACCGCCCGGGGTCAGCCCCGTAGTGCGTGGCTCCTCGCCCTGGGTCGGAGGCGGCCGCCCAGTGGGCGTAGGGGCTGCTCGAGTGCGCCACGGCCGGGATAGGAGCGTCGCTGTCGACGCACACGGGGCGATGTGGCGGCCCTTCCGTTGCGCAAGCGGGCGCGCTCCTCGCCGCGGAGGAGCCCGCGTCGGATATGCGAACGGCGGCGGCCATTAGCGCGGCTGCCCGGCCCATCTCTTGTGGGGAGCCGGCGGAGGAAGCGCGCACAGCGCTGTCGACGCACGCGGGCGCGCGCCCGTCACCGACAAGCGCCGCGCGCCGGCACGTGAGTGCCTCCCCAACGTCGAGCCCTAGCGACGCGGCCGCGCCCCTTTCCGCCTCGGCCTTGTGCCACACCTTCTGCCTGCCAAGCCGCTCTTGGAGTTGGAGCATTTGGCCGAAGGTCTCCGCCTCCTTGCGTCGCTCCTCGTCGAGCGCCCGCTGCCACGCCATCGATTCGCCGCGCGCTGCTGCCAGTGCGCGACGCAACTCGGCGATCTCTGCCGGCTCGAACGCCGACTGCGACGCGAGCTGCACCTCGACGGCTACCCGTGCGGCATCCCAGCTTGTTGAGCCCAACGGACTCTCTGAAGCTGGCACTGTCAAGCCGAGCGAGCCCGTCGGTCTGTTCCACACTTCAAGGCGCTGCGAGGGGAGTGACATCCTGCACAGCGCAGCGCTCACCGAGGGCAATGCGGGGCTGCCGTCTTGCTTCGCTGAGCTAGTGCTGGCCGCCTCAAGAGCAAGGAAGACGCGGCTGTCGGTCATGGGCCCAAGCCGCGAGGTAGCGGCACGATCCGCATCGTTCAGGTCCCAAGATTCGACCGTCTGCGAGAGAAGCGCACCGCTTGGAGATGCAAAGGGTGGCGAGGAGTAGGGGGCCGGCTGCTGGTGCGCGCCGCGCGTGTACACATGATCGATGGCGCCGCCAAAGGCATCTGGCGCGACTGGCCCAAGCCCTCGCAGGCTCTGCGAGGGGAAGCAAGGAAGAGGACGCTGAGGGTCGTATTGGGCTAGCACGAAATGCGGCGCTCCTTCGAGTGAGTGTGAGCCTCCTCCGGCAGCCTTTTCACTCGGGACGCAGGCAATACCTCCGAGACATTATCCCTGTCTGTGGCCATTCCTCGCGTGCGCATCCACCCTCTCATCCTCTCCGCACTACTTTGTCCCTTCCGGTTGCTCCCTGTGCACGCCTATCAGACCCAGTGAGCGCCTAGCTCCACCCCATTCCCTCTCTGTGCCTTCGCATGGGCATGCACGCTTGCCCTCCCGCATCTTACCCACAACTGCCCATAGTCATCTTCTTCCCCCAACCCCAAGCCCCAAGGCCTAGGCCCATTACCACCACCCACCTGCGGCAGACCTTTTACCCTCTTAGCCCCCGTCCACCTCTCGTGTCCTTCCTTTCCCCTCTCCCTCTGCCCCTCTCTCTCTCCCCCCCCCCCTCCCCCCCCCTGTTCCCTCTCCCCCTTAACCATCCCTCCCCCCTTCTCCCCCCGCCCCAACCTCCACTCCTCTCCTCACTCCGCTCCCTCTCCTCATCCCGCCCTCAAACCCTGCCTTTGCCCTCCCCTCTCTCCCTTTTCCACCTTTCCCCTCACCCCCACCTCCACACACACACCCCACCCCCACCTCTCACTCTCCCCCACCTCTCACTCTCACCTCCTCTTCCTCTCTCTCGCCAGCCGCACGCATCCACTGCCCTCTCTCGGTCGCTCGCTCGCTCTCCCTCTCCCTGCCGCTATTCGTCGCCGTCGGTCGCTCCCTCGAGCTCCCTCCCTCCCTCCCTCCCTCTTTCTCTCTCGCTCGCTCTCGGGCGAGAGGAGGCGGAAGGGAGGGGGGAGAGGGGCGGAAGGGAGGGGAGGGAGGGGAGGGGGGAGGGGGGAGGGGGGGAGGGGAGGGAGGGGGGGAGGGGAGGGGGGGGGAGGGGAGGAGGGGGGGCGTTTGCGCGGGAGACTGTGAAGAGAGAGAGAGGAAGAGAGAGATAGGAGATGGGAAGGGTGACAGAAATAGATGCCGTCCCCCGTACATGGTGGCCCGTGAATCTCATATTAATTAATTCATCATCCATGTGAGATCCTCGCCAACCCCACTAGCTCATTGGATACAACGTCTCAGTCCCGGAATCCCGCCATTGACAGAAATAGATGTCGTCCCCGTGTGGTGGTCCATGAATAGATAGAGATAGCAGCATTGTGCACCTACATAGGAGATACAGTAGGGGTGCACCATTAACCATTAAGAAACCACCCCATTAGGGACAGTGTACAAGGAAATTGACCGTCCGTGTGCTAAGAACCCTACATAGAGCGAAAAGGCACCGGTCATGAACAATAAGAAACTGAATGAGCAAGAAAGCTCCTATGTACGCGCAGCAGGGGGAGCGCCAACAGAGCTTCGGCGCGCCGCGCGTGGCTCGTGGCTCGTGGCTCGTGGCTCGTGGTGGCTCAACACACATTTTTAACACACTGGAGGAGTGGCAGAGTGGGGGGCTTGTCGGGGGGACCCCAAGAATCCCCCGATACGTAAGAAACCCAATGAGACAAGCTAACGTCACCGATAAGAAAGAATAAATACTACGCGGAAGGGAGGGGGGAGGGGGAGGGGGGGGGGGGAGGGGGGGGAGGGGGGGGGAGACGCCACGCGTTGCAATCCTCCGACCTGCCGTGCACCTCTTCGCTCGTAGCGTTCGATGGCAGACACTGTCAGACCCGACTCTTACTATGACCTTTCAGACATCTTCCCGCAGACTGCAATCAACGAACCCTCTACGGCCGCGTCAGCTGCCGGCTCGATCGAACGGCCCTCTGCCTACGAGCCAGTAGTCATCGCGTGTTCGACAGCGGCTGAAGGTGGCGGAGCCGCCGCAGCACGGCGCTCGCACTGGCGGCGAGTACGAGCGGCAAGGCAGGGGGCGCAAGAAGAGAAGCTCACCCACCGACGACCCTTCCCCTCCCAGCACGCCTGAAGCGGCTGGGAGCGACGATGAGCACTGTCGCCCAACCAAGCGCCGATGCCGCTTGACGCCAAACCGCCAGGCGGCCATTGCGGTGGCGTACGAGCGGCTGCTTGGGCGGAAGAATAGCGCAGAATGGCGTGGAGCCCTCTCTGAGCTTTGCTCAAAGTATGATGTGGGCGTCCGATACCCCGCGACGTTTGCGGCGCGTCTCGCGGAGGAGGGCAAGCTGCCCAGCTCGCGCAAGGGCACAGGCGGCAGGCCCATGCGCATTGGCGAAGAGGAGGCAGAGGAGCTAGAGAACACCCTTCGCGAGAACGCCTACGACATGACATTCGCCGAGATTGAGGAGGCTCTGGGGCTGCCTCGAGCCACAGTGTGTCGACACATGAAGAGGAACAAGTGGCGCATCGTGGGTAAGTCGACACGACCCGCTCTGAGCGACGCGATGCGAGAGCCTCGGTATGAGTGGGCTCAGAACAACGTATGGAACCCTTGGGTGGAGCACATAGACTTGGACGAGAAGTGGTTTTATGTCTATACGCACACAGGCAAGCTGAAGTTGCCCCCCGGCGCCGAGAAGCCCAAGCAACGGTCGTTCATTGCGCTATCGCGCGTCATTGGCAGTACGGGCTGCTTATACCGCCTGCCAAGCCCACCACCCAACGGCAGAAGATGATTTCTGCTCTGGGTGGTGGGTTCCCGCCAGATGCGCTATGAGGCGCTCTGGCAGGATCTTGAGCTTTCCTGCTCCCCATGGCGTAGAACGCCACGACGAGGCCCGTCCAGAGGCCGCCCACGGGTCTCGCCTCATCGATCAGCGCCAGATCTGGCACTGTCAGCTGTCAGAGAGAGGATGGCCGCGTAGGCAGCCTCAACGCCGAAGCTCGTCAGCTTCGAGTGGTCGGCCGCGCCGGTGAGCTGATCCTAGTTCTCGATGCCGAGTTCGAGAGAGGGCGAATCCTGCGAGGGGCGGGTCGGGATGGTCGGGGCGGTGGGGACTCTGGTAGCGAGGGTAGCCGCGTATGCGCGCCGTGAGGAGCTGGGTGGGCTGCGCGGGCCATGATGCCAGAGGGTCAGGGGGTGGTCGGACTGTCGGCAGCCCGACACGGCGCTGCATCGGGCGGGAATCAAATGCCGAATGTAGCTTAGATATAGATATAAAGGAACCGATCCCCCCGCGGGCGCGACCGCCAATTCTTTACGGGTAGAGCGTGAGTGCGCGTGAAGGAGGAGGAGAGAGGGGGGGGGCGAATCGCACCATTTCTTGGCGAAGATTTTCGTAGCGTCAGGTAGCCCCCCCCCCCGGAGCTTTTTTCTTGGGCATCGCGCCACGGTCAAAAAATGCAACCCAACCCTTACTATTAGTCTATTAGTTAAAAAGCCCCTGTTTCCTGTTTGACCGCCCTATAGAATAGTGTTTGACCGCCCTATTCTTTGCAGGGTCCGTCCGGAAGCGTCCTAATTTTTTTTGTTCTTTGGCGAGGTTCCCGTGCTTCTAGCTTCTTGGAAAAGCTACAAACAGTGCGTGTCCGTGTCTCGTCTCCTGCGCTTGGAGGCGCCTCCCCCTTGCGGTATTTCACACCTTGGTTTCCCACCCCTTCCTTCCCGGGAACACACCCGTCGATCGGAGACAGATATAAATAGACGTCCTCGCTTTCTCCTCTCCCTTCTCTTTCACTTCTCTCTCCCTTCTCTTTTCTCTTCTCTCTCTTCTCTTGTCTCTTATCTCGCCCTTCTCTGTTCTCTTCGCTCTCTTCTCTTCTTTTTTCTCTCTCCCTTCTCTTATCTCTTCTCTCCCTTCTCTTTTCTCTTCTCTCTCTTCTCTCTTCTCTTCTCTCTCTTCTCTTCTCTCTTCTCTCTCTTCTCCTTTCTCCCTCCTCTTTTCTCTCTTCACTCTCTTCACTCTCTCCTCTCTCTCTCTCTCTCTCTCTCTCCCTCTCCCTCTCCCTCTCTTCTCTCCCTCTCTCTCGTCCCCCTTGGCAGAGTGCAAAGCCACGGATGGTCTTCCCCTCAAACATCGTTTCCTTTTTTCGCTCTCTTTCGTCTTTCACTCCTCTCTCCGCCCACCACCCCCTCTCTCTCCTCGCTGCCCCACCCCTCCCCACCCCTCGCCCTCTCCCTCTGCTACTATTACAGATCTCGTGGTCCTCTTTCCCCTCTTCTCCCCCTTCTCCCCCCCCCTCTCCCCCCCCGCCCCCCCCTCCCCCTCTCTCTCTCTCCCTCCTCCCCCGACCACCGCGATGCGCCGCGGCTGGCGCACGGGCTCCCCGGAGCGGCTGGGCTCCTTTGCCTCCGCTTCGCAGTGGGAGCCATCGCACATGTTCGGCCTTCCCTCTCTCTCCTCCTCCACCGTCTCCTCCTCCTCCAACGAAGGCAGGGCGGCGGCACCCCTTCCCCAACCCTCCTTCACCTCCTCCACTTCCTCCTCCTCCTCCTCCAACGGCTGCAAGCTGGCAGCGGGTGCCGCGGCTGGCACTCCCACGCGGTTGGAGTCCGAGCTGGGTGGATTCGCGGTGCCAGAGTGGTGCGAGCCGCCGAGGCCGCCGGCGGCGCCGCGGTTGGGAGTGATGCAGGGAGGCACTGGGCACACCACGTCGATGGCGCTCCATGGGGAGCGGGCGCAGTTGGGCGAAGGTGAGCTATTGGAAGTGACGTCGCTTGGTGCCAGGAGGTGCATTCTGCTTGGCCGTTCGCCCGACGCCGATGTTATCCTCGATCACCCGAGCGCCTCAAGAAAACACGCAGCGCTGCTCTTCCACCGCTCGGGTGCCGCATATCTCGCCGACTTGGGCTCGGCGCACGGCACCTTTGTGGAAGGGGAGCGGCTCCCGCCGCACACTCCGACGCCTTGGCGTGACGGCGAGCGCGTCATGTTTGGCGCCAGCCCGCGCGAGTTCGTCCTGCTCCTCCACCCGCACTCGAAGCCGCGGCCACCGCGGCTTCGAGCCGGTCCAGAGCCGGTCTCAAGCGCGCCACTACCGTACCTGAGCAACGGTGCCAGTGAGGCGCCAGCCGCGCTGGCCGAGCGAGCGTGCTCGCAAGTCGCTGCGGTGCCGTCCGAGTATGGCGCCGCATCACCTCCGCCGCCGCTTGCACCTCCTCCGCCTTTTCCGGCTGCCCCTGCGCAGCAGCACCTTCCCAACTTGGTTGGCTATGACGACGATGAGGATGAAGACGAGGACGAAGGAGAGAGTGATAGTGCCGCACGGCGTGTTTTCTCCCCTGCTCCAGCCTCCGCTGGCTTGGCCTCTTGGTCTACATCGGTGTCAAGCGCTGGAGCAGCTCAACTGCACCCTCAGGCGGACGCGCTCATCCCCGGCAAAGGCTGCACCAGGGGAAGCGGCGAAGCGGTGCCTTGTGCCGCAGCGTCATTGGCACCCCAACGATCGAGCCAGGCGCGGGAGTTGCGGCACAGTGTTCGCGAGACGGCAGCTCTGCTTATGCCTCCGCTTGGAGAGGATGATGCGGGATGGGCAAAGCTGGTCGATGCTAATACTGTCAGGTGAGTCCTCCACGACAAACGAACTCGGTGCGCGCCACACCGCTCAGCTGAGCCCTTCAACCTCCCTTGCCGCTTCAGGAACCTGCAGGCACCACCTGTGCTGTCGGCAGCCGGCGCTGCAAGGCCATTCACCGCGCGCCAGCAGGGACGCAGGAGGCGTGTGCGCTTCGACATGGGCCCTCCCTCCGTGCGCTTCTTCGAGGTGCCCTCGCCCGAGCGGCTCCCCGATCCAGAGGCGGCGGATGGTGCCCCGCCCGTCGAGAGCACCGAACCCAGCGTCGCTGGTGGCGACACACCCACGAGCCAGCGGGCCACCCCGGCGCGGCCGACGTGCCAGGTGACAGTGACGACGGTACGGCGAAGCTGCGCGAGCGGCGCCCTCGACGCCTCCGGTGAAGGGCAGTTCAGCGATCTGGTAGCGAGCTCCGAGTTCGTGCCGCTCGCAAAGCGGCGCAAGGCGGAGGGCGCCGAGGGCGCCGTCATGGGTGCAGGGGGTGGTGCGGCCGCTGTTCGCGCGCGGCTGAGGCAAATGTACGGGGAGGAGGCGCCTGCCGCGTCGCAGGCCAAGGGTGGCGATTCGGCTCTGCTCCGAGGAGCCATAGGCGGCTTGGCGCCCGACGCGGCGATGGCAGAAGGAGATTCACAACCGGACGCCCTACCGCCCGTGGGCGAGATGGCCAATCTGAGCAGTAGCAGCCGCAGTGTCGACGCGCTCGAGTGGGAGTCCGGCCGGCTCTCGCTCGTCTCAGGTGGCAGGGGTGTCGCCACCATCGCCTGGCGCGGCACGGATACATGTCCGCTCGCAGGTAGCGGCAGCTGGCGGCCAGCCGGACCGGCGCGCGACGAGCACGGCCCCGGCGCGGGGGCGCGCACCCCGCTGCCGTGGCGCCGTTTGCCGCCCACCGCCTCACGTGCGCCGCTTGCCATCTCGCTCATCAACGAGCAAGTGCACCCCCTCTTTGTGTACGTGGCACTCGAGCGCGGCGACGACGGCTCGCCGCCTGGATTGCACGCTCTCTCTGCGTGGGAGGAGCTCGCGCCCGACGAGCAGCCTGTTGCGCTCTCGGCCGCCCGCGCGGACTTCGGTGTCAACTGTCTGCTCCTTGCGCCGTTTGAGGGGCTACCATGCTGCGAGGAGGAGGGTGCGGAGAGGGCGCCATTTGGCGAGAGCAACACCTTCCGCTTTGACGCGGCAAGTGGCCATGGTGCGGCGCTTGGCGCCGCCGCAGCGCTCCGCCTCGAGCTCGCATACCAGGAGGCAGGTGGGGCGCCCGAGCGGCCGTTCTGCGTCTTGCGTGCGCCACTGGTGTATGAAGAGGGGGCAAGGGAGCCGCTGGCCGCCCGGTAGAATTGGTGGCGAGGATCGCGGGCGCACACCACGTTCTGGTACC
The DNA here is from genome assembly GCA_018136815.1 of Isochrysis galbana. Classification (NCBI taxonomy): domain Eukaryota; phylum Haptophyta; order Isochrysidales; family Isochrysidaceae; genus Isochrysis; species Isochrysis galbana. The sequence continues at coordinate 111,056 of CM030944.1, read as the reverse complement.
TCGGTCAGGACAATGAGTCAATTACTCGCCCTCGTTCCTGCGTAGTGTAGCTGCTTCGAGGTTGCAATCGAAGTTGGTACCTTTATGTACAGATGGCACATTAAGTATCAAACATTCGCTCTCAAGTCTCAAGCTCTCAAAACCTTGAAAGGTATATGCATAATTTCCAACCGGGGCGTGGGGGTAGCGCGCTCACATCTTACGTACAGCTATGCGCGGTGCTAGCACACGATGGCGACACGGAATGTGGAATGTGTAAGCTGCTTCAAATTTTACATTTTTTGGATTTCGTTTGTGCCGCGAACCTTGCGTCTTGCTTCGAATCGGAATCGAAATAAAATGTGACTCGTGTTATGGTTCTGTGAGGCTGTGCATGTGATTCTGGTGTTGTAACATGTTATGAATGATGCATGGGACGAGAGGGACGGGAGGAGCGACCGGAAGGGGCGCGGAACGGAAGCACACGGGCTAGCACTGGTGAGCCGTGAGCTGGCATGGCAACGGAGGGCGGGTCGGGGCACAGAGAGGTCACATAGGGGGTGCGTCCGGGCGATGATCGCGGGAAGCAAGAACAAGTCGTCACGCGAAAGGGGAAAGAAAAGAAAAGAACCCCCGGGAACTAGAACTAGGGGTGGGGAGGGGAAGAAAAGAAAACCCCTTCCTTCCATCCTTCCTGGAAGCGAGTACTTTTTTCGTGAGGGGGGACGAAGAATTCCTCTGCCGCTTCTTGTCTGCGGAGCGGAGCGATGGCGTCCGCCTCGCTCGAGGTGGTCGATCTCCACCACGCTCTTGTGGGCGTGTGGTGGGGTGTTGCAGGCTCGCTCGCGACTGGCGCGACCAGCTTGGGCCAGGAGATGGCTCTGCTTCACGTTCGCCCGCCGACTGAACCGAGCTCTGCTGGTGGGCGCCTCAGTGTTGTCGTTTGAACCCCTCGTGACCCCCCATGCGTTAGGTGGCCATGGCGGCCAATCTCGGTGACCCGACGCGCTCCGACGCGCGTGGAGCGACTGATCACACAGGTGCGCTGCAATTTTGAAAAGTCGATTTTTCCCGCCCCCACCCCTACCCGGGAACTCTACGGGGACGACAGGGAAAGCTAATGGAACGGGGGGGAGAGAAGGGCGCTGGAGAGGGGGAAGGAAGCAGCTGGCGCGGAAAAATCCGTCCGGCCCCTCACTGGCCAAGGGAACAAAGGATGCGCTGGGATCACATGAAGAAAGGGAAGGAAGGGATCCCAGTTGTAGGCTGTGCACGCGGGACGGGAAGAAAAAAAAATCTTCTTAAAATTCCCCGCTACGTGTGCGGCGTGAGGCAGTGTGCTAGTGTACCTCCCTACTACCCGACCTTAACCCCTAACAACCCCCTCCCCCTTTCCCAGTTCCCTCATTTTCGGAGAAGCTGGTTCCGGGGAGGCCGCACGCGCTGCTTCGGCCGGGAGTTGGAGAGAAGCGGGCGGGAGACTGTGGTTCATCCTTTGTGCCGGTGTTGGCTCGGGTTATCCTCCCTTAAATCTCTTAGGCTCCTCCTTAATAACCGCTGTGATTCCGACGAAGTGGTTTAGCTACTTTAGGTGATGTGCCGTAGGTCCAGACCTCTTGCCGCTTGCAAGAGGTCCTCCGACGTTCCTATGTTGAAATCCTTGTCCACCGTGTACAGCGGGCTTACCATTTTCTTAATATGTTTGTTGCTCGGGGCGTGTAACCCCATATTCTCTCGTTGTTTTTTTAGCCTCTGAAAGAAACCGACTTTCGCTTGTCGTAACCCGAGACTCCAGGCACGAAGTTGTGAGTGGGAGCCAGCGAGAGCACGTCGCAGTAGACCACATCAAAGGGGTAGGTACCCACGGAGAGACCGGAGGGCGACGCTAGAGCCCTAGGTAGCGGCTTGGCGAGGGTGCACTCGTGGCATTCCTGGACGTAGGATGCAACGTCGGAAGACATGCCCGGCCAGTATACCCGAGTACGAAGAAGACCGGACATACGAGAAACTCCAAGGTGACCGGAGCGATCGTGGTAGGCAAAGAGGTAGCGAGACCGCAACGAGGGCGGAACATAGAGCACTAGCGAGTCCGGGTCGGTGGAGTCAGGAACGGTGCGATAGTAGACGAGCCCATCGTGAACGACGAAACGGCGAAACATATGCCGAGGTTGATCCATTTGGCGTGACCATTCCTTCTCCAGGGACTTCTGCAAGTCTGTCTTCGGAAGCTTCGACAACTCGGAAAACCCGGCCGCACTGAGGCCCCTAGCGGCAGCCCCATCGCCACACAATGCCTGTGGAGTACCCTCTCCGTCAGCGGCGTCGGAAGGCTTGGTCTCGAGGGCCTGCATGCTCCGGTGTTCTGGAGTCTCGGGCGTATCATCTTCTCCCGAGTCGGGCCCGACATCCCAGGTTTCGAGTGGCCTTTCGGCTACGAACGAATTGGTCAGTTCGGCCACTCCCTCGTCGCCAGCCGTGAAGGAGGCGCTCGGAGATAGTGCATTGATGCCTTGGGAGCCAGTCGAGACAAGATGGAAGGTTCCGACGGCTCCGCAGCTGCCGCTTGCTCAGCGATTTCTTGGGCAGAGTTGGGTCGCGACGATCTCCGGGGCAAACCTGTTTCCAGGAGCCCGGGTCAAGTGTCGACTCCGGCTTCCGAGATAGCCGTTCGGCGGGGGCTTCAGCCGGCGAGGCGGCTCCCACCGTCGAGGACTGAATAGAGCTAGAGACCTCTTGATGTACATACACGTTCTAAGCATGGAACGTGTGGAATGGCTCTCCCGATGCAAAACAAACCCCCACTGCGAGAACTTGAGTCGGGGGGGGGAGCAGTGCGAGAGGAGCAGAAGGGGGAGAAGAGATCGGCGCGTAGGAAGTAGAGGACCAGGACATTCGACCAAGCGCGCCATCAGAATTAGAAACGCGAGCCCCCTCAGGACCTCTGAGAGCAGGTTGTGGCGCGCGCCATGCACACGCGCCGCTGGAGGCTGGAGAGGCCTAAATAAAAGAGAGTGGGGTGTAGGCCCAGGTAGAAATATGCAGTTTTTGTTACCCAAATATGCAGAGAAAATATGCAATAAATATGCAGCGCGTCACCCAAATATGCAAAAAATATGCAGTACATATTTTATATGTGTAGGCACGAGACATGCGTGAATAGCCAATCAATCAATAGTATGGGAGTATGGGAGTGGAGAGGCACAGAGAGAGTTATATTGAGGTCGTAGGTATGACGAATTGGGATGGCCCATAGGGCCTGAGGGCAATGAGGAAGGAGGCAGACCGGCGGCAGGCGCGGCGGAGGAGACGACTTCGGAGACGCTGACGGGCTGAGGCCCGTCAGCAGAGGAAGGCGGGCAGGCGGGCTTGAGCGAGGGCGAGGACGGCGGCGAGAGCGACATCGAGCGAGAGGCGAGAGGCGAGGGTGAGTGAGAGGAGGGCTGTGTTGGCAGGGGCTGGTGAGGCAAGGAGAGTTTGTAGGGTACGAGTGTTACGAGAGCGAGAGCGACGAGAGCGAGAGCGACGGATGACGACTGACGACAGGACGTCGGATCCAACGATGCTGCGACACCGACTCACGAACATACTAGAATCATTCACCCAAACCAAGCAAAACATGAAATAACCGAGACCCCACATCGCCGGTAACTCAAACACGTCGCGAGAGACAGAGAGAGAGAGCGAGAGAGAGAGAGAATCCGCAGCGACGGTCGGAGCGTGTCTTCGCTTTGGATTTTCCCACCAAGGCGGAAAGTCGAAGAGGAACGTTATGTCGCGCAACCACGGCGATCACATTGGATACAGATCGCAGCGAGGTATCCTTGCAATCGAAGAAATCTTGCTGTTGAGCGTGGACCTTCTAGACGTTTCTATCGAGCAACCCCGAGTAGCAACCAAGGGAGGAGAAAACCAAAAACCAACGGGACCAAGGGCTTCCATCTTCCATGCAACTTGCATCAAGGGGAAAGATAACCCAAAACCAAAGCAGCGAATCTAAATCAATCTCCAAGGGGAGATGGCAAACCAAGGACCAAGGAGAAAGATTCCCTCACCCAAGCAGCGAACCTAAATCGATCTCCAAGGGGAGGTGGCAAACCAAACCTGATTGCCCCCAGAAGCAGGTAAAGAAACGCGGGGAGATAGCGAATTAAACCTTTTGCGAGGCGCCTGGGAGGAAGAAAGGTGGGGAAACTTCCCTTCTCTTCGAGAGAAAGAGAGAGGGCGCTCCACAACCCTAGATCCTAGGCGTCCACGCGAAGTTTTTGACCGAGAACGAGAACGAGAGAATTATAACGATAAATACCGAACGAAGAGGAGAGAGAAGCCTAACGAGCGTCGATTCGCGAATGCGACAAGGTAGATAGGTAGAGAGAGGTAGAAAGTAGGTAGCACACGCACATACACATGCTCACATAGCTAGCACGTGAGCAAAATCACGCTTTGCTACTCACGCTCCCGCTGGCGCTGATTGCGATTGAAGCGCAACATCCAAGAGGCGCACACCTGGTCCCCAAGCAAGGGAGCTGTCCCTCATAGCTCACAGATGGAAACATGTGCCACCCCTTGCCCTTGCCCGCTCCTGCACCACCGATGACGCTGGACCTGCACGCTCGCACGCGCGTGCGAGATGGTCCACGTCAATGTGGATGCCCATCCCGCAACGCAGTGCGGCGTGCGGCGCGAGCGCGGCGCGAGCGATCTGAGGGGTGAGACGGGACAGTTCAGCGTGTGGGGGGCGCTTGGGGGCAGGCAGAGAAAGGGAGAGGGGAGAGGGGAGAGGGCCACTCACCCATGAGGCACGAGACGCCCGGCAACGGGGGGATGATGTTCAATACCAAGAGGGGGGGGCTCCCCTCTCTCCCAATACCAGGGGGGGGTCCCTCTCTCTCCCGGTACACTTCTACCCAAATATGCAGAAAATATGCGAAAATGTGCCGACATATGCAGATCTGACAAATCTACCCAAATATGCAATTGCATATGCTGCATATTTTTACCTGGGCCTAGTGGGGTGTTGGTGTTGGAGTGCGGATTTCGTCGGTCCCCGAGCCGGAGATTCGGGATTCAACGATAACCGAGGCCCGTTTACGTTAGTAAAGGGACGAAGTGAGAGGCTGACGACTGACGACTAACGACAGGCGGAGGAGCGGAGGGAGCGGCGCGCAAGCTCGCCCGGGGGAGCCCCCTCAAAGTAAAAGTAAGGTGCCCTGGGCGCCGTCGCTTATTCTGTATTCTGCGGAAGAACGCTCGGTCAGCGGTTAGTTAGACTAATCAGCCCTAAGGGCCTCTCACTCTCAACAGGACGACGGCGGAAGAAGCTCCCCCCCCCTCGCTTCCTGCTTTTCCCTTTTCTTTTGCTCCGCTAGTAAGTATAAGTAAGCCTTCAATGTACACGTTACATTGGCGACTAACTGGGTTTTCACCTTTCACCCCAATGCGCTTGTGGGAAGTTCTAACGGGAACCGGGCGCCTGCGAGGGGGGGGGTACAATCATTAACAATCATGTGCTTACAGCTTACTTAGTACTTAGTTTTGTTTGTTGTTTGTTGTTTGTTTGTGCCTTGGGATCTTGGGATGTGGATGTGGATGTGGATGTGGTGCGGTCATATGCGTCATGGCATGACGTCATGCATGGCTTGGCGTGTTGGTGCAAGGCTAGTGAGAGTAGTGGCACTAATGCTCAATAATATTCAAAAGCACATTCGAGGCCTACAACTACAACCCAGGACGCGCTTCAAATTATTCTTTGGACTCGGCCAACTACGGACTACGGTAAACAGTAAACACTTGTTTCCGATGTAGGATTCCTTCATTCACATTCACGTTCACACCTAAGCCGCAACCTGTCCCCCACCCGAGAGAGAGAGAGCTGCCGATGGCGTCCCGCGCGCCTCGCGACTCACCCTCCTTTCCGCTGCGGCTGGTGCTCGTGGCCGTCGTGTGCATTGGCGGCGTACAGCTGCTCCTGCTCTCCTCCCACGCCAGCTGCGTCAGTCCCGCCCATGGGGACCTCCTCCTCGGCCGTAGCAGAGCGGGCAGAGCGCCGCCGTCGCTCTCTTCTCTACACTGGGATGGGGTTGGCCAAGGGAAGAAGAGTGTACAGGGCGCTCGGGAAGACGGTGAGGCGATTATCGATGGCAGTAGTACCCGTGGTGAGCGGGAGCGGACGACTCCGAGGGCGGCAGAGCTGGTGGGCAACCTGCGGCTTAACCCTCGCGCGAGGACGCTCTTCGGAGCTCTCGAGCCGTCGAGCACACCGGTCGTCCACTTCACCTTTGGCTCTGGCGCCATGCTCGACTTTTTGCGCAACTGGCTTCATTATGTTGAGGCAGCCGGCCTCTCACCGGCCGTGGCGGGAGCGGCCGACGCCCAAATGTTCCGCGCCTGCTCTGACGAGGGCATCGCCGCGCTAGGCATTGCGGAGGGGCTTGACGTGAGTACACGATGCGAGAGCGGGAGGGGCAGAGGGTGGGTGTCTAAGCGCCCTCGGCCGTTGCACAGCTGCTCAGCGCGCAGCCCGTTGCTCCGCGCAGGTGTGGACCTACACGCGCTCGAGGAACGTGTCGACCGTAGTGCAGTCGGGCGGCGCTGAGTGGAAGTACTACCGGCACCATAAGTCTTCTTTCCTCGAGCTAGGGCTCGTCAAGGTGCAGCTGTGCTGAGCGCGAGGCAGCTGAAAGTCGCGAGCATGCACGAGGATGTGTGCGGGCCCCGCGCACTGGCGCGGAGCGCTCTCGAAACATCCGCGCACTCGCCCGGCTCAGGTGGCTTTCCTGTGGGAGCTGGTGTCGCTCGGATACGATGTGCTCATCTCCGATCTCGACGTGGTGTGGCTCTCAGGCGGGTGGGAGCGATGGATGAGCTACCGCGTCGAAGGGTCGCCTCCATTGCCGGAGGCGGCGATGCTCGCGATGGGTGACGTGCTCGTCTCAACCGACGAGGTGTGAGCCGAGTCTTGTGCACCTCAACGGCTCCAGCGCGCTTGCGCGGCACACGGGCTCACGCGCCTCGCGATTGTCCATGCACGCTCAGCTCGACGAGGAGTACGATATGCACGGGCGTTGGGAACGCTGGCCACACGGCGTCGGCTGGGGCTGGCGAACCGATCTCAATACGGGCGTCGTATTCTTCCGCTCCACCAACGGTTCGAAGGCCTTCCTGCAGGAGCGCCGCGCGCCCAGACGCGATGCGATCGTCGCCCATAGACGTTTTGTGCTTGTGAAGCCCCCCCCCCCCCCCCCCCCCGGGCGCTTACAGGCTTGGCGGCTCGCAATGCTCGCCAAGCGTGATGCAGAGAACACCAACGATCAATTTGTCTTCTGTCAAATGGTCCGTGAAGCGGGAATGGAGCCCGTCACCACTTCGGACGAGCGCCTCTCCGCTTGGCGCGTCTCCCTTGCCGCGCACGGCCTACTGCGCGCCGACGTCTTCGAAAAAATCACGCCCTCCACTCGCGCCGTGTGGATCTCGCGCCAGGGTTTCCTACAGGCAACACCGTGCTTGCCCGAGAGGGCATGTGCGCCCGTGCGCTTCACTCTGGGCACGCTTCCGCTCCGTGCCTTCACTGGCGGCCATACGTACTTCATGCAACGAGTGGCCGACATGGCTGGCCACGCCTTGCCCCGCCTCTCGCCGCTCACAGTCCATTTCACCTTCCAGTACTCGGATACGCCCGACTACCCGCATGGAAAGCGCCAGCGCGCGAGAGAGGCTGGGATGTGGGCGGTGGACCCGCCCGAGTACTTCACGCAGGGAAGATTCGTGAAGATTGTGGGCCCTCTCTACTCGCACGCGCAGCGGGTGGCGGTTGAGCGCAGGTTCCCCGAATGGTCGCCGCAGCGGCACATGGCACTTGACGCAATACAGCGAGCGGCGGTGCGTCGTTGCAACGCAGTGTGCACACCAGCCTCCCGCCAGCGGCCCTCGCTCTCCTCGGCGTGACACCTGACCTGATCACGCCCCCTGCGTCAGATTCGCGACCTTTTTGCCTTAGCAACCGCCCTTGATGCGGCCCTAATCCTGCCGCCACTTACTTGCTCGTGCGACCGCTACTGGGGATTCCTAGAGAATTGTCGGATGCCCACGGCGCCACGTGCCATGCCGCTGCCCTACCGCTGCACGCAAGACTCTCTCTTCGAGATCAAATACTGGAACGACTTCAAGGTTCCCTTTCGGGAGGCCGATTTTTTGGACAACCCGCGCGTGCCACAGGAGATCCGCGATGCCGCTGTTCGAGTCGTCGTTTCCGACCGGCCGCCCGAGCCGCAACCTGGCTCGGCAGAGGCGCGCTTCACGACCATTGTGAGGCCTGGGGCCTCCATGCAGGACGTGGGGGCTGCGGTGTTGCGTGCCAATGCGCACGTCCGACTCGTAGAGATTGGTGTGGCAGATCTAAGGCGGCTGTGCAAGTGGCTTGGCTCCACTGAGGCGAATCACAAGTTCAACAATATTGCGAGGTGAGTACAGCGCCCCCCTGCCTTTTCGATATGCGTGACTCCCTCTCCCCCACAGGCTAACTGCGCGCCACTGTGACGCGCCGGCTGCTCCTCACCATCACACTGCTCGTATGACTTGGGGTGGAGCTCAGTGGACGAGCCCGACTTGCATCTGACGAACCTCTCTGCCGTCGGATCTCCGTATGCTTGTATAGGTACATCTTACATGAATCGGCCCGATACTGCCCTCTCGAAGACCACCACGAGGCGGTAGCCAATGTTCCTGGGTGGAATTGGCGAAACCCTTTCACCGCCTACAACTGCACGTGGGGCTTTTCGCCGCCAACCGATTACCCAGAGCCCGAAGATGGTCTCTCGCCATGCACTCCCGGTGGGAACGGTCTAGGTGGTGAGCTTGGTCGCTTCCACGACCGGCCCAACTCGACCACATGCGCACGGGCGATGCTGTGCGACTACCACGTGAGATCCGACGGCGCGCCGAGCATTCCACTCGAAAGTGCTAGCAGATGCAATTTGGAGGGCTATCAAGGCGTCGACTATAAAGAGTTCGGGGAGAGCGTCAAGAAGGCGCTCGCCGCCATGGGCGGTAGATGTCCATATCCTGATGGAGTCACGCCCAATTCGCCCCGGGGAGAAATCGCCTTCGAATAAGAAATGGAGAGCGCCCAGGGGGGACAGAGGCGGCGGCGTGCATGTCCCTCCGTATTCTGGGGTTTTGCGTGCCCTTGCACCTTTGTGCGCCACTTTGTCACACAATGAATTTAATGGAAGGTGAAAAATGAAAGCGGCCATGGTACGGATGGACGGCGTGACCGTAAGCGATGAGTACGCTTTTCTATGGAGGTCCGCTAGGGCGATACGGGGGTCAGGGATAGACCCTCAGAACTTGGGGCCTCTTTGGCTTTCTTTCTATCATTCGCAAGTGCAACGATGTCTATCATTCGCGCAAGGTAGTAGCACTTGGTATCAGCACTGGTGGGGGGGGGGGGGGCTCGCGCCCTCCCTCTCAGGCTCCAACTCTCCTCTAGGGGGCCTGTCGTCCATCCCCACACTCTGCCATTTGGGCCATGAGCTGGGCATTCATCAATGCCACCCAAACCCTGCCAGTGGGCGCGGGTCGCAAGCCGCAAGCCGCACTGCCCACACCCGCATTGGGCATGCGTAGGAGCGATTGATGGTTGTGAAGTGCCCTCCCATGTTGGGTGCACTGATGGTAGAGGTTTCCACCATGGAGAGGCTAGCTGAGCTGCCCTCCCATATGAGGTGCTCTTGGGGTGGGAGGGTTAGTTAGGGGCCGGTGCACCCCGCCCAACCCAGCCCCCCCCCGCGTAACCTGGGCCCCTAAGTAGCGCACGAGGGGAGTTGCCGCAAGGCGCAAGGCGGGAAGTGAGGGCGAGAGGAAGGGAAATGGGCGTGGCTACAGTAGTTTACCCCACGGCCACGCTAAAACTATTGTTATAGTTTTAGTGATGGAGCGCGCGCCGACCGCTCCCACCTCCCAGCCCCCCGCCGCCACGACGCCCCACCGGGGCCGCCCCAAGCCGCCGGAGCCAAAGCGCTCGCAGGCTGCCCCCCTCACTGACAGTGACGTCGACATGATCCTCCCGCCATCGCCTCCCCAACAGTCCCCGAAGCAGGGAACAGGAACAGGCAGAGTCCTGTTCCCAGCCGCCATCGCCTCCCCAACAGTCCCCGAAGCAGGGAACAGGCAGAGTCCTGTTCCCAGCAGACCAACAAGGCCAGGGCTTGGCCCTGCCGCCTGCCTCCACTGGCTTCCCACCCCATCAAAGACTCCCCATGGTGGGTGGCAGCACTGCTGCCACCCCCATGGAGGCAGCTTCTACCGTCAGTGCACCCCTCGTGGGCGGGCACTTCACTTAACAGTCAATCTTGGGGGCCTTTTTGGCCTCCAACTCTTCAAAGAACAAAGAACAGCACAACTAAGTTTTACTTGGATACGATGGAGCGCGCCGCCGCGACTCCCCTCGCCTTTGGGCCCCCCGCCGAGGGCGGCCCCCCTCCCCCTCGGACAAGTCGCTGGTCGCTGGCGAAGCGGCCGCGTCCGCCCTCGGAGGCCGAGCAGGTGAGTGCGACACCGGTCGCGCCACACGGCCCGTGGCCCCGGCCACGGTGGGAGGGTTTCCCACTGTAGGAGGGGGTCTCAAAGACCCCCTGCATGCTACGCAGAGCCCCATGGGCTGGCAACGACCTGTTCGGTGCCAGTGCTCGCCACCCCGCGCGCTCGTGGTTTGGATGGGCTTTGAGAGGTGAGAGGGCTCTCTGACGAGCCACCTCGGGCGGCGTGAAGCGTCCCAGATGGGGCGCAGTGGCGAGGGTCGCCTGCGGCTCGGGAGCGGTCGTGGCACGCTCCATAGTTCAAACTATAACAATAGTTATTCGCATGAGCAACATTAGCTTAATGGGCGATTGCATAGTTCAACAACAGTTCAACGCTCAACTGCCGCGTTCTAGCTGGTGGTACGGGGATGTTGGAAGCGTTCCAGAGGTAATCAAGAGGCGCCTTGACTCAAATTGAAGCCCCCTCCCGTGAATCGCGCAACCGTCATTCGAGACTCCTGCACTTGCGCCTCTCGCTCTTCTTGAGCACGCTCAGCACGCACACGGTCCCGCTCAACCGTCTCTTTCTTCTTTTGTTCAAAGTATTTGCGCTTGACCTCGCGCAATTCACGAGTGATTCGGGCAATCTCCTCCTTATACTCAGCCGCTTGCGCGTTGAAAAGGGCCAGTTCCTCGCCCATCTGCATCCAAGAACGGCAGCAGTGGGATGTGATCAGGACTGACTTGGGAACGCCAGCCAGGCGGAGCAAGGAAACGTCAGGACATCCAACGTCGACGGGCATACGGTGTGAGCGTAGACAAGCGGCCGGCGCACCTGCTGCATCTGCTGGTCTCGCTCCGCCAAAGAGGCTTGATAGACCGTCAGTTGCTCAGCCACCTCTGGGCCGGGCTGGCGCGCAAGGATCTGCTTTAGCTCGGCATACAACCGGTCTTTGCGATGAAGCAGCAAGTCCTTGTCAACCACCTGCGAGGTGGCCGCGTGGTAGCGGGGTATGTCACCCGGCAACGGCTCGCGGTCCTAGATGCGTGGTGGGGAGTGTGTGTGGGGAGCAATACTATACAAGGACGGCAGCACACCTCCTCTGACTTCTCAATGAGCCGCTTCTGTAAAATATGGATCTTTTGCACGAGCTCAAAGCTCGCGGGGTCGGAGCCTTCCAACTTGCGCCAGCGGTGCACATTCATGGGGTTCTCCAACTCCTCCGAGAGAGCGCGCACCTGGAGAAAGCAGGCCATATTGGGTTCAGCTTCAGCCACGGTGCTAGGTGGGCTGCAGAGGGCCTTGGAGAGGACCTAGGACCCCCAAAAGCTATCACCTTTGTTCGCTCTTGCAAGAGCTCGCGTTGCAGCTGATAGATCTCGTTGCGCAAGCTGTGCATTGTTGCAACCGAGCTCCCCAACCCCTTCAGCTCGCGCTGCACGTCACTAATTTGCTGCCTCAGATTTTCAACCTCCTTCACACGCATCTTGTAGTGTTGCGCGCCTTTTTCTAAGCTCGACTGCTGCATGCGGATCTTTTCGTGAAGCAAGGCGAGCTCGTCGTTGCGTCGGACCAACTGCGTCCGAGCGGGGTGATCATGTAAGTCAGTAGCTGCGAAGTCGATGCCAAAGGTAAACAGCGGGCGCGTACCATGGCGGTAATACCATGCAAGCGAGGGAAAGATACGAGCGATAAACAAGCCACAGACGCTCGCACTTACTACCTGCGTGCCTAGGATATCGCGCTCTGACACTACCACTTCGCATTCTTTCTTTTGACGTTGGCGCTCCGACTCAGCCTCGTTGATCACCTGCGAATTTCAATGAAGAAGGGTGCGGGCTGAGCTCAGCACTCGAGACGAGTCACGTCGGACAGTGCAGTTGGGGTTCGGGTGTCGGAGGTCATCGCTTCGATTACTAGTGTACGAGAAATGGCAACGAGCTGTAGGCAAATGTGGAATTGAGCATGTACTCCGTTGGTGACTTAAGGACAGGGACGTGCGAGATGGAGGAGGGCAGCTGGCGTACCGCATTCAGTCTCGCCGTCTCTGCCTGGAATTGCGCGACGTACTCTTCATTCTTGGCGACCAACGCTTGCTGCTTTGTAAGGTGCTCGCGTAGCACTTCCTTCTCTTTCTCGACCTTGATGTGATCAAAGTGCTCCTTGACCAAGCCCTATAGATGAGGATCAAGGCGCGGCCTCGGTGAGAGCCGCGCATATGGGAGGATCAAGCCACGTGCAAACGGACACGGTGAGCTTCATCGCACAGCTGGGCCTGGCGGTGGCTGTCTGGGATCCGCACGGTGCGAGGAAACACCTTGTCCTTAGAATGGATCTCCTCCTTGAGCTGATCAATCTGGTGATTCATGATTTTGAACTTCCTTTTCATCTCCGCAATCTCTTCCTGCGCCTCGATCAAGGACTTTGAATACAAGTTGCGATCCGAGCGCACCGCCTCGTATAGAGACTGCTGAATCTTCAACTTTGCCTCGGAGTCGGAGATGCGCTTCTGTAGCTGTATGATTGATACCTCGCGCAACTGCGGTGCGCGCGGGCGAGTGGGTCGTTGAGCGAGCCCGTTCGTTCCGTGCGCTGTGAGGAGGGCCGGCAATCCGTCCTCGACACACCTGCACCTCCTCGAGCGCCTGCGCATACCGCGTGGCGGCCTCGGCGGCCTCAGTGCCATACTTATCACCCTCGCGCTCGAGCAAGAAGATCTGTTTCCGGGTACGATATGCCTCCGCCTTGAACCCCCCAATCTCCGCTTGCAGGTTTTTGCGCTCCTTCTCGTGCACACGGACCTGGTCTAGCTGCTTTTGATTGATCACGCCAGCCTGCGCACGCCAATGACGTATTGTTGAATGTGCGCCGTCCTGCTGGATCCTCGATGCATCGCAGGCTCAGGCTCAGGGTTGGGGCCGGTCGACGCAAGGATCGCGTACACACCTTGACGAGCGAGCGGTTGAGGGCGTCCCTCTCGCGCTGTAGCGAGGAGACCGCCTGCCGCTCTTTCTCCTTTTCGCCGCGCATCGCCAAAACCTCTCCTTCCAGCTCCACCCCACGCGCCTTGGAGGCTGAGCGCTCCTCCTCGGCCTTGCCCAAAGACTCCTCCTCTTTCTTGATCTTCTTCTCGTAGGCCTCGCACAGCTTCTGTTGTCGGCTGAGCTCGGCTTTCTTGCCAGAGAGCTCATCGCGCCTCAGCTTCATCTGCATTTCGCGTTGCGAGTGCTCCGACGCCAGTAGCTTGGCCGCAATTGCGAGCTCTTGCTGCTCTTTCTGTGCTTTGAGGACCTTAGCCTCCAGTGTGTCGGCAAGCTGCACATGTGAAGGTGATGTGTCAGCCCATGGGCACCGAGAGGACCGTGTTACTAGGCGACAGGCGCAGTAGGGAGACACTCTCACCTTGAGCTGTTTTTCGGTGATTCCGCGTTCCTCGCGGATCGCAATTTCGCCTTTCGTAGCGAGGTCGTACTTGGCGGCCGCCTCCGCCACTAGCTCCTTGTTTTCCGCCACCTGCAAGACGCGGCAGCAGTGTGAACGGGCGGATGGATGGTCCTGAGCCGCTGCATTGAGTTCGGAAGCGCACCTTTGCCTCGATGGCGTGGCGCGTCTCGGCGGCTTCCACTTCGAGTTTCTCCTTTTTTGCGATCTCCTTGGCGAGTTCGTCTCTCTTTTCAGCGACCTGCGGCCAAAGGTGGGCATGGGCATGCGTTGGGAGAGGTGAGCGGTGTCCACTGACGTCGAGTCTATCTGCTACAGCGACCTCACGGCAGTTGCATGTAAGGCGTCTCCCGCGAGGCGCGCAACCTTATCGCGTGAGCACGAGCCGCCGAGTCTAGTCAACTCACCTGCTCCTTTGTGACGGCCAGATTGGCCTGTGCGTTACGGATGTCATCGTCAAGACCATCGATCCGCATTTCGTATCCCTTCAGCTCTTTTTGGAGGTGGTGCAGCTGCAACTTTTGCGCATCGCGCTCCTTGGCGAGCTCCTTGGCCACCTGCGTCAGCTCCTTCACGGCAGCCTCCTGACCCAACGAAATCCCTGCTCCTTGCTCGATGAGACGGGAGAGATTCTGGATTTCACCCTTCAGTGTCCCGACCGTCTCCTTTGCGAGCGTCTCCTTTTGGTGAGCGGTATCCACCATCTTCCACGCCTGCGATCAGGAACGGCAATTCGGTGAGGTGGTCACAAAAGAAGGGCTGCACCATCCGAATTCGACCACGTCCCTCCCAGGTGTGCCTTACGCAAGAAGCAAACGTGTGGATAGCTCAAGCTGCCTGCAGACTCTGTGGCATGGGATTGGAGCCTGCAGCTCACTCTGGCAAAAACGGCCATTGGTCCTCGTACGCTGCCACACAATGCAGCGACATCACGAACGCCGGGCTCCACGGCGGAGTCCCTTCCCCCCCCCATCCCGCCCCTTCCCCCTCACCACCCCTAGCCCCGCAGCTGGCTGTTTGAGTGCGCAGCCGTCGGCCAACGACTTCATGGTATGAGAGCCGAGGGTTTCATGCACGTACGAACCTTTTCAATTTCTCGTTTTAGTGAGGCAATAGTATTCTGGTCTTCTTGCGAGAGCTTCAGAGCCGTCTGTACCTTGGCCGCATTCGCCACGATCTCTTGATTCAGCTCACGACACTTCTTGATGAGTCGCTTCTCACTCTCGTGTGACTTTTTCAAGGCAGCATGCAGCTTGTCGTACTCGGTGCGGAAGCGCTCCAGCGACTGGTCGCCGACGAGCTCCTGGAGTACCTGTTTGGTTAAGGAGCAACCGCAAGCCGGGCGTGGGCAGGAAGAGCTCGTCGGGAGGTGTGAGGGCCAAGAAAAGGAGCCGCCAGTCCACCCGAGTGGCAAATAGAGCCTCGTACCTCCTGGAAGTTGCTCTCCAGCTGCTCAAAGGCACCTGCCTCGAAACCGGCAGGATCAGGCTTCTTCAGTTCGTCCTGAAGGATGGAGAGTTCAAGCAGGAGGGGAGAGGAATGAGGGAAGGAGAGAGAGCAAGGCAGTGCAAGATTGAGAGAGAGAACTAGGGAGGGAGAGAGGGAGGGATGCGGGGGGATGGAGGGAGGCTGGGAGGGAGGGTGGCGCGAATCTGCGTCCCATCAGGAAGAAAGAGAAAGAGAAGGAGGGAGGGAGGAAGAGATGCGGGATTGCCGAGGTGGTGGGCAGCCAGAGCAGGGACCAGTGAGCCACTCGGGAAGGGAGCGAGGGAGGGGGGGAGGAAGGGGAGAGAGAGATAGAGCGTGAGAGAGGGAGAGGGGGGTTTGGTGGGGGAGAGAGGGAGGGAGGGAGTTCCTCCCGGAGGGAGAGAGAGAGGGAGAGAGGGAGAGAGAGAGAGAGGTCACCGCCATCGCCGCGGCGGAACGGACAACCGCAATGCCGTCACCGGAAGAGAAAACAAAATTCCCAGCTCTCCCATAACAAGTACTAGTAAAATCCCATTGAAGGCTCCCCAGCGGAAAGAAAGCGGAAAGGGGGGGGGGGGGGGGCGCTCAATCCGCGCGAGATTCCCGACGCGACCCCACATGTGGCCCCTCGGGGCCACGCGCAAGGTCACCCGCCCACCCACCGCACCTGGAGCTGGCGCCTGGACTGCCCGGGATGCGGGATGTTGTTAGCCCGGTCACTCACTATGGGGGTGCGGAGGGCACCAGCTGCAATGGGCAAATGACGGGCTAAATAAGCTCCCTATAGGTTCCGGTAGGATGGATCAGCAAAAAAAAGTGGGGGTTGTCAGGCGAAATTTTCGAAAAATACCGAATTTCAGGCCTTCGAAGACGGTGCGCGAAATATAGTCGGGCCCCCTGATGGCGGGCAACCTTGAGGCATGCCGCAGTGTATGGTGAAAGGATGGCTACGCCTCCCGTTCGCCTTGATCCATCTAGTCGGAAGGGAGTCCACATTTGTCAAAAGCGTTAGATAAAACTATCGTTATAGTTTTAGCGATGGAGCGCGCCGCGCCGCCTCCCACCTCCCAGCCCACCGCAGTCACGACGCCTCAACGGGGCCGCCCGAAACCACCGGAGCCCAAGCGCGCGCAGGCCGCAGCCCCAGCCGACGAAGACGTCGACATGCTTCCACCTCCGCCCGCCGGCCAGACCTCCCAGAGGGTGGGAACAGGCAGAGCCCTGTTCCCCCCAGACCAACAGAGCCAGACACAGGCTCAGCCGCCACCACCAACCGCCACGCCACCCATTCAAGGACTCCCCATGGGGTGTGGCAGCTCTGCTGCCACCCCCATGGAGGCAACTCCTACCAACTGTGCACCCCTCGTGGGCGGGCACCACACACAACAATCCATCCTGGGAGCCTTTACGGCCTCCAACCCTTCAAAGAACAGTTCCCAGAAATCGTACGCCGAGGCGGCTGGCCCCAAGGGAAAGCAACCAACAGGAGCACAGTTGGCCCCTTCTCAACCCACTCAACAACCCCCGCCGCCCTCGCGTAAGCGAGCGGATCCGCAGTCGGAACCAAAACCGATTGCCAACAGCACCAACCAACTCGCACCCCCCCCTCTAGATGATGAGGAAGAACCTGAAGACACACCTTTTTTCATTCAGCTAGCTCAGCTAGCTGAGGACAAAAAGGACATTAAGAGCGAAGATGTTGCCACCTTCATGAAATTCCTTCTCTCCAGGCTGGAAGGCCTTGACGCTACACCAGACGGGATGGACAAGGGCCGTAAAGGCCCTTGGATCTTCTACGTAGATGATGATGCGCACGAACAATTTAAGCCCGCCTATGGCGACAAACTCCAAACTGTTCTCTCAGGAATCCCGCACGAATTCGGGGTCACCTATGGCACGCGGGACTTCTACCGTCCCCATTGTGACTGCCCCCCCCCCCTAGGGAATACATGAGTTGTTATACTTCACTGGGCTTTTCACATGCGCCTGTGAAACTGCTTGTGAAGAGATTGGGCCCCCTCACGGTATGATCATTCTCGACCCCCTTCCCCCCGCCGAGTTCCCCCCCCCCAGCCGCCGAGTCCCCCGCCCCCCCCCCCCCCCCCGCCGAGCTCCCCCAACCCCTCGCCTCCCCCTCCCCCTCCTTAGCCGCCGAGCCGTCCCCCAGCCGCCCACCGCCCCAGCTCCTCTATCCGCCGAGCGCCCCAGCCCCCTCCTTCGCCTCGTTCTCCCTGGCAAGAGAGCAAGGTCCTTGCATGACACCACCACTCGTGCGCGCATGCGCACGAGAGGGCGACGATGTACGAGCCGTCGAGCTCCTGCTCGGACAGGGTCACGCGGGACGCCTCGAGGAGAGCGCGGCAGGGGTCATGGTGATGGGCCTTTTGGGCCGGTGTTGCGTGTGTCCTTTGCGCGCTCGCGGCGCGATCGATTGCCCTTCTCTGGGCGTCAATGGAGGGCCTCCCTCCCGTGCCGCCTCCCCTTTGTCTCCTGTCCCCCTTGCCCTTGCTAGGGGCACCAATGTGTTCAAGGATTTTCTCCTTGTTTTGATGCGGCATCCCCCTATTGGGGTTCTGCCTGTGATGATGCCGGGCCAGCCCCTCGCGCCGGAGCGCGAGGGCGGTATCGCGGCTGTGTAAGGGCCGGGCCCGGAGGCCTCCCTTGTTGGAGCGTCCCTCTGGTGAGGTAGGGGTGGTGTGGCTGTGGGTTGTGCTGGGGATGTGTCTCTTGTTGTCAGCAGCCAGCATGGCGGCCTTGTTTGTGGCGTTCGTGGTGATGCGCGGGCGTGGCTCGCCGGTTCCTGTGCCCACCTGGCTGGGGGGGTCGTCCTGGCGCGGTCGCTTCGGCGACAGCGGCGTGTCGTTCATGGCTTCGTCCATCTCGGCGAGGGCGGCGGCAGCGAGGGAGGGCGACAGCGCGCGCTCCATGACCCTATCAGTTTACTGATAGTTGAAGACGCAAGCCTAAACGCGCAACACTGACGCATTTGCAAAGTGTGCACCAACCTACTTTTATCAAGCAATTTGCGTGGCCTCACCATCTGATGAAGGAGCCATACAAATAGGTGAATGGAGCCGTGAGGGCTCCATGTCCCCTATCAACACGCAGGAGTGAACAGGCGCAGGCCCTCACAAAACAACACCACTGACCCCGGGACAGCAAGAGGAAAAGAGTGACCGTGGGATCATGAGGGAAAGCTACCAAAGGAAGCCAGGACACTTCCAAGACACCAGGCCCAGTGGGCCCGTGTTCTAGGTCGTCCTCCATGGCTCCCTTCACTTTTAACCTCAAGACCCCGGAGACAACTGAGGAAAAAGGTGACATGTTGTTGCGGGGGACGTACCCCTCTGTCGCCCAGTGGGCACCAGAAGGACGGCGCGGAACCCCAAACCGCGCGCAACTTAACCTCGTGTCATGGATCACCGAGATGCACATGCACAAGCAACTCAAAGCTGCTCGTGGGATGTACTCCCTCCCCATGAGACGCAGCAACAACTGCCGGTGTGCTTGCACACTGGCGGGTAGTTTAGGGACATTTCGGTCCTGTTGCGTTGCGCTTGCTTGCGCGGCCTAGCCCGGCACGCGCATGTGCTGCAAACACGGAGCGGTGGCAGTACCATATAGGGAGTACCACTGCTCCGCCCTAATGTGCCAGCCCCACCATCGCCAATGTCCTCGCTCTCTCTCTCTCCCCAACGCTCTCCTTCTCCTCCTCCCTCGCTATCGCCCTCGCTCTCTCACTGTCGTTGTCGCTGTCTCTCTGCTGCTCCCTCTCCCTCTCCCTCTCCCCCGCCCGTCTCCCCTCGCCCCGCCCCCTCTCTTCCTCGCCACTGTCTCGCCCTCGCCGATGTCTCAAAGTGCGCAGACACCTGAGGCTGCTTGGCGACAGCCCCATGCGGCAGGAGCCTTCGCGCTGGAAGCGCACAGGTCTCGCCGCCGCGACTCTCGCCGCTTCGAGCGGCTGGAGCGCGGGTGTCGAGCGCCGAGAGGGGCGTGGGGAGCACTGAGGGCTCCACGAGGGGCGCGACGGCGGGGCATCTCGCGCGGGAAGGGCGCGCGCCCCCCGCGCGTCCCCCATTTCCGCTGGGGGGCCTTAAACCTCGGTTTGGGGGGGGGGGCGAGGACCGAGAGAGAGGCCCAGCTGTTTACGTGAATGTTATTACCGTATGCTTTAATAAACCCCCCCCGGTCCCAGGAGGTACCCTCTGGGCGAGGATTGCGCGTGGAACCCCTGGGGGGTACCCCCTGGGACCGGGGGGTGTTTATTCAAGTATACGAGGATCACATTCACGTAAACAGCTGGGCCTCTCTCTGGGTCCTCGCCCCCCCCGCCCCCCTCCCAACGTCGAGGGACCGCCGCTCCCCCCAACGTCAACAGCCACCGCCTCGGGCGAGCAGGTGAGCTCGCGGCTGCCCGTACTGCGATCCGCGCCGACCCAGGTGGGGCAATCTGCCGCGTGCGGAGCGGTGCATCGGTGCCCCAGGGCATGGAAATTATGTGCCCAAGCCCTCCGCCGGCTCGCGCGCCCGAGGGATTGGGTGGGGGCCGACAGGTCTGCACCACCCGCGCGCTTCCGCCCGCACAACCTTGAGGGCGGGCGTCACGTCCGACTGGAGCCGGGCCGGCACGGCGCATGGCTGACCGCATCACCCTCTGCGCCTCAGGCGGGTGGAATGGGGGCCATTGTCTCCTGCTTGCGGGACGGAGAGATGGTGCGCGTCGTCCCCGTGGAGCATTCCATGCGCCGTGGCGTCGGCACCGCGCTGCGTCCCGCGCCTCCTGGTGTGTACGCTACTGCCCCATGCGAGGCATCCGCGAGCATCATCAGCAGCAGCCAACGGCCGCATTGCTCGGCCAGTGCCCACCATGAATCAACTCACACACCCGCCAGTGTGTGGGACGCACAAACCGGTGCGTTCTCCTCCGAGTTGCGATTGGCGCTCACCGAGCTCGACAAACCACTGCTCGAGGTACTCGCGATCGGGCATATCCGGCTCTTGCGGTCCGAGTGGCTGCTGAAGCAGAAAGATAGCTTCATCCTGCCGCGGCGTCAGGAGCTGGAGAAGCTCGAGAAGCTAGGCCAGTCGCCGCTATTGAGTTGTGAGGAGGCGGTCGCCCTCATTGAGCGCGGCGATCGCTCCGTGGGCGCCCTGACCTACCGATGGCTCACCGCCAAGCACCCGGTGAGCCCGCCCTCCCCATGCCCAAGCCCTCGGATCCTTCCAATCCTCGTTGACGCCAGCCGCTGACTCCGTGAGCACTCGTGTGTGTGGGTGGGGTGTGTCTTTCAGGACCCTAAAGGCGAGCGCGTCAAGGTGGTACAGAGCGCGCTGGTGGAGAACTCGCACATCGTGGCCATATTCTGGGACTGGGTGTCGCTGCCACAGGAGCCCCGGAGCCCGGAAGAAAGGGAAGCGTTCAAACACGCCCTCTCCGGGATCAACGAGGTCTACGCCTCGGCGATCAGCACGGTGGTGCTGCAGCTCAAGGAGATCCCGCCGCGGCCCGCGGAGTACAATGGCTGGGTGTGCCTCTTCAACCTCGCCAAAGGTAAAGACAAGCTGGCCGTCTGTGCGGCGCTCAAGGACTTTGGCACGATCAAGAGCGTGTCGCTCGAGCCGCCGGGAGCGCGCGTCTGTTTTGAGTCGCACGAGTCGGCGTGCGCCGCCAAGCGCGCGGGCTCGGTCAACGGGTTGTGCGACGGCATCGATACTGAGTACAACGAGACGAGTTACGATGGGCGCAGGGGCGAGGCGGGGCGCGACGACGACGAGGGGACCGGCTGGTGCAATTTCGAGGATGCGGTGAGCCGCGAGCTGATCTGCCGGCTGATTGCCGCCCCGAGGATCCGCGAGGCGCTGGCCAATCTTCCGTCCAAGATGCTCCTGTTGAGCAGCGCCGGGCCGCCCAAGCCCGTCGAGATGCCTGACGTGCAGCTCGAGACGCGCGTCGAGGATGTGGTCGCACGCATCAAGAAGGCCAAGTTCATCGGCAAGGCCGACGAGCCATTGGTGATCGACAAGTACAAGCAGTACGTCGCGCGGATCGCCGACGCGCTGCAGAGGACGCTTGCCTTTGCGGCCTCCGAGGCAGCGTCCAGCGTCGAGCTTCCGCCGATGCCCACGAACCCACGTCACGAAGTCATGCGCCAATGGCACCTCGAGGTCTTGCGGGTGCAGCACGCGTCCATCGCCGACGCCCTCACCGGCCGGCGGCTCGACACGCGCACTCAGTGTGTGTCGATTGCCATCAAGGGCAAGGACGCCATGGGCGAGATGCTGCCCGTGAGGGACGCGGCCACGATGGGTACGTGGTTGCCCAAGCAGAAGGTCCTCGCCCTGCTCACTGCACCGCCAGCAGCGGGGAAGACCTGGCTGATGAGCCAGGTGATCATGCACCTCCTCCCCGATGACACGTGCACACCCATCCTGATCAAGGTGGAGCAGTTGCAGGTGTCACTATCGCAACACGCGGAGCGCTTCGCTGCCGCCACCAACTGGATTGACGCCTACCTCCAGGTCACATGTGAACCAGCACACTGTGGCATGCTGTGCCAGGAGATGACCAGACGCCGTGCGGTGCTGCTGATTGATGGACTCGACGAGGCGGGTGCTGTGCGCGGGGAGATCGAGCATCACATCGCCACCGTCCTCGCGCCGCAGGGCCACCCGATCCTCTGCACCTCGCGCCCGGCGGGGCTCGACGAGGCCCTCTTCAAGGACTTCCATCGGCTCGAGCTTGTGCCGCTCAGCGATGCGCAGCAGGAGGCCTTCCTCACCCAGCGGCTCGGCGAGGAGCGGTGCGCTAAGCTCGCGCCCTACTTGCGCGACAAGGTGCCGCTGGACGCCGAGACGCAGCGCCGAGTGACGGCCAACCCGCTGATGCTCGCCATGGTCGCCTCGATCGCCGAGCTGCGTGTGGGCATCGAGATGCCGACCACGACCGCTGCGCTCTACGAGACGGCGACGGATGCGATGCTCGGGCGCACAAAGGCCGCCACGGACTCGAAAGAGGTCAAGCAGGTGCTGCAGGCCGTCTTCTTTGAGGCGCACCGGGCCAAGCAGCGCATCATCACCGAATCTCACCTCCTCGCCGCCGTCAAGCGCACCAAGCAGGAGGCGGCGGCGACCAAGCTCAGCGAGCTCGTCGCCAAGGACCAGCTGCCGCTCATGCGCCTGCTCGAGCCGCCGCAGATGCAGGCCTTCCACCTGTCCATCCAGGAGTACTACGCGATGCGCGAGGTCTGCGGCGGCGAAGTGATCCTGCCGGACTTCGACTGGGACGTGTGGTGGATGAACGCCGTGCTCATGGGCGTGCAGATCGGCAATGAGTTCGGCGACAAGTTTGTGGAAGCGACCCGGCTGGCGGCCGAAGGGCCCAACTGGCGTGCGCACATGATCGCCGCGCTCGTGCGACAGGGGCTGCCCCGGCCGTGGCTGCCGGTGGTGGTGGAAGCGGCGGGCGGTCAGGCAGCAGATGTCGGCCGGCTCAAGGCCTTTGTCGGTCGGTATGCGGATGTGATCCAGCGAGAGGGCGGGACTGCGGTGCCACAGCTCGCGCTGCAGCATCCAGACGAGGGAATCGTCTTCGAGAAGCTGCGCGCCGTGTCGACGCAGCGCCTTCTCAAGTGGCGCAACAAGCCTCAGGCCGACCCGTGCATCGCCACATTTGCGCACGAGAATCCGGTGCTGGCCATCGCCGTCTCGGCCACATGCCTCGTGGGCGGCGCTGGGAAGACGCTGTACGTGTACGACACTGCCACAGACGAGCTGCGAGGGAAGATGGAAGGCACGAGTGACGTGCTGAGCGTCGCCGTCTTCGAGGCGGAGGGCGCCGGGCGGATCGTGGCGGGCTACCGTGATGGCACGATCAAAGTGTGGGATGCAGGTGCATTTTTGGCCGCAAATTGCCTCTCCTCGGCCAAAGTTGACTCCTCCTACCTTCCCACACAGGCACACTCGAGCTCAAGAGTGAGAAATCCAACGCCCATAGCGATCGGATCTTCTCGGTGGCGTTTTCCCCTGACGGGACCAAGATTGTGTCCGGCTCGAAAGACGAGACGATCAAAGTCTGGGATGCAGGTGCGTTTTTGGCCCCAAATCACCCCTCCTCGGCCAAATCTGACCCCTCCTGCCTTCCCACACAGCCACACTCGAGCTCAAGAGCGAACAGACCTACGCTCACAGCAATGATGTTCGCTCGGTCGCGTTTTCGCCGGACGGGACCAAGATCGTGTCCGGATCGGATGACATGACGATCAAAGTCTGGGATGCAGGTGCGTTTTTGGCCGCAAATCACCCCTCCTCGGCCAAAGCTGACCCCTCCTCCCTGCCCACGCAGGCACACTTGAGCTCAAGAGCGAGAAGGCCAACGCCCATAGCAATAGGATCACCTCGGTCACGTTTTCGCCGGATGGAACCAAGATTGTGTCCGGCTCGTGGGACAAGACGATCAAAGTCTGGGATGCAGGTGCGATTTTCGCCGCAAATCACCCCTCCTCGGCCAAATCTGACCCCTCCTCCCTGCCCACGCAGGCACCCTCGAGCTCAAGAGCGAAAAGACCAACGCTCACAGCCATTCTGTTGTCTCGGTCGCGTTTTCGCCGGACGGGACCAAGATCGTGTCCGGATCTGATGACAAGACGATCAAAGTCTGGGATGCAGGTGCATTTTTGGCCGCAAATTGCCTCTCCTCGGCCAAAGTTGACTCCTCCTACCTTCCCACACAGGCACACTCGAGCTCAAGAGTGAGAAATCCAACGCCCATAGCGATCGGATCTTCTCGGTGGCGTTTTCCCCTGACGGGACCAAGATTGTGTCCGGCTCGAAAGACGAGACGATCAAAGTCTGGGATGCAGGTGCATTTTTGGCCGCAAATCACCCCTCCTCGGCCAAATCTGACCCCTCCTGCCTTCTCACACAGGCACGCTCGAGCTTAGGAGTGAGAAGACCAACGCCCACAGCAATTGGGTTGGCTCGGTCGCGTTTTCGCCGGACGGGAGCAACATCGTGTCCGGATCATATGACCTGACGATCAAAGTCTGGAATGCAGGTGCGTTTTTGGCCGCAAATCACCCCTCCTCAGCCGAATCTGACCCCTCCTCTCTGCCCACGCAGGCACACTCGAGCTCCGCCCGAGACGGGCGCCTCCCACACAAAGAAGTGCAGGCGAATGTGCTCCCCCTCGTAGGAGCTGCCGCAGTGAATGACGTCGCCGTCGAAGTACACCGCGTCACCTTGCCAAAGCACAACCTGAACGAGCTCACTCCTGTCCGCCGACAAAAAGTGCAGCCGAGCAAGCGAGCTGCTCACATTCAACACCACCGAGCCCGGCCCACGGTCGTTCCACTCCCACCACCCCTCCGGAAAGTCCCGGTGCAACGCCTGTGCCTCCCCACCCATGCTCCGCAACCGCGCTGCCCGCAGCAGCGGTGGGGGTTCTGCGTCCATTGCCTTGCCAAGGCGCCCCGGGAGGGTTGTCACGATGAGAGAGGGGAGGGAAGGGAGAGAGAGTGAGCAGTTGAGCGATAGTGATGGTGACATTGAGAGATCGAGGGAGAGGGAGAGGCAGAGCAATGGTGAGAGGGAGAGGAACAACCCAAAACCCACTGTCATCACTCAAAGCTCCATCAAGCATTTTCTTGCAGATGGCTCAGTCTTTGTTGCACTGGATGTTGTCGCATTCGCGAATCGACACTGGTTAGGCTCCTCTTCGTCGTTCGGCATTTATCGTTATAATTCTCTTCCGTCGGAGACGGGTCCAAGCCCGAGTCTTTCCAGGGTGAGGATAATCCTCTGGAAGGATTCCTCCCCTCTTCTCGCGCATGTCTCGAGGCACCGCCACCATTACCATCGGACTCGGAGGCCGCCTACGAGCCCTACCATCCCTCGCTCGAACGCCTCTCGGTCAACTCGGTCGCCCCAAGTCAGCCGTCTCGTTGTGGAGAGGCCCCGGGCCTGCTGCCCGACTCCCTTCTTCATCTCTCTCCTTCTCCACCGTCTGCTACGGCTCCGCCGCCAACTTCGTCGGCTTCACCGGGGCTCAACCCAGGCAAAAAGAAATAACAGTAAAAAGAAAAACAGTAAAACAGTAAAAAGAACAGAGGAAGAAGGAGAAGAAGAGTGAAAAAGAAGAGAAAATAACCCAGAGTATATAGGGCGGTTCTCAGCCCTTCCCATTGGCCCTATAGCTACGTAAACTCTCGCGTGGCATAGTGGTTCAACCCACCGCCTCCACCAACCTTTTGCTCTGGGTCGCGAGTTCGAGTCCGGACGGAGCGCTCTGCAGTTCGAGCCCCGCTCCTTCTCCTCTCCGCTCTTCTTCTACAGTTAAGTTCAGCGCTCTTCTTCTACCAGTAAAAAATCCTGCCTTCTTCTACCGTTAAAAATCCTGTCTCCCTGTCTCCCTACCGTTAAAAATCCTGCCTCCGCCTACTGTTAAGAATCTGCCTCCGCCTACTGTTAAGAATCCTGCCTCTTCCTACTGTTAAGAATCCTGCCTCCTCCTACTGTTAAGAATCCTGCCTCCTCCTACTGTTAAGAATCCTGCCTCCTCCTACTGTTAAGAATCCTGCCTCCTCCTACTGTTAAGAATCCTGCCTCCTCCTACTGTTAAGAATCCTGCCTCCTCCTACTGTTAAGAATCCTGCCTCCTCCTACTGTTAAGAATCCTGCCTCCTCCTACTGTTAAGAATCCTGCCTCCTCCTACTGTTAAGAATCCTGCCTCCTCCTACTGTTAAGAATCCTGCCTCCTCCTACTGTTAAGAATCCTGCCTCCTCCTACTGTTAAGAATCCTGCCTCCTCCTACTCTTGAGAATCCTGCCTCCTCCTACTCTTGAGAATCCTGCCTCCTCCTACTCTTGAGAATCCTGCCTCCTCCTACTCTTGAGAATCCTGCCTCCTCCTACTCTTGAGAATCCTGCCTCCTCCTACTCTTGAGAATCCTGCCTCCTCCTACTCTTGAGAATCCTGCCTCCTCCTACTCTTGAGAATCCTGCCTCCTCCTACTCTTGAGAATCCTGCCTCCTCCTACTCTTGAGAATCCTGCCTCCTCCTACTCTTGAGAATCCTGCCTCCTCCTACTCTTGAGAATCCTGCCTCCTCCTACTCTTGGGAATCCTGCCTCCGTCGCCTTGCCAAGACATTTCCTCTGCCTTCCTGCTCCTGCCGGCTTCCTTGCCAGTTCCTTCCGCCCCGGTTTCCCGCTTGTCTCGCAAACGGTTTCACCGCATTACGACCAAGCTTAGTGGGGAAGCTCTCCGTCCAGTTCCGTTACCCGAAAATCTCGTTCATCTCGTCGGGTCATCAAGGCCATCTCGTTCATCTCGTTCATCTCATTCATCTCGTCGGGCCATCAAGGCCATCTCGTTCATCTCGTCGTCGGGCCATCCGGCCATCTCGTTACATCTCGTTCATCTCGTTACAATCCAGGCTGCGGCATATCTCCAAGAATTTGGAGATATTGATTTCCACAAAGTGAGGAAAAGACGTAACAGCTCGGACTCCACCGGCCAAGGGACTACGTAAGTACAAACAACAGGCCTGCCCGGAACCCACACTCTGAACCGGGCCCAAGGTAGCGCACCTGCACCTGGGCCGAACCCCGGATACCGACGACAAAGGCGGAATGACGGGGGGGAGGGGAGGGGGTGGAGGAAAGGGAAAAGAAGGGCGATGTCGATAGAGATAGGGGAATGCCCTTGTTTAGTAGGTGTGTAGCCCAGAATCTTCAGATGTTTTTTTTAAAGGTTTTTATTGGGCCTCGCGCCACGGTCAAAAAATGCAGCCCAACCCTTACTTACTATTAGTTAAAAAGCCCCTGTTTGACCGCCCTACAGCTAGCCCCTTGGAAGTCTCCCGTTCGGTACTGGACACGCTGATGGTGGCAATCTGCTCCGAGATAGTGGGAAAAGAC
>CM030944.1:69500-83638 GCA_018136815.1 Isochrysis galbana | reverse complement strand
TTGGCAGGCCAGGACTTTGAAAAGGCGCCATTCATGGCCACTTCACTGTCAGATCATGAGATTTTGAGGGAATCCTCACAGAATTCTGGTGAGGCTGTTTTTGATGCTTTCATGCTCAATGTCTCTGATCGCGATTGGGACCGGAAGTAATATCCCCTCTGTCGCCCCTTTGATGGGCAACGTGGTTTAAGCTTTGAACGTTTTGAACGGGAGATTGGTGTCTCTTTAGCCGCCATCCAGGCTGAAAACGATGAAAATGATCTTGATCAAACTCGCCGCGGCACGGATATCGGAGGCGATGTTTGGGCTCAAACACACGGAAATCCCACTCAAGCACAAGCCAGGCTCAGAGCACGCCGCAACAAACGATTGTTCAAAGAGCTCTACTTCCACATCACAAATCAACACTTAAGGGACCACATGTTTGCCAACTACTCTAACGACGGGCGCCAAGCGTGGCTATTTCTTGAAAATCAGTGTCGAGTGGTTACCACTTCGCTCGAAATGATAGCTCTTGATCGACTCTGGTACGACGCTAACTTCGACACCGTTGGCATTGATGAGAATACCATCCATCTCTTCACACACCACCTTTTCGGTCTCAACTCTGATCGCCCGGCTACTCACCAAAAGACTCAAGAAGATTTCAGCATCAAGCTACTTCAGTGCCTATCTACATGTGAGCATGGAGCGCTTCAACTAGAAGCGATCAATGAGCTCCAAGGCACTCCCGGTACTTGGCGCTTCAAGAAAATCCTCCCTACGCCGCCTACTCCGGATGGGACCGCTCCGCCGCCTCCAGCCTACGCGCGAGACTTTCATGCGCTCCAAGAATGGGTGGACAAGGTATGGCGATCTTTGGTGAGGGATGGAGCTATTCGGCGTCGAGCCGCTCGTCACCGCGGTGCTGCCGCCGGCCGGCCAGATGCGATGATGATCGAAGAGCGGGATAATGATGAAGACCACGAAGCTCTAGCCACCGCTTCAGATGGCAAAGCTACGCTCTTCTCACTATCTGACTGTCTAAGGCAAGAAGTTTGCTGGAATTGCCGCGGCCTAGGACATCGCCGCGAACAATGCCCATCAGCGAAAGGGGTTCGCCCTATCGCCGCCGCTATATCCACCCTTAAACAATCATTAGACCGATTGCAAGCGCGGCGAAGTGGAAACGGTGCCGGACTAGCCAAGGGGCGCGGGAAAGGTCAGCGCCAACGACGACCATTAGGCCGTGGGGGAGCCTCTCACTCTCACCCCATTGCGGCGCTCCAAACCGAAGATGACTACTACTTCGACGAGGATGGAGTAGCATTTTGGGCCGATGGCCGATGGCACTCCTATCGATCATACCAACGATTGTGATGTTGCGCCCGCCGCCAACGACGCCAATCTACCCGACCTAGCTGAGGCTAACGAGGCTCATCTCGCCCAAGATGATTGGCCTCCACTCAACAACGAAGAGGTTTATGATGCGTTCATGAGCGTTTTCAATGTCAATTGTAATCGCGGCCAACGAGCATCGTCGACATGGATCAACGATTCCGGAGCCACTAGACACATGGTGAATGATCCCAGCTTATGCTTTGACATCCGTCCGTCGCAAGGAGAGCGCATCCGAGTTGCGGATAACAAGCTCATCGAAGTGATTGGCGTTGGCTCTGCCCTCGTCGCCGTCGGCGATAACCAACATATGCACCTCTCCAATGTTTTGATCGCGCCTAAGTTAGCCTCCAATCTCTTCAGCGCACGGTACGCCGACGAGCATGACAATATCAAAACGATTCTCAACACACCTAACGGCCAAGACGAATTCCGTATCATTCTCCCGAATGGACACCATATCCCTCTTGATCGCACCGGCAAGCACAACACCATCCGTGCATTCGCAACTCGGCACGAGCCGCTAGATGCTGAACACGACATTCTACACGCACGATTTGGGCACGCGCACGCCTCTCGAATTGACCAAGCTCTCCACAAACTCAATCTTGGGAAATACAAGCACGACTCATCTACGTGCGAAGCTTGCCTCAAGAATCGTCGTCGCGCAAACAAAGTCAAGGCTAGCACGACTCAAACCAAATATTCCTATTTTGGCGAGTGCGTCACTAGCGATACCATAGGCCCATTTCCTCGGAGTCTAATTGGTCAATACGAATACGCGGTTTGCTTCTACGACCGGGCTACGCACTACCCGTCCGTCTATTTTCTCAAATCGAAGGATAGCGGCTCAGTGCTAAACGCGGCGAAGCAATTCATGATCGATCACAAGAGATTCCTCTCGAAAACAGTGCTACCGGGCGTTGTTGACACCTGGCACTGCGATAATGGCACCGAATTTACCGCTAATAATGTTGATGAGTTCTGCGCGGAGCTGGGAATTCGACGTACGTACTCTCCGCCCTATGCTCCCGACCGCAACGCCCACGCCGAGCGCCTATGGTACACCCTTCTACGGCCGATGCGCGTCATGTTAGCCCACTCTGGTTATGACGGTATGAAATCGCTATTATGGCCATTCTTAATGCAATACGCGTGTGAAATTCAACGGGCACTACCGACGTCCGCCAACCATCAAGGCGCTAGTCCCTACGAGCTCCTCGCGCATCATCCTTACGACCTATCGAAATTCAAGGTCATGTTTTGCGATGGCTTCGCCCTTGTACCAGAGCCTAACATCCATGCGCCTAAGAAATTGGCCTCGCCGCGCGAGAAGGGCGTATTCCTGGGCATCGACTCCGCACGCAATGGCTACTATGTCTTCCTCCCTTCTCGCAATCGAGTTGCAACGGTCGTCGATGCTGTCTTCAACGAACGCGCTTTCACCGCTCTCGGCGATGATTTCGACCCTTCACGCGTAGTCCGGGAATTTCGCCAGCCTCCGACTCACACTCTTCCCCACGCCATCCTCACCCAAGCCCGGCCTACGCCCCACGCACCAATCGTCTTAGCTCAGCCCATCCCGCCACCGGTCTCGGCTACGCCCGTTCGCCCTAGCGTAACTTCTCTCGCCGCAGCCGGCCTGTTAGCCTTCGCATTGTCCGCCTCATCGGTGGGGGAGCGTGTCATTATTAGTCCCGATTCGGCTAACTCAATTCAGACGCCTCGATCCTTTAAGGAAGCCATCGCTGACCCCATCTACGGAAGCCGATGGCTCGAAGCCATGAAAGACGACGTCAAAGGAAAATACGAGACTAACCGCGCTTGGACACTTGTCAAAAGCCTACCCCCTGGCCGGAAATGTACTAAAGGCAAATGGGTGTACAAGGTAATCTACAAAGACGACGGCTCGGTTGATCGATTCAAGGCCCGATGGGTGGCTTGTGGCTACTCTCAAATTGAAGGCATCGACTATGACGAAACATTTTGCTCTACCATGCGATGTGAATCTATCCGCCTGTTCCTTGCCCATCTTTGCGCCTCTAGCTATGCATGGCTTGAAATAGACGTTACCAAGGCGTTTACTCAAGGCGACATGGATCCCAACATGGACTTATACGTCGAACAACCCCATGGCTTTGTCCAACAAGGTTTCACTGCTTGCAAGCTAACACGCCCTCTCGAAGGAACTAAACAAGCCGGAAACCTATTCATGAAGTCTAACGCAGAGCATCTTCAATCGCTTGGATTCATTCGCTGTCCAGCCGAGCCCAATATCTTCAAGCGTACCCTCGATGGCATTCTAATTAAGATTGGACTCTACGTCGACAATCTGCTCATCGGGTATCCTCGAACCAAAAGCGGCGGAACCCAACTCGACTCCTTCATCCAACAATACACCGCTCGTTTTGCTTGTAGCGCCCCTAAGCCGCCATCGCTCTTCTGCGGCATGAACCTCACCAGGGACTACGACAACAAAACAATGACCATCAATCAAGACAACTATATCCAAACCGCATCGAAGAAATTTCTATCAACGTCTTCTCAACCCTACTCGGTTCCCGTCCGCTCCTCCGATGTTGAGGGATTTATGAAGATGAACGGCGCTAACAACGATGAGGAACGAGCTGCCATGCGCGATAAGCCATTCTTATCCCTCATGGGATGCATACTTTGGGTTGCTAATTGCACGAGGCCTGACATCTCATTCGTCTCGAGCTTCCTTTGTCAATTTATGCATGATCCCAGTCCGTCGAATCATTCCGCCGCCCTCGGCGCGCTAGCCTACCTTCACAACACTAGGCATCTCGGGATTAAATTCAACGGCAACCGTCCGAACATTGAAGTTTATTCCGACGCATCATGGGGGAGTTCACCGACGCCCTTCGCCGGCCACATCATCAAATACTGCGGTGCCGCTATCTCATACTCCGCTCGCAAACTCAAGATCATTCCACAAAGCTCCGCTGAGGCCGAAATCGCCGCCTACACCAATGCTGCTAAAGACCTTCGCTTCGTACTCAATGTTCTCGAGTTTCTCGAAGCCGAATATAAACTCCCGGCGACAATCTTCTGCGATAATTCAGCTACCGTTGCGTCCATCAAGAACCCTGGCGTAAAAGGACGCACTCGACACTACGACAATTGGATCTGGTTTGGTCGCAAACAATATCTCGATCGTGTTTCCATACCGATGTGGATATCGACTGAAGATCAGATCGCTGATATGATGACCAAGGCGCTTGAGAAGAATAAATTCGTAAAATTTCGCAACCTCGCGCTGGGAGCATCAAATTAATCCAACATCTTGGATTTAACCCCGCATGCCCCATTCTCTGACTTCATGTTTCATGTCACTTGCTTGGTAATAGCCTCCACTTCATTCAACCTCAACTAGGCAACCAGGTGCTGGGTCACGACGCAGGAATGTTACAGGTTTGGATGCCGCCGACTTAGGCGAAGAATTGTTGCTGGCCTATGTCTTTGACGCTTGAGCACATTTCAGCCTCGAAGGTAAGCTTGTACCTTTCTCGGGAATGGCAACGATTGGGAGAATCAGGGTTTCGCCTTTGGCGATGGGGGAGCGTCAGAGTTTTATTGTTGTGTTAGTATAACCTTAGTGCTGCGGGACCGTAGCCCTTCGACGGCAACGGAGCCCCTACCCCGCGATGGGGGTGTGCGCGGTTGGCGCATGGCTCGTCCGGTGTATGTGGCTAGGAATGCTAGCTAACAAGATGTCATACGACGCTATAAGTTCTAACGGAACCAATTGGCCAGAAGAGAACTCGTCGTCTCGTCGTCCTAGAGAAGGATTGCACACAGAAAAGGCGCGAAAAGGATTCATCCATGCTTAGTGAAGATCCTACAAGATTCACCGGCGAATAGCGTCTCAACGCGAGCACAGCGGCGTGCACTTTACCTATAGCTTTTCGTAGCTTAGCCATGGAGTAGCTGGTAGACTTAAAAAGTCTAGAAGCTTACAGAGGTGTTAGACTTACAGAGTCTAGACGCTTGAGGTTCTTGAGGGTGTACTTTAGCAAGCAAGATGCTTGCTACTTCCTTGGTCATCATCAACACGTGCTTACTACTCCCTTGATCTCCATGCCTGGGTGATCAGTCCAGAGCTAGAGCATATTCATATTCCGAGTAGAAAGAAGCCTGTAGAAGCTGCTTGGCCACGTGGGTATAATGGTAGACCAACATTGAATGAAGTGTAGTGATTGATAGAAGCTTGGAGACGTCGTAGACGTAGAGATAGACATAAGAACGAAGATTGATGACTTACCATCGTGGTTATAACGGTAGAGCGGAAAATAGCGAAATAGCCTGCAGAGGCTCGCGAATGCGACAGGGAACTGCAACTGCAGAGGGGGTGAGAACTGCAAAAGGGGGGAGGGAATGCAGAGGGGGGGGGAGGGAGTGCAGAGAGGGGGAACTGCAGAAGGGGAGGGAGGGAATGCAGAGGGGGGGGGGGGGAGTGCAGAGAGGGGGCCCAGTTCTGTTACCTGCATTTCTTACTTCTTACCTTAAACGCGTGGACAATTCCCGTAACGGTAAAAATAAAACTCAAATCTTCGAATTTCGAGACGAAAATCGGCGGACCAGGATTTGAGCCCAGGGAGAATCCGAATCTGCACGCCTTGAGTGACCAAGACGAACATAGAAGACGATATATAACGACGAAGGCACGTACCTCTCTCCCCGCTTGCCAAAGCGCTCCTCGATCTGCGAACCAAAAAGCTTCGCCCAGCATATCATATAAAACCAACCCCCCCGAACCACCTAGCCACCCCCCCAAAAAGCCGACTCCCCCCCTCGAACTAAAAACGACACCCTAAAATCAACCGAAAACCGACCCTCCCGCCCCGAATTTTATTTAAATCGCGGACTTGCAACACGTCTGCCACCAAGGCATATGGGGACTATGAGTCCCTTCTACTACTACAAAACTCCAGACAGAAAGTGTCCTCCGTCGGCGAGAGAGTCGGCAGGAGAGTCGGCGGAGAGGAAGAGGAGGTGACGAGGAAAGGGACAGAGGAGAAGAGGGAAGTGAGAAGTCAGAGAGAGAGAGAAGGGGCCGGGGGGGGCGAGGGCCGTGAGAGAGCGGCGAGAGAGAGAGAGCGGGGCGGGGCGGGGCGATGCTGAGCGCGCTCTCGCTGCCTCTCGTCGCCTCCATGCTTCTCTCTGCGTCGCGGCTGTCATGCGCTCCGGCCCGCGGTGCGCGCGTTCGTGTGGCACGTCTTGCCGCCGACTGGACCGAGCAGCAGCTCGCCTCCTCCTGGGAGAGGGCGGGCAAGGGCCGCTCTCTCTGGCGGCCGGGCACGAAGACCGACTCGCCCGCCACAGACGCCAGACTGCTCTTCACCACGTGGAAGCTCAACCCGCTTGAGCTGCACATCTACGACCACTGCCCGTTCTGTATGCGCGCTAGGCTCGTGCTCGGACTGCTCAAGGTTCAGCGTGCACGCCGCAGCGAGGGGAACGAGCGATTGGGGGGCGGGGGTTGAGGGAAAGGGGATATGCCTGCGGCGTATGATGGGCCTGATGCGTGCGTGCGCGTCTGCACGTGCGTGGGGACGTGGGCGTTCGGCGTACATCCCACATGCTGCGGCGTGGCGTGACGTGCAGATGCGCTCCCTACTGCGCCAGCATCCCTGCGCTGTCGTTGGCACCCCTGCTCTGTCCCTCCCTTGGCTTGCAGATCCCGCATAAGTACGTCGTGTATGGCTACGGTGCGGGCGCAGATCCCGAGAAATGTGATGGCAACGGCTATGGCGAGGGTCCGCTCCCTCTCGTCGGAAAGAAGGCCCTTCCCATCCTGACCGGTATGCTCGCACAAGGCGTATGTGACTTGTCCCATCGCGCTGCCCACGGACCAACCGCCTCCTCTACCTCGCAAACGTGCCATGCCCTCCCTCTGCCCAAGCCGACTGGCGGCGCTGCTATCTCGTGCAGGCGCCGGTATCCCTTCGCCCAAGTGGGTACATGACAGCCCTCAAGTGCTCAAGGGAGGGCTTCCGGAGTCGCTGGATATCTGCTCCTTCGGAGGAGGCGTCGCCATGGATGGCAAGGTGAGTCACGGGCCTGCCGCAACCCACTCGCGCAACAGAGCATCTCGAAACTTCTCGGTCTAACAACACTCGCATTGTCGCCTTGGCCTTCCTCCCAGATCGCGCCGGCGACTGGCCGTGAGGAGGTTAAGGACTGGCTCTCTCGGATGGACACAGTCACTGGTCCGCTGCTCAAACCGCGGCTCATCAAGATGCCAATTGCCGATTGGGTGCGTCCGCCTTTGTCCAGAGCCCGAAACACTTTTGTGCGCGCGAGATGAGTCGCGCAGGGTGAGGCAGAGAGTTGGAGTCGACATTCGACCCGTTCTCCTCCTTTCCGGGCTGCTGCTCGGCTCACACCACAGCCCCAGCTTGTCATTCTATTCGAAGCTCTCCGCCACAGTGTGGGCTCCTCGGGAATGCTGTGGTGTGTTTTGAATTCGGACCATAGCTGCTCCCGGTGTTCTTATGCGTCATCATCTTACCTGACGCTAGGCGGATAAGCGCGACGTCGACTATGCCTTGTGGCGCTACCAGAAGATGGGTGTTGACATCAAGGCGGCCGAGGCTGAGACCGACGTGTGGCTCAAGGGCTTGACGCCTCTGCTCAAGGTGGACATGTGCTAGCGAAAGCGTCACGACTGGCCTACGCACCGACATTGAGCCCACAACCCCGAGTCGACAGATGCGGATGCCCACCCGAGCCATGCCCCAGCTTGTGGATCATTTGCCTTCTATTTGTTTTGTGCAGGAGCTTGACGAGATGCTCCTCGGTGAGTACCAGCTGAGCGGATCCAACGAGGAAGGTTCCACGCCATGCCTCCACCCATGGGGCTTGTCGATGGACGACATCATGGTGCGCGTCCCAGCGAGCTCTAGTCGCACTCGTTATCGGGGCATGCTGCCTGCAGGGCTTGATGTGGCTGGGGACTCTGTCAAAAAGCACCGATAGGCGCCTGCGTATCGGGTTGGGAGAAGTCATCCACTTGTCACCTGAACCCTCACACTCTTGTTGGCGCCAGGTCCTTCCCGTCTTGCGCAACCTCTCCTGCGTCAAGGGCATCGAATGGCCGGAACGCGTCCTTGCCTACATGCAGAAGACTTGCCGCCAGGCTGGCATCACAACCTACGAGGAGCACGCTTGCTAGGCCGTCCCTAAAGGAAGTTTTGAGCATTTTGCGACTCGCCACTCGGATGAGTTTGATGCATGGGCGTCGCTCGTGTCGCTCGTTGGTTGGGATTGAATTCGGTATGGCGGATGGTTGTACCCGACCTGTATCGCCACTCGTCACAGCGGGCTGTGGGTGAGTACCTTATGTTCTCAGTCGAAAACTTTGAGACGTCTTGTTCCTCGTAAAACATGCAAGTTTGCAACACTACCGAAGGACTCCCTTTCACGGTTTAACGAGCCCACTTGTCGCATTCGCGGTTTCTCCGAAGAAAAAGTAGGGCGGTCAAACAGTAAACAGGGGCTTTTCAACTCTTATTAAGCTGGGGCTGCATTTTTGACCGTGGCGCGATGCCCAATACGAACACCTCAAGGGGGGGGGGGCCTCCACCTGCCGCCGCGCCATGAAAATCATCGCTCATTAAATGATACCAAAGACAAAGGCCCAAGGGGCAAGGGGGACACGGGACACTGACCACACGGTTCACACTAACAGTATCACGCTCAAATCAAACGTACACACGGGGGGATTGCGCGCGGCTTATTTTTTTAATAAAACGATTGCGCGCCGCTTATTTTTTTAATAAAACCTGATTGAACATAAATAGCATTGCTCTCATAAAATTTAGTTAAAGGTTTATTCCGTGGGAGGCTAACACAAACGAACAAGGAGAGAAGGAGAGAGATCACGGCTAGACTCATGCGGCCGCCTCCCCACCCCCGTATTATTCTTGTACTCTCTTTCCGTCTCCACTTGGGCTCGCCCGCGTAACGATCGTGGCGCGGACGGCGGCGGCGCGGTGGAGGGATGACCTGGCCAGAGGAAGTGCTGCAGAAGTCTGAGGCAGCGGAGAAGGCAGGCCGCACTCGGACTCGTATTGCCGCCTCAGTCGCTGTCATTGACTGGTCAGCCAAGGGGCACATCCTCGCGGCACCCCGTGGCGGTGGCTGCCCCGACTCTCGACGGCCTGAGCGGCTCACCCCGAGAAGGAGCACCAAGATGCTGCCGCTGCAGCTCGAGCACGCGCACGATGCGCCGCGGCCGGTCGATGCGCTGTACACCGCGCTCTTCTCACCGCGGGACGGCACCATCGGTCTGAGACCAGCGCTCCCGAACGGCTACAGCCGCACGCAGAGGCCGACAAGAGAGACAAGAGAAGGGCAATGTGGAGCAGTTGCAACAGCGGCGCCAGCCAAGCCCATGCGCCCGTCCTCAGACGTTGAGCCAGCAAGCATAGGTGGGCCGCAGGGTGAATCTCTCAAATCCGCCGTCCGGGGAGGGACCAGAGGCCCACAGCCCTCGTGGAGCCCATCTTCCTCGAAGTGGAGCTCTCCACATTTCGGCTGCCTTGACGGATCGACGGGCACGCTGAACGCAAACGTCTGGGAGGCTCCAAATGCCCTCCGGCCGACATGTGAAGCGAGGTCCACGACGCCCAGCTGGACACCCGCGGTGTGCGAGACGCCTCAGCGCCGGGGGGCGCTGGCTGAACTTTTCCCCTTTGTTGAGCATGGCGAGGTCGTGCGCGGATCTCAGAGCACATTCAACGGACAGCGATTTAGGCGCTACGAGTGCACTGTGTGTGCTGCGTATAATGCCGCGCTGAGCCGCATCCCTGCTCTCGTCGGTGTGCCTCGTCTCTCACCGTTTATCGAAGTGCCGATCCACTCAGGCGAGGGCGACTACTGCAGCAGGCCCGGACCATTCGCTGCCCGGCGAGTGGAGTACATGCTAAGGCACGCTCACGGGTGCGTCCCGCACAATGTCTTCACGAGCACCATCAGCCACACCTCGGATGTTGGCGCCGCGCTCAACGCTGTCACTGCTGCAGTGGAGAGATTAGATACAGTCGTCGTCCAGAGTCGCCAAGCCGCCTCTCATCCCTCAGCTATGCTATGGGTAGCACAGGGAGAAGTGCCCGTCACGATGGCATCTCGATCTCATGAGGTGGCAGAGGCGGTAAAGAAGTCCCAAACCCAAGGACAAGCCCAGACACGTTGCAATGGCCGTCCGAAGGCGGTGGCACCCGTCACCGCCCGTACAGCACATATCCGTGAGGAGGCGATGGTCCCGCGTTCAATGGGAGTCGTGTCACCTCGCGATGGGCGCATGGGAGGGCTTGACTCAGCGCATTCCCTATCTCGTGCGCCGAGGGCGCCGGCACCAATAAATGGAGCCCAGGGAATACACGCATCCCGGGAAGAGACACCAACTTCTCGGCCCCATTTATCTTACATCGGAGCGACAGCGGGTGACAGCGACAGCGATTCGGAGGTGACCCGCCCTGTCACTCCGCCATCGTGTTCTGCTCCAATTGCAGCTCGGCGCCGGCGCGCCCTCGCATACGCGGTCGCATTCTCCACTTAGAGCGTGCGCCGTCTATCTTTGGCGAGGCATGGCAGCTTAGGCGCCGGCACTGGTTGTGCACTTCTATGTAGCTGGCTGGCTTCGGGCAGCATGCCTGAGGCACGAAACGACTCCCTTGCAGGGCGGTCAAACAGGAAACAGGGGCTTTGAACTTAAATAAGGGTTTGCCCGTGGCGCGATGCCCAATACATACGGCGGTCAAGCAGGTTTTTTTATTAGGGGTGAAAAATGACCATCTCAGAATTGAGGAAATTTGAGGATTTTTATGTCCGCTCCGGCGTCGCGCTCGCCCTCGTCGCCCAAGCCCGTCCTCCCGCCTTCCTCTTTCCTCTGCTGAGGAGGTGGTTAAGCCAGCCATTCCACCACTCCCTGCCGTTTCTTCCGCCGCGCCTCCCGCCTATCGATCCCCTTCGTTGCGTCTCACATATCGAGCCAGTGGTCATACTCGATCCGTCCCTACCGGGTATCGCTCAAAAAAACAACCGAACCCGAGGTCGCAACCTCTTGCATTTGGAATTTGAAAAAACTTTATACTACTAATACTGTTACCGCACACGCGGCCATGGGTGGACCATGGACCCACCTACTACTTTACACGCAAAGCGTAACAACCGGTAGCCCGATGGTGGAAAAGGAAGGAGAGTGATAAGCCATCGGGGACCGGTACACACCGTCCGCCACGCTGGAAACCCACTACATCCAGTCCCTAGCTAGCTAGGTAGAGCACGAGGGGACGGGCCGCAAGGCAGGTGGAGGGGTGATAAGGGAAGCGGGCGAGGCTGCAGGGAGGCTGTGCAGGGTCGCGCGCGCGGCGAGATTATTAAGAAGTTTTTTTTATTACTTTACACGCAACAAAATGTTCTTTAGCCCCTCTCCCCCGCCCCCCCCCCCCCCCAGCAGGCGACTCCCCTCGTGCACTACTAGGAGCCTAGGAGGATAGGGGAGAGGGCTTAGATATGGTCCGGTGGCCCGCGCCCCCACTGCGAAATTTGGGTCACTTTTTTGGCCGTAAAACTTTCGCAAAACTTTGTGCACTTTGCGGTCCCAAAAAAGCCCATATGCATATGCATATGCGAATATGCGAAACCCCGCGAAACTCGGCGATGAGCGAGGAGCGAGGAGCAAGGACTTGAGGACAGGAGGCCAGAGCTATGCCCGGTGCTCGCTCCAACGGTGAACCAGAGCCAGAGCCAGAGCCGGGGTGCGCGGCCCATCGCCCCGGCGTTGCCAACCCGCCACAACCCCCGCCTGACGCCTGGTACGCGTGCCGCTCATGCACCATCCTCACCTCTTTCCTTCCTTCGCTGCCGGTCAGCATCAGTGCCAACATCGAGACGAACACGACCATCGCGTGGTTAGAGAATAGCTTAATTAGTGAGTCGTAAATAAGCCTTATTAAGAAGCTGAAGCTAGTAAATTTGCAGCTCGTAGCTGTAATGCGAGGCAGCTCAAGCGGTCACAAATGGTATCACAGTTGTGAGTGTCAGCAAGACAGTAGGGCCAACAATCATGGAGATAGGGAGACGATGGCTATGCATTCCACATTTCATTGATGCACCGAAAATAAAACGCTCAGTTGTGCAATGGCTTAAAGGTCTTCATCACTCCTAGCACTTGCAATGGTAGAGGAAGGCCGTGCTCATCATATCCGCAGGAACTTTGGAGATGGCGAGGCGTATTCGTCATCGGGTGTCAAAGGGAAAAGCTCGACCAAAAGAGGAGCGGGGAGTGCTTATTGACCACCGTCTCCGCGCGAACAGTCCCCGCCCAGCACAGCGGCCCAAAGGGTGGGCCTGCGTCTGGTGGCAAACGGAGGCTGACAAGCGCAAGGGATGAATATGCACTGAGCGATGGCGG
Source organism: Isochrysis galbana (assembly GCA_018136815.1). NCBI lineage: Eukaryota > Haptophyta > Isochrysidales > Isochrysidaceae > Isochrysis > Isochrysis galbana. The sequence continues at coordinate 70,818 of CM030944.1, read as the reverse complement.
AGCAGTGCCCTAGTCACCGTCGCCAAACCCACTACGCACACTTTAACCGATAGAGCACGCAGAAATTACATGGAGCTGATTCTGATTGAGGTCGCTATGGGAGAGCGCGTGGCCTTTGGCCACAATCAATCCGACCTGTCCACACTTCAACCGTGCGCCCCGCACAAGAAGATTGGGGCATGTTGGGATGCCAAACTTTCACAGGACGAGAGGCGTCCAAGCGCGAGAAGCAAAGAAGCAGGCAAATGCTGCTAGACAGTGCGGAATACGGTCAGAGCTGAACTTAGCCTGTGACACCGAGCGAGCAGCTGACAGAAACAGGGCCGGCCAGCCAACCTGTGGACTGTGTGGCGTGAATAGCTCCCCCCTCCCCCCCCCCCATCCCTCCCAGTCGGCCTGCTCACGGCCCGGGCGGGGGGGGGATGGAGAACGTGGCATATAGTCCAGGCTCTTCTTTGGTGTGCAACACGGGCGCAAAAGGCGCGCGTGGAAGCCGATTGATTTCCGTTGACGCAATTGCACGAGGAGTTGGCCCCGTGCTGAGCTCATCATGCGCCATTGGTCGACGCGAGCGCGTAGTAGGCACCGCCTCCCTCACCAGCATGCTGCGCACGCGCACCACAACTTCATACTTGAAATGCTCCTTCCCTGGCCATCGGTCCCCCTGAGTCTAAGTGGAGTACGTCTCGCCACCCCCGATGCCCACACAGCTGTTGCTTCCCCCGAATCACGTGACATGCTGCCTCAAAGCTTCCCCCCACCCGCCGCAGCGTGCCTTCGCATCAGCATACCGCCACTGGAGGCGCTGAGCGGCATGCGTTGCCTGCCCATCAGGCTGCGCCCCTCCCGTGCGCTGGCCTCGGTCGAGGTCACCGACTGGGTGTCAGAATCGCCGCCCATGCCAGCGGAGCAGATTGCCTTTCCGAGCGCGGCCGGCGGTACACGCCTGCGGAGCTGGACGGAGTGTGAGCCGATGTGGTTGGAATCGGCTCTAGCGGTCGGCTCGTCCTCATCCGACGAGTCCCACTCGTTCATCCGCTCCGTGCCCTCCTCCTCCACTGGCTTCCTCTTCTCAGCGAGCGAGGCGAGAGACATCTTCTCGCACGCGCGGCTCTCCTGGAGCTCTGGGCCCTCTCGGTTGAAGAGGGGCATTCCGAGGCGGAGGGTACGCTCATGCATCATCGGCCGTGCCTCCTCTGCCTCCCTCCCTCCGCGCCTGGAGAGGCGAGAGGCAGAGAGGCAGGGAGAGCTCGGCGCGCGCCCCTCCCTCCCACGCCTTCCTCCCCCTTCCCCTCGCCTTCTCTCGCTTCTCCCCCTT
>CM030944.1:51300-68300 GCA_018136815.1 Isochrysis galbana | reverse complement strand
TCGCTCTCAAGCCACGTCAAGATCTCTTCGTCGAGCTCAGTGTGTGGAGCCAGAGTGCCGGCAGACTCCATGGGAGCCGTGGTGGGACTGCGGAGCGGCGTCGGCGAGATGGCAGGTTTTGCCGAGTCGGGTCGCACCGCGCGCGCTAGAACTGGCCAAAGCGGGGGCAGCTTGTCGTTGCTAATGATAGGGAGATTCGAGCTTTCACGCGCATCGAGGACAGCGCTCTTCCTCTCTCCAGGACGACGCAAGATGAGTGATGTGGCCTGAAAGCACCTTGTCTTCCCTGAAGGGTCATGAAGCGGCTCGACAGACAGCTGCTGGTCATATGAAGCACCCGCCTTCGTATAGTTGGTCAGCCGGACGAGTGAGGGCCGGCACTCACGCACCGCGCGCATGAGAGCGGCAATAGGTGCCGGATCTGTTGCGGGCCCCTGCAAAGAGGACAACAATTGCTCTCAGCGCCGATGGTGCATAAATGCGAGAAGGGAGAGGAGCTTGTATGCCGCATGGGGTCAGTTATTGAGGGGTAGGAGTTTGGCACCGGCGAGAGCAAGAGGCGATGCGCACGAACCTGGAGAATCTTGAGGCTCTTCCCGCAAGCCTCTGAGCATGAGTACCCACAGAGTTTCTCCCAGCCTGAGCTTACGGAGAGCACCCGGTACGGTGGTATCGCCTCAGTGATCGCCTGAAGTGAGCCGTGGAGGTTGGGAAAAGGAGCTGAGTTGAAACAGAGGTGGAACAAGCATTTTGCGGGGGCAGCATGAATATGTGGAGGGAGAGACCGCATCATAAGACCCCCCCCCCCCACACACACACACACCTGCACGACGCCGCCATAAAGCGAGAGCGTCCGACCAATGAGAGAGGACTGGCACACCGCAGCGAGCTTCACGGCGATGCTTGGCATAGGCTCCTGCTCGGGTTGCGACGTCGGCTTTGTGGGCTTCGCACATCCCTCCGTTTGGGGTAGTGCATATGACTCTGGCAGCGCCGCTGATGCGTCGGTGAGTGCACCGCTAACGTCCATGTCACGGTCGAAGTGATCGAATGCGAGGGCATCCCACTCAGCGGTGCCAGCCTCCTCGATGGCTGCGGTGGAGGCGGCGACGAGGGCAGTGGCACCGGCGCGCGTGGCTTCTGACACCTGCTGCTCAATGGTAGGCGGCTGCAGTTCACCAAGTGAATGGTCGATCGCACCCGTCGAGCTGGAAGGCGAGCCAGTTCGCGAAAGCAGAGAGGGCTCAATCTCATCGACATCCAGGGTGGCTGTCGATGGATCTATGAGCGTGAGATCCTCGCCAAAGGATGGGCCAAGCGGCGGGAGGTCGCCGAGGACGAGGTCGTCGTGCAGACCAAGCACAGGCGAGTCCTTGGCCATGTCGGATCTGAGCGTAAAGTCGAGCGGCGCCATCGCCGCCATGTCTATACCGGACGCAACGTCAGGAAGTGAAGCCATGGGGATGCCACAGGAGCGGTCCCCGCTTGTCTGTGTCATTGTGTGCTCAGATGAGCTGAGAGATGTCGAAGAGAGCGAGCGCAGGTCAGACATCGACTTGAGCTTGCGCTCGCGTTGCCGCCGATTTTGAAACCAGACCTGAATCTGCCGGCTAGAAACGTTGAGGTCCTGTCCGAGCTGCTTGCGCGTCTCAATGTTGGGAAACTGCTCGAGCTTGAAGACCGCCTCGAGCACCGCGAGGGTGTTGGCGTCAATGTGCCAGCGTGGGGCCGAGCGCCCTGTCCTCTCACCTGCCGGCTCGGCCGATGTCATCTGTACGATGGGAGAAGGTGCAAGGAGCAGAAGCAGAGCAGCCTGCGCGGGGAGTAGGTGAGAAGGTAGGAGGAGTCAGGTGGGGACCGTTTGATGCCTCCCCAACTTTGCCTCTGTGCCCGTCCCTCCCTCGACTCCTCCGACTCTCTCCCCCTCCCCCTCCGTATCTGCTCCTCCCTGCTCCCTCCTCGCCCCACCCCCTCTCTCCCTCCCTCGCCCCCCCCCCCCCCACCCCCCCCCCCCCACCCCCCACCCCTCCCCCACCCTCCTCTTCCCAGGCTCCTCCTCGCTTCTGCTGTGGCAACTCTTGCCCAGGGTCGACCCCCCTCTTCCTCCCCTCAGGCCTCGCGCCCCGCACGGCCCCTGCGCGCGCGTGCGCGCGCGGCACCTGCTCCGCGCTCCCCTCCCTGCCGGCGCACCTCTCACGGCTCGGTGCTCTCCCGTCTCCGCCCTGGCGAGCCCGAGAGCGAGCGAGAAGAGAGCAGGAGAGAAAGAGAGATGAGAAGAGAGTGAAAGAGGGAGAGGCGAGGTAGCGGGGGCGGCAAGAAGAAGAAAGAAGCCTGGAGGGAGAAGGGAGACCACGAGATTGTACTCGCGAGACCTCCGGGGGGGGTCGTCCCCGCCGGGCGCCGCGCGCTCTGAGGAACAGGATATCCGCGAGGCCAGCCCCGCCCCCCAAAATCTCTTATAAAAGGTCGAGAGTGTATGGGAAGTGGACGCGAGGGGTGGGTGCCTCGTCGATCGCGATGAGATGGCGCGGCGAGAACTCCAGAGAGAGAGAGAGAGAGAGAGAGAGAGAGAGAGAGAGTAGCAGAGAGACCGAAGGGACGAGAAGGCAGCACTGCGTCCCCCCCCCTCCCCCCCTCTCCTTGGGAGAAGAGTCAGTTTACGTGAGAGCAGGCGAGGAGGCAGGGGAGTGAGCCTCGGCTCCGCCACAGACCCGCGTGCGCGGCGATCGCCCCCGATGGGGGTGGGTGGCTCTCCTCCCATGGTCAACTCTCTCTCTCTTCTCTGAAGAGCGCCCCCCCGCCGTCCCCCTCTCTCTTCTCCTCGGTTCCGAGGAGGAGAGAGAGTCCCCCCCCCCCCCCCCCCCTTGCCCCTCCGCATCGCCCTCTCTAATGAGGGGGCTCATCAGTTCCCCCGCCCCCCCGCGCGGAGGCGAGGTGGCGAGCAGGCGGCGAGATCTGACGAAACGGGGCTGGGGGGCCGAGGTTTGACGATGCCCACCGAAGCTGGCCGAAGAGGGCCTGCGCTCGCCTTGTGCTCCGCCGGCGGCGTCGGGGGCATCCCGCGAGAGGCCTCGGCGGCTCTCTTCCTCCCTCTCTCCCTCTCTCTCTCTCTCTCTGCCCCCCCCCGGTCCGCCGCATCCGCCCCGAGGGCGAACGGGCGGGAGGCGGTGGAAGAGCATCTTCAGATCCGCTGAGGCCTGATGAAGGGGGGGGGGGGGGGCGGGGGGGCTCCCCCCGCGCCCTTTGCACCCCCCCCCCCTCCCTTACCAAGGTCGCGAGATTCCCAAATCAACCAGAAGGGCTGCTGCGTCTCGGCATCAAAGGATCTACAGAGCAGGGCTGACGCGGGAGACGGCGGCCACGTCACCCACGTCGGGGACCCCCGCGCCAACAGCCGGGAAACGTGAGGAGGCTTCACAAAGAGTGACCCCCCCGTCCACAACGCGCGCATCTGTAACAAAAATTCTTGAAGATGCCTGCTCTATGCTGCTATGCTCATAGTCAGTCATAGAGTGACCCCCCCGTCCACAACGCGCGCATCTGTAACAAAAATTCTTGAAGATGCCTGCTCTATGCTGCTATGCTCATAGTCAGTCCTTCCCACAGACCACTGTTGCCATCGCCCATGCCTCAACCACTCAACCACACTCTCCTTCCCGCTCCCCCCCTCGTTCCTTGTTCTTCGGTTTCGGGGGGTCGGCCCACGTGCACTACCTTGGGCCTAGCGCTGGGGGAGGGGTGAGGCGGGCTAGGCCCACTTCAGGATTTCTTTTTTGAACCCCTCTCAAATCGTTCGACATTTTGCACAGATTTCGCATTCACTGCCCCAAATTTTGCGGCATGCTTTGCAGGCGCAAACGCCCTGTTGTTGTATTCCTGCCCAGGCTGTAGCTGTAGGCGTGAATATTCGTGTAAGGTACGCGCCCACACTCACACTCACAGTTGAAGTCCTGTATCCACTTGGATTTGGGACTAACCGGATATTGTGGGTAGTTCACCGACCCCTATCTAGTTAGATAGTGATAGTTGCAAATGGCCCCCTGGTTAGCTGTAGCTGGTAGCTGGATATCCTGGGTATCCCGATACCCCTATATACGGGTTGTCTGGAAGAAGAGAAGAACCGAACTTTCCTCGGGTTCGGGAGGCGTAGTAATATTATGAGTGTTTAAAATAAAACTCGACTACAGTATTCCTTAGGATTTTGAAATTCTGATAGCAAGATTGTAGTTGTGCGCGGACCGGTCTACAATAAAACTACTCGCAATTAGGGCTTGGCGGATATTTCTTGAAATATCAATCAACTTGAAACTTGGGCTTGTCGGCCCGGAAATACATATTTACACATGTTTACACATATTTGGGCGGGTCCGAGGCGCTCGCAAGCACATATTTGGGCGGTTCTCTACGTTGGCGCGCCCGCGAAAAACCGAGACACCGGTGGCCACTGGTAAATACCGTAATTGAGGCAAAACCAGTAGATTTTCCCGCTTGGACACTTTGCTCTTCTCCAACCCTCCCTCCCTCCGTATGTCTGTCTCCTCTCGCGCGCATCTCTGGCAAAAACACATACCCTACACCCCATTTGCAATAGAATAAAAAGCAAGAGAGCAAAAAGGAAAGCGCAGAAAAAAAAAATCTTCTTAAAAATTTCCGCTACGTGTGCGACGTGAGGCAGTGTGCTCGTGGACCTCCCTACTACCCAACCTTAACCCCTAACAACCCCCTCCCCCTTCCCCAGTTCCCTCTTTAGCGGAGAAGCTGGTTCCGGGGAGGCCGCGCGCGCTGCTTCGGCCAGGAGTTGGAGAGAAGGGGGTGGGAGACTATGGCTTCTCCTTTGTTCTGACTCGGCTTGTACTACCTTCTCCTATATCTCACAGAGTCTCTCCTGTTGTCCATTGGGTTCTCTTGTTAAAAGGGAGGCTAGCTACTTCAGGTGCTGATGTTTCGTATATCAAGACCTCCCGCCGCCTGTAGGAGGTCTTCCGATACTTCTAGGTTGAAGTCTTTGTCCACCGTGTAGAGAGGGCTTATCATTTTTTTGATAAGTTTGTTGCTCGGGGCATGTAACCCCATATTTTCACGTTGTTTTTTTAGCCTCTGGAAGAAGCCGACTTTCGCCGTTACTAATAGGTGGTATCTGGCAAGGATCGCTCTTAAGATCGACTTAGCGGACCTCCCGTCCGCGTTGCCGTATTGTATGTTGTAGAAATCCGTTAGGATATACCTCCATGCCAGGATACCCAAGTATCCCGAGGAGGGATGCGGTCTGTCTACCTGATAGCAGAAAAGACGTTGGGCTATCTCAGATCCCGGCCTAAGGTTAATCCCCAATAGTCCTTCTATGAATTCGAAGACGGGTTCCGTCGCGATACATGTGGCTATATGAGTGGAAAAAGGAAAGCGCAGAAGAAGGGGGGGGGAGAGAGGGAGAGGGAGGGAGGGAGAGAGAGAGAGAGGGAGAGAGAGAGAGAGAGAGAGAGAGAGAGAGAGAGAGAGAGAGAGAGAGAGAGAGAGAGAGAGAGAGAGGAGAGAGAGAGAGGGAGAGAGAGAGAGAGAGAGAGAGAGAGAGAGAGAGAGAGAGAGAGAGAGAGAGAGAGAGAGAGAGAGAGAGAGAGAGAGAGAGAGAGAGAGAGAGAGAGAGAGAGAGAGAGAGAGAGGAGAGAGAGAGAGAGAGAGAGAGAGAAGAGAGAGAGGAGAGAGAGAGAGAGAGAGAGAGAGGAGAGAGAGAGAGAGAGAGAGAGAGAGAGAGAGAGAGAGAGAGAGAGAGAGAGAGAGAGAGAGAGAGAGAGAGACGCTCGATCCTAGCAGGGGGGTGTCGCATTCGCGAATCGACGCTCGTTAGGCTTCTCTCTTCTCTTCTTTCGGTATTTATCGTTATAATTCTCTCGTTCTCGTTCTCGGTCAAAAACTTCGCGTGGACGCCTAGGATCTAGGGTTGTGGAGCGCCCTCTCTTTTTCTCTCGAAGAGAAGGGAAGTTTCCCCACCTTTCTTCCTCCCAGGCGCCTCGCAAAAAGGTTTAATTCGCTATCTCCCCGCGTTTCGTTACCTGCTTCTGGGGGCAATCAGGTTTGGTTTGCCATCTCCCCTTGGAGATCGATTTAGGTTTGCTGCTTGGATGAGGGAATCTTTCTCCTTGGTCCTTGGTTTGCCATCTCCCCTTGGAGATTGATTTAGATTCGCTGCTTTGGTTTTTGGTTATCTGTCTCCTTGATGCCAGTTGCGTGCAAGCCCTTGGCCCTTTGGTTTTTGGTTTTCCTCCCCCTTGGTTGCTACTCAGGGTCGCTCGATAGAAACGTCTAGAAGGTTCACGCTCAACGGCAGGATTTCTTCCATCGCAAGGATATCTCGCTGCGATCTGTATCCAAAGTGATCGCCGCGGTCAAGTCGCGTTCCGTCAAAAGAGGACCACATGTGCACGCTGTGCACGCGCAGTGCGCGATGCATCGGCCCCCGCGGAGGCGCTGTGCGTGCGCATAGCGCCTGTTTCCCATCATGGGCGACGGGTGCCCCAGAATTTCACCGGTTTTTCGACGGCGTAGTGTGATCCGTCACATCAGTCGAGTTGAGCTATCGAATGTCCATGGCTATTTATACACCCCGTGTTCTATTTTTGCCAAGATCGAGCTGCAATCACCCATGTGCACGCCGTGCACGCGCAGTGCGCGATGTGCATCAGCTCCCCCGCGGAGGCCCCCGTCCGCCGCCGCCTATTACCATCTGGTCTATATATGTAGGGATGATTCTGCACAATGTCACGTCAAAAACAGCTAGCGTGCAATGCAAATGCTGCTACATAATTGTGCGAGAATGGGTGATTGAGTGCGCGTGCACGTCGATCTTGGCAAAAATAGAACACGGGGTGTATAAATAGCCATGGACATTCGACAGCTCAACTCGACTGATGTCCCACGGTTGACGGATCGACACCTTCGCGCGACATAACGTTCCTCTTCGGACTTTCCGCTTTCCGCCTCGTGGGAAATCTAAAACGAAGACACGCTCCGGCCATCGCTGCGGATTCTCTCTCTCTCTCTCTCTCTCTCTCTCTCTCTCTCCGTCTCTCGCGACGTGTTTGAGTTACCGGCGATGTGGGGTCTCGGTTATTTCGTGTTTTGCTTAGTTTGGGTGAATGATTCTGGTGCGTTCGTGAGTCGGTGCATCCTGTTGTTTTCTGCATCGTTGTCCGACGTCCTGTCGTCAGTCGTCATCCGTCGCTCTCGTTCTCGTCGCTCTCGCTCTCGTAACACTCGTACCCTACAAACTCGCCTCTCCTCACCAGTCCCTGCCAACACAGCCCTCCGCTCACTCACCCTCGCCTCTCGCCTCTCGCTCGATGTCGCTCTCGCCGCCGTCCTCGCCCTCGCCCAAGCCCGCCTGCCCGCCTTCCTCTGCTGACGGGCTGAAGCCCGTCAGCACCTCCGAAGTCGTCTCCCTCGCCGCGCCTGCCGCCGGCCTTGCCCCTTCCTCATTGCACTCAGGCCCTATGGGCCATCCCAATTCGTCACTAGCTTGCGATAGTCATCCTTTCTTTACAATAAAACTACGAGGACTATGGAGGCCTCCTCTTCACAATAAAACTACCTACGCACGGTGTAGGTCCACGGAACAGTGCGATTCTAGGTGCACTCGGCCTCTTCCCCGAGCCATATGGAGTGGCGCGCCGTGCCGCAGCACCAGCTGCCCTCAGGTGTCGTTCCGTCAATTGTGGGACATCAGTCGAATTGAGCTATCAAATGTCCATAGTTATTTGTACTTATACACATATACATATACCCTGTGCTCTTAAGGATTGATCTATTTCGGGCGGCAGGGTGCGAGAACTAGCGCGAACCCACGGAGACGCCGTGCATGCGCATATCGCCCATGCCCGACCTCCCGCCTTCCTCTGCTGAGGAGGTGGTCCAGCCCGCCATTTCATCACTCCCGGCCATCTCCGCCGCGCCTCCCGCCGATCATTCCCCTTCCGTATCATCGCATATCGAGCCGGTGGTCATGCTCGATCCGTCAGCGGGGGCGGGGGAAGGGAGGAAGGGAGGGGGAGGGGCGTCACTCACCGACGCCATTGGCCTTCGTGGGGTGAGAGGGGGTCGTTCGGAGGGGGGAGGCGGCTGGCGGGGCAGGTAGAGGGGGAACCCTGAGGAATCCTTGGACACCCAGGGGAGGTGGGAAATAGTGGTTGAAAAGAGTGAGTGACCGAGCTATTACTACTACTATTACTATTAGCTCTAGAGGCGGGGGTACCACGAAATGAATTGTAGTCTTGTAGAGCATCTGTTGGCTAGCACTCCTAGCCACATACATCGGACGAGCCATGCACCAACCGCGCACACCCCCATCCCCCATCTCAAGGTGGGGGCTCCGTTGTCGTCAAGGTCAGCAAGGCACGGTCCCTCAGCACTAGGATTAAAGTAGGACAACAAGAAAACTCCAACGAAAACTTTGACAACGTCCGGGAGATCTGAGTGGGAGCGCGGGTGGGGTGGGTGAGTGGACGGCGAGAACCGCTGGCCTTGGTCGCTCTCCTCTCCCTCTCCGCTCGGTTGCTCCCGCCGGTGCGGCGCGTGCGCTCGAGGGCCCAATTGTCGAAACCTGCCACGATGGGCAAGAAGTCGAGGAAGCAGCCTGCCGGCGCACCCGTGCCCGCCGAGAGTGAGTTTGTGCGGCCTCTCGCGATGCCCGAGCTGGTCGAGAAGCTCAACACCGTGCCTGTCTTCAAGGTGGTTGACGAGGAGACAGGCGAGATCGTGCCGACTCCTGACAAAGGTGGCACGGCCTGCATTTGCTGGTATGCTGACTACAACGACGTGCAGGTCGCGCTGGCGATCGTGAAGCACCGTGAGCCAGAACGCAAGGTGGCCATCGGCACAGCCAAGCTGGGTACCGCGCTCGCAATGTCGGAGGGATGGGGCACAGGCATGCCGGAGGGGCCACTACGGCTACAGGCATCGAATACCGTCCTGCGCGCCGTCAAGGAAGACCTTGAGCCGCTTCCTGAAAAATTGCGCGAGGCGATGAATCCGCGGACTAGCGCCTTCCCGCTCTTCTTGATGGAGGAGCTGCAGTCGCCTTCGATTTCGCCCGTCTTCTTTCGGCGTGAAGACCTTGTCACCTGCTGGAAGACATCCGGACGTTCCGAGGAGTCGATGCCTAACACGCTCGTCATGTACGACTTGCGCGTGCTGGTGGTCAAGATGATGAGCACAGCGGCCGACTGGCGCTCCCTCATGTTTGTGGCGCCGCAAACGTCGATCGATGTGATTGACCAAAGTAGCCAGCACCCGCTCGTGCGTGAGCTTGAGCACCAGGCCGCTATCAGCCAGGGAGATGAGCCGCCGCCGCTTGAGGCGAGTGTCAACGCGTGAGGCGCGCGAAGCAAGCAGCTAGACTGGGGCTTATGAAGAGGGCGCTCCATGCATGAAGATACCTTGGGACTCAACATCGGTAGATTCCATGATACTACTACTATGTATTATTCATGGTGGGATAGATTGACACGCGTTGGGCAAGCCGACGTGCAAGTGAAATCAGTGGTACGGGTCATCAAAAAAGAAGACCGGTCAGAGGGCTATGCTTATGCGCTCACGGTGAGCGCGCACATGGATTGATTTACTTCAGCTTGTGGGTTGTGGTTCGCCGTTGTTCGGTGTGAATGCGCCCGGTTGTCGTCTCCCATTTCATGCACAGAAGCCTTTCAATGGCCCGCCAAAAAAACTTTCGAATATACTGCCTATTCCGAACATAATAGGACGGTCAAACACTACTTTAACTTTTTAACTTCTAAGGCCTAAGGGTATAAAAATGAAAAAGTCAAGTAAAGCGGTAGAAACTCCGGAAAATGCCCATCTAGTGCATTCGATACCCTTATTTTGGGCCCCAGACCCAGACCCCCCGCGGGAGCCCCCACAACGAAGCGTAATCCCAAAACGGCAAAACAGGCAGGGGGCGATCAAAAACAGCAAATAGTTTCAAACAGTGATTTATAACTACTAACATGTAACATGCGGAGGGGCGGCTGATTTCTGATTTCTGATTTTTTGACCGTTCTCCGAAACCCAAGAAAAAAACTCCTGGGGGGCTTACCTGCCGCCTCGAAAAAATGCCGTGGAAAATGATGGGTTTAACAACCCCCCCCCTCCCCCCTTGCCCCCCCTCTGTCGGAGCGAAGCTCGTTTCCTCCTTGGAAACGAGTCGCGGAGGCGCACCGGCGGCTAGCGCGGCGCACGGTTCATCCGGGGAGCCCGGAACGGGCTCATCGGGAGAACGGGGAGGGCAAATGACGGGCATGTGAAGTGGACGGGAGAGTGGCTCGGAACGCGACTCGGAGGGACGGAGGGCGTAGGAAAGGGCGCGGCGAGCAGATGCCGCTTGCTTAGGACTCGTATGGACTCGTAGACTCGAAAGGATGACTCGGAAGACTCGGGGCTTGGGGTACTCAGGGGGCTGCAGGTCACCAATAGGCGATACAGTGCTAAAAAGCACACAAGCCAACACTCTGCACTCAAACATTGACAATTAATTAATTTCTTAATAGTCTCACCGCACACGCGACCGTGCATCCTCTACTTTCTACTCACGTAGGAAACTTTCTACACCCCCACTCCCCCGGCCCTTTCCCCCCCGCCATCAGGCGACTCCCCCCGTGCACTACTAGGGGGATAGGGGAAAAGGGCTTAGATATGGTCGGTGGCCCGCGCCCCCCCCCGGCGATCCGTTCCCCCCTTCCTCCTATGCCTACCGGGCTGGCGGCGGCCTCGGTCCCGACTTATCCTGTAAACAGGTGCGGGACTTACCTATTTTCCGGTGAGCGGAGCTCTCGCTCCGCCCACCCCCTTCTCCGCGCTCTCTCTCCCCTCTCCTGCAGGCACGCGCGATGGCGCGCCTGCGACAGGCCTGCAGCTGCCCCTGGCGACCCCTGGAGGCCCCTGGAGGCCAGCTCAGGGGGCAGAGGAGGCTGGGGCTGGGCCCTGGCCTCCCCTGCCTCTCCCTCGCTGGCGCTCCTGTGCCTGAGGGGCCCCCACTCTGCACCTGTCTGCCTGTCGAACAGGGGGGGAGGGGGGGTTGGAGCGATGGGCTGGCCACGACAGGCCAGGACGCGCGAGGCAGGCAAGCCTGCCAGTGAGAGAGTGGGTCAGCAGGGCATTCTGCTCCTGGCAAGCCATCAGGCATGCCAGGAGCATGGGTGGTTCCACCCCCATGGCAGGGGAGGAGTGGAGAGAGGGGGGGGCTCGTGCCCCCCCATGGGGCAACCAAGTATAAACTTAGTTGCACTCAAACATTGACAGTAACAGGCCGGAAACATACGTTAAACGAACCCCCTCTGATGAGCAGAATCCGGAGCGCTCACCAGAAAAAAGGAGAGAGAGAGAGAGAACGAGGGCTCGAGGGTCACAACACATTTCGGACTCCGGCTTGGACTACAAGTAAAATCCAGTGCCCTCGCGAGTCCACCTCGAGTCTCGCGGGACAGCGCCAACGGACGCCGAAGGACGCGGAAGGACGCGGAAGGTTGCTGAAGGACCCAGATCGGCTGAAGGAAGCCTTCGAGGGAGTACTCGTTCAGCGGCGCCGTCGCCCTTTTATTAAGCTTATCGCTGGGGGGGGTGTGATAAAATCTTCGTGATAGTGTACCCCGTGCGGCGATCATCACGGTGTTTGTGGCAGCCTTGACCACTTCTTCCTTCAGAACATTGATGCTTTTGGGCACATCATTCGGATCCCAAAAACTCACATCTAGGAACTTTAAATATTCTGCATCTCGGTCCAACCTTGGCTTCTTCCCCGGGTTGATAAGGGCATTGGCGACCCTTTTATGGGTAGTTTTAGGGTCAGTCATGCTATGCTAGTTACCAACGTCATAGAATATTTTTCAAGGTCCGAGGCGAAGACCTGATGACTGATTGGTTATCACCGAACAACAGTGAGAGGAATCGTTCAGAATTTGTTGGTCACTCGAGTTCGATGTTCAGACGCCGAGCATAAAGCGCGCGCCGGTGGGGGAAGTTGCGATGGTGGCGGCGCGGCTGGGGGTTCGTGGTAGCGGGATAGGTAAAACCCGTCACGAAACACCAAACGGCACTTCACAACTAGGTCCTTGTACGACAGTTGCGTTTACATAATATAATCGTTGCTACTAATTCAAACATGGGTAGCCTCTCCACCCTCGCACTCACTCATACTCCCGACACTGCAGTCCCGGTGACTGGGTCAGTACATGGCTTGGTAACAAAACTTCTGAATAATCCCCTTCATCCTCTCACCGGGCGACCACCTTCTTCTCCTCCCACCGGGCAACCTCCTCCTCCGTCCCCCTCCCCCTCTTCGCCCTCGCCGCCGCCGCTCTCGCCTATGAAGGAGGCATTTGCAAGATTGAAACAGTTGGACCGATTGCAAAAAGAATCGAAAGCTCACAAAGGGACCCCCAACCCGGGCGAAACAGCTCAGTGGCTGTCGTACTACAGCATTTACCTCGGGATTTTAATCACCGTCTTGAAATACCTGCAGGAACTTGCCGAAGTGAGATCGAAAGAGATAAAACGTGAGTTACACCTGACTAAACTAACGCAAGAGTACCAAACCCATGGGTTAGCCCGACATACTAGATCTTATGCGAAAATGGCGGCTGAGTTCAAAAAACGAGTGGATTCTTACACAACTATGGTAAGTACCCTTGAGGAATTGGCCAAGAAAACACCCGAACCAATTTCGTTTAGGGACGCTGTCTCAAGCATTCTCGAGGAGGAATGGACAGCTTTGTCTAAAGCTCTGGAAGAGATTGACACATTGGACTTGGCGCTGATGAGGGGTCCCGTAACCCATATCGAGAACTACGTACTTACCAAACCTGAAGTTAGCAATCACTTAAAAAGACATCTGCGAGAATTCAAGGAAAGATACGACAAAGCCTTAGAAGACTACTGCCCGGTATTCAATAAAAAGAAGCTGCTATCACTACGTAGCAATAACACAAAACTATACGAACTGCAACGGAAGCTCGAATTGTTCATTGAGATCGCCAGTGAGTACTCTCAAGAATATGCCGGAAAATTTATTCGTGACATTCATAATTTAAACGAAGAATATCATGACGTAGTCGAGGAAGCTTACAAGGTAATAATGAGTAAACAGGGAAACACCTCTTGAAGGGCGTGTCTCCGCGAAAGAGCGGACGAGACGCCCCCGCCGGAGAGCAACCTTGCTCGTCAGATATTTTTGGGGGCGGGCGCGCGGAGAGAGAGAGGCACCCCCCCCCCCTTCCCATCCACAGCCCCTCTACCCCATCCCCCGGCGAGTAGGCTCCCCAGGCGTTGTGGATGGCACAGGCGTTGTCGAAGGAGACCCTCTCGGGGCGCGCCCTCATGCCGAGCCAAGGCGATGCTGTTCTCGTCGCGTACGTGGTGCTCCTGGGCCTCTCCTTCGGGGTGCTCGCGGGGGGGGGGCTCATGGTAGGGTGAGACTGGAAGGGAAAGGAGACCAAATGAAGGCAAGCCGCCTGGGTCAGTAGGGCAGTGGCCTCCTGGCAAGCCATCAGGCATGCCAGGAGGATGGGTGGTTCCTCCCCCATGGCAGGGGAGGAGTGGAGAGAGGGGGGGGCTCGTGCCCCCCCATGGGTCAACCAAGTATAAACTTAGTTGTCTCGACTTATCTTGTAAACAGGCGCGAGACTTACCGATTTTTCGGTGTCGCTCCGCCCACCCCCTTCTCCGCGCTCTCTCTCCTCGCTCCTGCGGCACGCGCGATGGCGCGCCTGCGGCAGGCCTCCAGCTGCCCTCTGGCGACCCCTGGAGGCTCCTGGAGGCCAGCTCAGGGGGCAGAGGAGGCTGGGACTGGGCCCTGGCCTCCCCTGCCTCTCTCTCGTTGGTGCTCCTGAGCCTCAGGGGCGAGCCTGTGAGTGAGAGAGTGGGTCAGTAGGGCAGTCTCTTCCTGGCAAGCCATCTCAGGATCAGGCATGCCAAGAGCAATGGGTGGTTCCTCCCCCATGGCAGGGGAGGAGTGGAGAGAGGGGGGGGGGCTCGTGCCCCCCCCATGGGTCAACCAAGTATAAACTTAGTTGAGGAGTGAATAGGTGAACGGGCGAGGCTACGGCATAGTTGTCCAGGGCCGCGCGCGAGGTGTGACTATTCAGATTTAAGAAGTTTTTTATCAGCTTATCTTATATCTATATCTATATCGGTATATCGGTTGCATCCGACGCTTGTCGCTTGTAATTGTGCATGGCTCTAGGCGATGCATGCTAGTTGGGCTAAGTGCCGTGCCTTCGGCCGAAGCCATGTGATTGGATATTGGCATGCGCAGCTGATGGACTTGCGACCCCCTCCTGCATGCGCGCCACCTAGTTACACAGACTAAGACCTTCAACAAGTGGAGCCCTTAGTGAGGATGATGTAGCGAGTCTGTGCGCTAGCCGAGCCTGTGCGCTAGCCTTGTTCAACCCGACACGTCCCGTATCAACAGCTCTGTTGTTGCTCTGACGGCCCTCCCTCTCCTAGCGCCCATACGGCATGCAGCCCCCCTTCTCTGTGCTGGGCTCGGCGCCCCAAGGCGGGCTCTCGTCGCACTCTGCGCCGATCATCCGATTCAAGCTCTCTCCAGCCCTAGCATGAATCGAGTGAGACAGTTTTGTGCAATCTGGCCCATGAAAAAAATGCGCTGCTACTTCCACCAATCACAAGCGCTCATGACGCGCCTCATCTTTGATATTCCTCTCATCTATAAGCGGCCTTGGCCGCCGGAAAAGTCGAGTCAGCTCCGAGACCACAATTCAATTGTCGTGGCCATAGCGCCTTGCGAAATTCTATCCGAGATTGTATTGCTCCTAGCACCAGGCGCTCTTGAGCGCTCTTCTTCAACCTCGCTTCCCCAGATTTCCTGCCGTCCACAGGCTGGCGACGGGCCCGCGGTGCGACCCGTCTCGGATTGTTCACAAATACTCGAACTGCCGGCTTTGGCTGCCACTGGAAGAGGAGAAGACTTGCGGGAGACATTGAGCTTGTGGCCGTGTGCTCATTCTATCAAACGGAACGCGATGCCATCGTCGCAATCGCTGACTGGCGACCACTGGCCCAAAGATTCCGATGCGCCTGATACCAAGACGATGTTGCCCTCGTCACACCGCAGCTCAGCCACCGACCGAGCACCAAATTGCTCGCGCATCAAGTACTCAAAATCGGCCAAGGCAGTCGGGCACAAATTCAAAGTGTTGACGAGGAGCAGTCCGCCGGGGCGGAGTATTCCGCGAAGCGAAGCAAGCGCTCGTGCGCTCCGCCAGTACTGGGGTGGCACACTTTCCTCCTCAACGCTGCTGTGCACTGTGGTTAAAGAGCCTGTAGAGCCCTTGCAAGTAGAAGAGACATCTACGAGCACAACGTCGTATGTATGTGGGCTGATGGTGGGTATGAAGAGCTCCGCGCGAGTCGTGTGCAGCCGCAAGAGAGGCCCGGGAACGAGGCCAAAGTAGGTACGACCGAGCGCCAGTGCGATCACGTCGCTCTCCACACAATCTTGGAGTACAGCCGTGTGAGGTTCCTGCACACTAGCAATGGCCATGGCCATCACGCCTGCGCCCACTCCAACGTGCAACATTCGCTTGAGAGGCTTAGTGCGATCTGGTCGCAGCGAGAACGCGGCGAGCATCGCCCGGTGGTACTGTGGGGCCAGCCATGAACGATCGAAAAGAACGCTCTGGCTACGTGTGCGCGGCGTTCGGGTGTAGAGCTCAGTGTGGGTGCAGCGGAGCAGGCTCTGGACTTGCAGCGCGTCGCCGCGTCGGAGAAGCCAGCGATAGCACCAGCCATCATCGAGGTGCTGTTCAATCACGAGCAGTCCAGCGCGCTCCACGAGCAGCGAGCAACGGCCGCCGCCCGGAAGCGCGATGGAGTGCTCACCAGTCATCGGTGATGGCGGTATCTGCCTGGCCCGCCGCCGGGAGACCGTGCAGTGCTGCACCCACCCATGGGGTGGGCGCGGTGGGGGGAAGGGGGGGGGGGGGGGGGGGGAAGACGCGCAGGGTCTCCCTTCCTTCCGCGGCGGGGAGTGGAGTGGGATTGGGAGGGGTAGAGAGAGCGGGAGGCGGGACGGGGGGAGAGAGGGCTGGGGCGCGCCTTGGGCGTCGGGACGGCGGGGCCCGGCGTGCGCCGCCGTTATGTTTTGTGGCGGTCCTCCCTTCCCCTCCGCCACGCTCTCTCTCACCAGTGGGGGGGTGGGGGTGGGACGCCCCCCCCCGCGCCCCCCCGCCCCCCCCCCCCGCCCCCCCCGCCTTAGCCGCCACCTATTTACACAGAGAAATCACGAAATCACGCGTAGTTTTCTCCTATCTACTCGCAGCCATATATATATCCTCTGCCCTGTGCCCCCCCCCCGAGCCCCCGCGGAGGGAAGAGGGGGGGGGGACGCGGGGGGGGATTGCTCGACAAATCTCTCCCTAACGTCCCTCGAGGGAGAGAAGAGAGAGCGCGGCGCGCGCGTGTGCACACGAGCTCTCGATGGGCCCCGCGCACATCTATTGGATGCGGAGGGTTTAATCACGCTCCGCTTTGGGTGGTGTTGGGTGTCTGGTGCTGTGTGGAAGTCGTTCCGAGAGAGAGTGGAGAGAAGGAGAGAGGGGAGGGGAGGAGTGGAGACGGGGAGACGATGGTCGGAGTATGTGAGAGAGCGGTCCTCGGTGGAGAGAGAAGAGGTTGTCCCTGGTGTACATCTGTACTGGAGAGAGAGAGAGAGAGAAGAGGGAGCGACGCGAGAGAGGTCGCGAGGCGAGGTGGGACCAGACTCGGGGGTATAGAGAGAGAAGAGAGAGTGGGAGTACGTGGATGAGCAGAGGACAGAGGAAGAGGAAAGGAAGTGGGGGGGGAAGAGAGAGAGAGAGACCGTAGAAACAGAGCGGGGGGGGGGGGAGAAGAGGAGTAACTCTAGGCGGAGGGGGAGGGGGGGGGCGGGGGGGAGCCCTGAAATGAGGAGAGAGAGAGGGGGGGGGGGGGGGGGGGAAGGCGGGGGGGGGGGGGGGGGG
>CM030944.1:35200-51200 GCA_018136815.1 Isochrysis galbana | reverse complement strand
CGTCCACGCACTCTTATATCCGTCAGCACTCAGACTCTGGCGGCCCAAACTCACGCACTTCATTGTTCACTATTCTCCGCTCTCCGCTCCGCCCTCTCTCTCGCATTTTTTGCCCTGCACTTCCGATTTTACCGCGCGTCTGCGTGCAGTTCAGGCAGCGGCAGCGGCTAAATGAAGAGGCCCATGCATATTCCATTTATTCCCAGTTGCTTTTTTTTTGCCTTTTTCGTGCGCCAATGCTGCTCTCGTCGTCGATTTTTGACTGCCCGTCTTAAAGAAAAATGGCCTAGGCTCAAATAAGAGTTCCTCAAGCGCGGTTTGAGGCTTTGAGCCCTTGTTCATCATCTAAGCTAGCCATACCCACGATTTTCTCGTGAGCGCTTGCGGCTTACTTTTCCAACACTCAATCGATATTGAAAAGTTCAAATTTCTGGAGTTGAGGAACGGAGGTAGTAGATACGTAGTAGTAATATATATATAGTATACAAATGTGGGAGGCTCAGAGTCAGCACAGAGGTAAGAAGACGCAGTCGGAAGGTATGAACCTTGGCAATAACGCGCAAGCCAAGGCGCAATCCGCCGCGAGTATACTGCAAGAGCGGAATCGACGGTCTAGACGCAGTAAGGGAGACCTCGCCTCCACATGCTCGACGAGAGACCCGAGAGAGCACGGAGCTGTCAGGTAGCCGTGATAGCCGCGGGCAGACTGAGTTCCACATCGTCATCATATAGGCAAATGGGCCATCTCATGGAGGGAGATGTTGATCCGCGCTCGGCAAGACACCGGTGATGCAAGAAAAATCCTTAGAAAGTGGCGAGCACGGCGATGACGCGATCGAGACAGTGCAGACAAATGGCAGAGGCGATCGTGGCGAGGTCGTTGCATCGCGAGGAGCAAATGAGGTGAGGTGCGACTTTCGTCCACTGAGAGGCGAGCGCCACATGGAAGTGGCTCCCGCGCCGTGGGGCCAGTCTCGACGCCAGTGCCCAGTGCACTGGGCGAGGAATATGACGGTGCGAGCTGCCCGGTCACTAGGCATGCGGCTTGAGACTACTCCCTTGGTGGCAGGGGGAGCTTGATGTTGCTCATCCTTGCTCTCGTCCCATGACCGCCTCGAGCCGGCAAGGCTCGCGGAAGCACGGGGCGGGCAGTGGGTTGAGTGGAGCGTGGAAGGCTTGATCATGTCAAAAAGATGCACATTGCTGCAAGCGCGGAGCCCAGAACTCAAGGCAGGAGTAGTGGAATGGTACATTGTGGTGCAGCCCGGGGTTTCGAGGGGGCACTCTGCATGATGAGTAAAGTGTACAAGGATAATTGCAGGTGTACGAGAGCAGGGAGGGGCGTCCAACCGAATAATCGAGCACGTGGAGAGACGTTACTGCGGGGTAACAGCGGCCGCAGCAACAATGGCAGGTGGGGTGGACATGCTGAGCTTAGGCGCTGAAGGCGGAGGGTGGCGGCTCCTTGGGGCCAAACCCTTTCCTCTCCACAACCTGGCAGGGGGGAGGGAGGTGGGTCACCAAGGGCGGGAGTAGCAGGATGGGCACAGCTGGCGCGACCATCGGCCCCCGATGAGAGATGTCTCACCTGGATCTCAGGCAAGCGATCCCGCATCAGCGAGACGAGCAAGTGCTCTGACTCAGTAGGCACACCCTCGAGTACGGTCACCCACTCGTCGGCAAGCATCACCTGCGAGGAGCGATCATCGGCCGATGAGGGAGCCGGTGAAGCCCGACATGGGCGCAGCGTGCATCGCCGCGCTGCCAACACCGCGCAGACATTCTGTGCACGCGCAACGCCATCGCGTGCGACCACTACGCTCAGGCCGTTGTCGTCGCACCCGTAGCTCGAGCAATCTCTCAGCAAGCGCAAGCGGGTCAGTAAACCGCGGATTACCGCCAAGGGAGGTGCCCACAAGGAGAGGCTGCTCCATCAGACGCGCGAGGAAGTCGGCTGCGGCTCCGCTCTCTGTGCTGCCACGGAGCGACGAACCGTGCTTGCGCAAGAAAGTGGCGAACCACTCCGCTTCGTGCCGGCGGAATGAGTCGCGTTCCAACTGCGGGGAGGGGGGTTCAAGCAGCTCGCAAGTTGAGCACGAAGTCCCCGCCGACGTGACTACGTTCCTAGTAGCGATTGGTCGTCACTCACCTCGGCAAGGAGGCGGCGGGCGGCGTGGCGCGTCAAGGCAGACTTGAGGAGATCAAAAGTCGACAACCGAAGTGGAGTTCTGCAAGGCCGGGAGGACCGGGAACGAGGGACTTCGTCACAATCTGAGGCACGCGGAGCGTACCCCGGGACAACAGCCCCTGACCACTTGGGTGCATCTTCGCATACGGGACGACTCACGATCCGCAGTCTTCAAGTGTCTCGACGGGCACGACGGGCTGCCGGTGAAACTGGTTGAGGTCGACCAGGTTCTTGACAATTTCCGCGCGGTGGATCTGGGGAAGGGCGGCACGGCGGCTGGGTGAGCCGTGCGTGTTGCAGGAGGCCGCTTGCAGAGTTCGTGCGAACACCTGTGCGGCTGGGGCCCAGCGCTATGTCACCTGGATCTCTTCGTTGTCAGCCTCGACGAGCTTAAGATCGCGCTGCCACTCCCTCGCGAGCGTCTCGCGAACAGTGAGGAGCTTACGTGCGAGTTTCTGCGGCGAGAGCGTGTCCTCATACGTACGGACCTGGCGCTGCTTCTTGAGGTACGGGTTGTTCGGCGAGCCCATGCGGAAGCCTCCGATTGCCACTTCGATCTGAGCAGAGACAGAGGCACGCTCGGCAGTGCTTTAACAGCGCCCCCACGAGCAGAGGCAGTGCTTTAACAGCGCCCCCACGGCATTGGAACCGCTTGCGCGCGCGAAGCGTGGTAGAGAGGCCCGTGTGGCGAGACTCCAATGGCAGCGGATGCGGCTCGCTGGCGCATTCACCATGTGGGTCTCATCAGGCATACGGAGCATCGAGTGCACATACTCCTCCCAGCGGACGCCAGCAATCTCGAACGCGTCGTGCGCATGGAGCCTGCGCAGCAACGGGGGGTGGCGACTATTGAGTGGTGATCATGGCTAGTGGGAGCGGCGCGCCAGGCCGGCTACGCGCACATCTTGCCCGACTGCGTGCAGAGACCAGGGACGCCGTGTTCCTCCGAAAACCGAAGGAGCCAGCCCTTCTCAAAGTCATTCTTGAACTGCAGCAAGAGCGAGGGGGGTAGCGAACCGTGGGTGAGGGCTGAGTAGAAATACGGCGTCACCGCTGAATGTGCATCAGCACCGGCACGTGCGTGCACGGCGCGCCGTGTGGAGGAGGCCCAACCACGTTCCGTTCTGCCGTACTTGTGCCAACTAAGGTGAGAAGCAAAGTCGGGGGGGACAGGGGCGCGCGTGACGCGTCGTGTGTCGCACCTCATTTGCGTAGAAGAGTATGGTCTGAGCGGCGCGCTGGCAGAGAAATCCTGCTACGGGCGCCGCCTGCTCGTCCTGCCAGCTGGGCCTCCTCTCTACCATTGAGGGAGGGGGGGAACGAAGGGGGGAGCGGAGGGGGACGAGGAGAGAGGGGAATGGGGAGGGGCGGAGCGAGAGGGTGGCGGCGGGCAGGGCGAGGAGGTAGGGGAGGAGGAGCGAAGGCATTTGGCTGGGAGTGCGCGCTGGAGGGGGAACGGGGAGGGAAAGGGGGAGGGGGGGGAGCAGGTTTGGGGAGACGGGAGAGCGGGGCCCTCTCTCTCTCTCTCTCTCTTTCGGTGTTACGAGGCGACTTCGTGGCCTGAGCTTGATGACCGATAAATTCGATAATAAACAGCCCGTTCACCATAAGTAACTAAACCTCTTCCATCCTCCTCGTGAACTCCTTCAGCAAATGCACCGTCAGACCACAGCCCGCGTCTGGGCGTTCCTTCCCCTTTGCTCCACACTCCCCATCGATGCCCTCTTGTTCTTTCCCCTCTTTTCGCGTTTCTTTTTTGTGTTCGAGTGGACCTCCCTGTCCTCTCTCTCGTCTCCTCGTCTCCCCCCCCCTTCTTTTCCCGCTCTCGTCCCTTCAATCAGTGCGGGGAGCGAAGATCTCTCTCTCTCTCTCTATCTCTCTCTCTATCTCTCTCTCTCTCTCTCTCTCTCTCTCTCTCTCTCTCTCTCTCTCTCTCTCTCTCTCCCACCATCGATCAAGGAGAGCATCAAGGAAGGGGGGGGGGGCACCCTGCCCGCTGGGAGAAGGAAGAACGGGTCGAGAAGGAAAGAAGAGTCGGGGGGGAGAGGGGGCGGGGGAAGGGCCACGCCGCGCGGGAGAAGGGGAGGGAGGGGGGGGGGCGTTGCGGGCGCGTGCGGGGGGGGGGGAGGGGGGCGCGGGAGCCATCCCCCCCCCCCCCCCCCCGCGCCCCCCCCCCCCCCCCCGTGCGGGGGACGGGAGAGGAGGACAGAAACCGCCCCCTCGATGAGAGAGGATAGTAAAGTAAAGTAGACCCTCGAGTCGGGAGGAAGGCTCTCGTCGCTCGAGGCCGAGCGGCGGCCCGGGTTGGGCATCGCGGGGGCAGACTCTAGGAGCACTCTTATCAGGTAGACTCTAGGAGACTCTAGGAACAGGAAGTGGAATACAGGTAGGTGGTCAAAAAATATGCGCCTCCCCTTGGTGGTGGGGGGGTGAGTATGTTTATGTTTCGTTGTTTCGTTGTTTCGCTTGGTTGAGCGCCGCGTTTACGTAGTTTACGCGGCGCGAGGAAAATTTTCAGGGTTTTTACAGTGTTCAATTTGGGTGTCAAGGGAGTAGTAGGTAGTTGACTATGTTGAAACGGTCAAAAAGTTCGAGTTGGGTTCGCGTTCGACTATTGTAGTGCGCCTTGATCCATTTCAGGCTCATGCCCACACACCTCCTGCATAAACGAATATATAAATAAACTGAACACACCCCGAGACGACCCTCCGCCCCCCTCGCTCCTCCCTGTGGCTGCTTCTCGCGGGCCGTCGGGGGTTGCGACCGTACGTAGGGGACGGAGGGACGGATGGGCTGGCAGGTTGGCGGCAAGGGCGTCGCCATCACGGGCGCAGGGGGCGTGATTGGTAGGGCGCTAGGAGTAGCCCTCGCTCGGGGTGGCGCGCGCACCCTTCTCGCCCTCGACCTCAACCTCGCCGCTGCTCAGGCTGCCGCTGCAGAGATGGAGGCTGCGAGCGGTGGCCGGTGTACGGTGCGCAGCCAGCAGCTCGATGCATCCGACGGCCCGGCGCTCGCCGTGGCGCTGCGCCAAGCAGATGCGGCCAACCAGATCGATCTCTTTTGTGCAAACGCGGGTATCCTCGTACCGGGCGACTGCACCGACACAGCGAGCGGCTCGGGATGGCAAAAGTCGTGGTCACTCAACGTCATGCAGACAGCTGTTGCCGCTGAGGTGCTCATCCCCAGAATGGTGGAGCGCGGCGGGGGTGCAATCCTCGTGACCGCCTCCGCCGCCGGGCTACTGAGCCAGCTGGGATCAGCCCCTTACACAGCAACGAAGCACGCTGCTGTTGGACTCGCCGAGTGGCTCGCAATCTCGCACGCTCATCAGGGGGTCCACGTGTGTTGCCTATGCCCACAGGCGGTCGCAGGGACCGACATGTTGGGCCAGCTGGAAGGCGAGTTCACTGATGCCGCTAGCCAGCAGCTGGCTGCTGCATTACGAGCGGCTGCGCTCGACGGCCTGCTGGATCCACACGCAATTGCAGAGGAGGCCATTGCTTGCCTAGCACGCGGTATCTTCCTATGCGTGCCGGGTGGCGAGGAGGCAGCCCTGCGCCATGTGCGTCGAAAGGAGGCAGACCGTGAGCGGTGGATAAGCGCGATGCGCAAGCTGCAGGCACGGCTCATCGGTACGCCAGGAGTGCCCCCCAGGTCCAATCTGTGATTGAGCGGCACAAGCTACAGCACTCCTCCATCCCCCAACCAAGTCGAACGTTCCTTCTCCAGACCAAGTCTTCCAAAGGAAGCAGCAGCAAGAAGTGCTTAGCTAAACAAAGGGAAAAGCTTTCTTAAAGAGAAGGACACGATTGTTCCATCGCTCAGTTTTGGTACGAAATGCGAGCATTTCCCTTCTTGACATGGTTTGCGCTTGCACCGTCCTCTCGTCCACCACAATGTTCGCGCTACCCTTTACAAAAAAATCTTGAAACACTAACCGCTACTTGCACGGCGCGAGGCAGATTGCTGGTACGACTCCTAACTACCCCCCCCCCCCTTCCTAACACTACCCCTCCCTCCCCCCCCGTTCTCTCCTCTGGAGAACTGGGGGAGGGGAGTCGGCGCGCGCTGCTTAGGCCAGACGGCGTGGGACTGGGGGGATAAGAGTATGTGATGTCGCTGTTCGTAAATTCGTCCCTCCCCCTTGGGATCGAGCGGTCAGTAAGGAGTGTCGTCTTTGTTCAAGTGGGTTATGTTATGTTTCTGATGCCTAGATCCGACGCTACTTGTGACAGGGCGTTCGAGATCTCTAGGTTGAACTCCTTGTCGACGTTGTACAAGAGGGTGATCATTTTGCGCAGGTGTTTGTTGCTCGGAGCGTGTAGGCCTAATCGTTCCCTCTGAGTCTTCAGGCGTTGGCCAAAAAAAACTTCTTAAAAATCTCCGCTACATGTGCGACATGAGGCAGTGTGCTCGTGGACCTCCCTACTACACAACCTTAACCCCTAACAACCACCCCCTTCCCCTTCCCCAGTTCCCTCTTTAGCGGAGAAGCTGGTTCCGGGGAGACCGCGCGCGCTGCTTCGGCCAGGGGTTGGAGAGAAGGGGGCGGGAGACTATGGCTTCTCCTTTGCTCTGGCTCGGCTTGATTCTCCTTCTCCTACATCTCATAGAATCCCTCTTGCTGTCCGTTGATTCTCTATGCAAAGAGGGTTAGCTGCTCTAGGCGATTTTTCGCATATCAAGACCTCCCGCCGCCTGCAGAAGGTCTTCCGATATTTCTAGATTGAAGTCTTTGTCCACCGTGTAGAGAGGGCTTATCATTTTCTTAATATGTTTGTTGCTCGGGGCCTAGGTAGTTCGTCTCGGTGTGGATCCAGATGTTGTTCATTTTGGTGACGTATGATTCGTCGTCGGAGACTCTGATTTCCGGAGGTGTCTCAGCGTCCTCTTCGGTTTCTCGTGGTTTTTCGCCCCTTCCCTCCGTCGGGTTGTGTTCGGGTGTTGGGCGCGGTTGCGCCCTCTCGAGGAGGCCCGTGGTGTGTTGGATTATCAGCTCCCAAGAGTCTAGGAATGCTCCTTTGTTTACCTTGCTACCTGCGTGTTCAAACTCCTCTGGGAGATGATCGAGGTATTGTGCGCAGTCTTGTTTCGTGTAAGGCGTGTTAGGGTCGCTATTCTTGTGTACGTTGTGCACGACGTGGGTGTGGAGGGATTGCCACAGGTCTATCCACGCGGCGCGCATGCGGGGTGGTTGTTCGTGGGGGTTGTGCCACAGCGGTTGCGAAAGCGCTTCAGCTTCGACTACGACGTGCGCCGCGACGTCTTGGAGCGCCTCGTATAGCGCCTTTCGTGACGAGGGCCCCTTCTTGTTTAGCTTATCTTCGATGGCTTCGATTTTGATGCGGACTTTGACCTCAACGTTGTGTACCTTTATCTTTATCGTGGTTAGCTCTCCATAGCGGTCTTTAAATTGTTGCATGCAGTCGTCATTGACCGCGATGTGCCATGGGCCCCTTGAGGATCGGGCCCAAAAGTCGGGCTCGGGGTCAACTCCCTCGAGTTCGAGGAGGAGCTCGACGATCGCGGCGTAGACTGTCGTGTCGTGCAGGGTGAAGTCGCCCTCTTGGTGGAATGACACCTCATAGGAGGCGTCAGTGTCCATGGGGTTGTCGTCCTCTTCCGAGTCTGGCTCCTGAGAGGCGGGCGCGGGCGGTACGGTGGTTAGCGTCAAGGGGTCAGGAGGGTATGGGGGAGTGTGCTTTGCGTGTCTCGTGGCTGGGGCTTGCTCTTGGCTCCCAGCTCCCAGCTGTCTTTTCCTCCTTGTCTTGCCAAGGGGGTGTCATGTGCGTTTTGTCAGTCATTGTTGCTGGTGGAGGGTGCCCATGAGGGCCACCCGGCCTCGGGTCGCGCTGCCGTGGCAGCGCGACCGTCACCAGGGTGGGAGGGGCCTCTGCCATAAGGCATGCCCATGGAGGATGTGTCAGTGTGGTCCTGGTGCTGGTGTGTTGTAGTCTGCAGACTGTCTCCCCCCATGAGGGGGGCCAGCATGTCTGCCTTGGTGGTTGTGGCCGAGGCCACGGGCCGCGCGGTGTGACCGGAGTCACACTCACCTGGTCGGCCTTTGACGGCGGGCGCGGTCGCTTCGCCTGCGACAGGTCCATGGGGGCTGGAGGGCCGCCCTGTGCGGGGGGCCCGGAGGAGGGGAGAGGCTCGCCGGCGCGCTCCATTGCGTCTAACTATAAAGTTAGTTGAGATAAGTCGGGACAGAGTCGGCCGCCCACTCGGAGACACAGGAGGAAGGGGAGGAAAGATCACCGGGGGGGGGCGCGGGCCACCGGACCATATCTAAGCCCTTCACCCCTATCCCCCTAGTAGTGCACGGGGGGAGCCGCCTTATGGCGGGGGGAGAAGGGCCGGGGGAGTGGGGGTGTAGAAAGTATGCTATGTGCTACGTGTAGTAGGTAGTGGTTCCATTCGCCGCGAGTGCGGTAAGAATATTAGAAGGTTTTTTTTAGAAGTGGAGCTCTTGGCGGGAGTAGGATGGGGGCGGTAGAGAGGTAGCCGATACCGGGTCCGCAGTAGGTGTTAGCCCGGAATCTTCAAATATTTTTTTTAGCACGCACTCCTGAACTTCGCAACCCTTTTCCAACTTTGCAAAGGCCCTTGAGAAGCGGGTGGTCTTTGCCTAAGAGACATCAGCCCCACACTCCCACTCCCACCTCGCACAATAGAACACATAAGCAGGACACCACGAAGCCATAGGCAAGCAACAAGCGACAAGCTACTCGA
Organism: Isochrysis galbana; assembly: GCA_018136815.1. Classification (NCBI taxonomy): domain Eukaryota; phylum Haptophyta; order Isochrysidales; family Isochrysidaceae; genus Isochrysis; species Isochrysis galbana. The sequence continues at coordinate 42,280 of CM030944.1, read as the reverse complement.
TGTAAGTTAGCAGCGGGATGGCCCGGGTGAAGAGTGCTTGGATGGGCGCGGCGCTGAGAGATACGTGCTGCAGGTGGGCGGGAGGGGGCTGCAGAAAGGGGGGGGGCGATAGCACGAATGCGCGACCCCCCAACATTGTGCCCCACTCCCAAATCCAAAATGGTGTCGCCTTAGGCGAGAAGAGCAATGGCAAAACCCTCTCCGTGACGAGGCTCTCCGCGCCTCGCGTTTAGGCCGGGCGCATGGACTGCATCGATGCCAAAGCGTGTTTTGTCATATGCCACGAGGAGTCGGCTGCCACGACATTGTGCGCGAATGCGGGACTCGGATTCAGGTCTTGCGCAGGGTTCGTAAATCCGTGCTTCACCCCTCCGTACGCGTGCAACTCGAACGGGGCGTGCAGATCGCGCAGCTGCTGTACACTCGCGCTAAGCGTATCGGCCGGCACGAAGGGATCAGCGTCGCCATGGAAGAGGAGAACGCGCGAGCGAATGCGCTCAACTCCTGCGGGCGGCGGCTCAGCGTCGACCACTCCATGGAAGCTTACGACCAGTTGCAGCCCGTTTGGATCCGCCTTGGCGAGGTCGAGCACGGCGCGCCCTCCGAAGCAGTATCCACACGCGGCGATTATACTCGAGTCCACGCGGTCCGACGCCGCGAGCACCTCGAATGCATCGACCATCCGCTGACGCAAGAGGTGCCGGTCAGCCATTAGACGCTCTCGCACCGGTATGGTCCACTCTGGATCCCACCCCTTTCCACACTGGTCACCCAGGCAGTCGGCGATAAGGACAACATAGCCCAGCGCCGCGAGCGCCTCGGCTCGCCAGAATAGGAATAGGTCGTGCGGCCCGACCGCGGTGTGGACAAGCAGTACTCCAGGGCGCCTCTCCCCAGCCCGCGCTCCCTCAGCCCACACAAGCCTACCATATAGCTTGACATCACTCCCGTATTCGCAGGTCTCCGTGCCGAGTCGCACGCCTCGTTCGCATGCCTCGCACAGGTCCATGTCCGCCTTCCACGCGCGCAGGATCGCCAGCGCCCGCTCCTCATCAGGAGCAACACGCGGCGAATCAGCAGTGCCACACCCACACACGCTCTGCGCCTTGCGCGCCGCGTGGAGCAGCGGGGTCGGTGTGCACATGCGCAGCCGGCGTAGGCCGCGGCATGCCGCCCATGGTCGCACCAGGCTGCACAGTACCGCGGTCGTGCACGAGGAGAGAGCCAGCAGAAGGAGGCGACGGCCGTCGACCATCGGCCGGCGTCCTCGCTTTGTCTCTCCGTTAGAACTTATAGCGTCGTATGACATCTTGTTAGCTACCCCTCGTTGCCAAAAGTTTGACGTTCTATTTTTGGCAAGTGCCGGCAGGACTCCCGCTTTCATCAGGCTGGTCCGACACATCCGGCCTAGCCACTATGCGGGCTGCCACAGGGCTCCCACAGGTGAGACAGAACCGCAAGCACACTGCCCTGCCAGCGTTGCTCCGTCGCGCATGCGTCGTTCTTCTCACACGACCGTCAACGGGCCTCAGCCGGAGATCATAAACCCCAGCCGGAGACCATAAACAGCTACATTGTCATTGCCAAAGTTGCATTTGTCAATGCGATTGTTAATTGTCTAGGAACAAGTAATGGCACACACACTCACTCTCATAAACATAGGGGATAGGCTACTACAGCTGCTTGGCGCCCCACAGTCTGGCCACCGCCGCCTCCTCTGTCTTCCGCCTGCGGCTTCGCACCTGCGCTCGCATCTCCGCCGCCGCTTCTTCTTCAGCCAAGGCGGCATGGCTCGACTCGTAAGTGACGCGGAGCCGCGCCATCTTGCGCGCTCGCATCACCTCCGCGGAATCAGGCGAAGAGGGAGGAAGGGCCACGCCACACGGGGGGCTAAGAAGAACCGAAGAAGGGCCGCTGCTGCTTCCTGAACCCCGCTTGGCGTAATCGCGTGCATGGTGCTGTGGTGACTCTAGAAACTGGTGGCCGGGCAATGACATGCATGCAACGCCATCGTACCTGTGGTTTATGGCGCCATGCCAACGCCCACCGCCGCGACAATCTTCGTATTGCCGGTCGCGATATCGCTCATCGCGATATTGCCCATCACGATACTGCCCGTCGCGATACTGCCCGTCACGATAGCGCCCATCGACATACGACCTGTCACCGTACGGCCCACCGACGCGGTCGTGCGAGCTGTCGTTCCAGCCACCAGCATCTCGCCAACCTCTGCGCCCAAAGTCGCTGGCGCCGAAGTTGGCTCGCCAATCACCACCGTCGTTGTACCCTTGCAACCCACCTTGGCCACGCCCATCGTCGCTGCCCACGTCAAAAAATGAACCTCTGTGGCGCCCGCCGACGCTGGCATGCACGTCGCCATCGATAGGCATGCTGAAGTGGCGCCCGCCGCCATCCCCCTCTTTAACCCGATCTGGTTGCTCGCCTAGGCCTAGGCTCCGCGTGCCATGCTTGTGTATGTCATCATTGTGGCGCTGGTAGCGCCGCTCTCTTCAAGTCCAAGTTCAAGTCCCCAGTCTAATCAAGTTCCACGTCGAATTCAAGAGTCAAATCGTATTCCTCCTGATCTGCCTTCAAGTCGTACCCGTTCTCGTTCGCGTTCGTAGCGCTAAGTCGACCGGAAGTGGATGATTAGCGTCGCGTCAGCGCCTGACCCCGCGCAACTGCCCGAGCAAAACTCCTGTAAAAGGGAGAACGTGGTAGGACGAAGCGTACGAAATCGGGGGCCGCCGCGCTAAGCTGCCGATTTTGTGCTCGCTCTGGATCCATGGGTTAATCCTCCTCTTCTAAGTCTCTCGTCTCGTATGGTCAAATGAACTCTCTTGGCTCGACATCGGGAGACGTCTCGATTTAAGTCGGGGGGTGTTGTATTCCTGCCCTTCTGAAGGCTGTAGGCTCCAAAGCCGCTCTTGATGTCCTTTTTGTCATCAGCTAGCTGAGCTAGCTGGATGAAAAAAGGCGTGTCTTCGGGCTCCTCTTCCTCATCAGGTGGAGGAGAAGCAAAAGGGGTGGTGTTGTGGAGAGTCGGCTTTGGATCCGATTGAGGATCCGCCCGCTTGCGCGATGGCTGCTGTGGTTGTTGGGCTTGTGGCTGCTGGGCTTGCTGGGCTGGATCCTTCCCTTTGTGTCCATGCGCAGCTTGCGCGTATGTCCTGGCTGCTTGAGTTGGTTGTTGGTTTGAGGGCGCAAAGGCCCCCAAAATGGATTGTTGTGTTAAGTGCCCGCCCCCGAGGGGTGCACTGATGGTAGGAGTGGCCGCCATGGGGGTGGCAGCAGAGCTGCCACCTCCCATGGGGAGTCCTTGAGTTGGTGGAGGAGCGGAGGGGTTGGGTGGCAGGGCCTTGCCCTGGGTCTGGTTGTCACCAGGGAACAGGAATCTGCCTGTTCCCTGGTTCTGTGGCAGCTTGGGAGGCGAGGGTGGTGCCGTCATGTCGACGTCGTTGTCAGGCGGCGCGGCGGCCTGTGGGCGCTTGGGCTCCGGCGGTTTGGGGCGGCCCCGTTGGGGCGTCGTGACGGCGGGGGGCTGGGAGGTGGGAGCGGTCGGCGCGCGCTCCATCGCTAAAACTATAACAATAGTTTTTGTGCCATGTGCCATTGTAGCGATGAGGATAGCTCCGACTCCGACTCCGGTGCGATGATCCGCACTCAGGAAGTGGAAATCACGCTACGCCGGGGAGAGCAAGCCGAGAATGATCGGGCAAAGCGGGCGAGGACGCGTGCGGCTCGGCTGGCTGCGCGTGAGGAGCGACGCGGCAGCCGCGAGCAAGGATCGGAGAAGCGCCGGCGCTCCGCACGCTCCTAGTGCCCCAGCGCGTTCGCTTTCGTGGTGGTGTGCGGCGGCTCCGGCGCAGCGGGAACGTAAAACGTAGCTAGCTACTAGCTAGCATGGCGGCGGTAGTAAGTCGGTTGTAGGTGGTTGTGTCGGCCTGGGCTTGCTGTAGTTGATTGAAGTCTTGCAGCTGGTGCTTTCTAGTACCCAGATTAGCGAATGGACGGTGTTTCCCACTTCTTGACATTGTCGATGCCATTGTGCACTTTGCGCCCGTTCCGAGATCATAAAATGTGGTTTATGATCTCCGGCTGAGGCTCGTTCGTCGCAGCTGGGAGGGCGCTTAGGGAGGAGGAGGCCTGACCGCGGCGCTGTGTCTTGCTGTCTGTTGTGGTTGTGGCTCGACTTGTACGTACGTGCGTACATGCGTGTGCGCGCGTGTGTGGTAGCTGCCCGTAGTCAACTTGATGGCGATATGTTGGCCACGTCTTAGTATTGTTATTCAAGCCTTGAATAGTCAGCCCAAGCACGAGTCAAGGCTTGAATAGAGCATTTTTGCCGAAGTCGTAGTCAACTAAAGGTTGTAATCAAGGTGAGGGTTGCGTTAGAATCTGTGAGTGTGAGTCGCGCGTTCGTTGCTCGTCCCCCTGCGCTTTCTGCAGCTCTCCTGTGACCTTATGCCGCGTTGCCAGCGGGAACATCCCCGTGGCCATTGCTGCTTTGGCTCCGACGCTGTTCGCTCGGCAGTACGCTGCAGCCTTCCGGACGTCTTCGAGCGCGGCTGCGCGGTTTCTAGCGCGGAGATCGCGGGCCTGGATAGTATAGTGCCCAGGGGCCGGCTTAGGCTTCCTCTGGGGCTTGGGGATGGCTCTGGGAGCCATGGGAAGGGGGGGCCACTCTGCGAAGCGGGCCGCTCTGCGAAGCGCAAGCCTCTAGAAGTAGAAGGGAGTAACACAAGCTCTCTGCCTCGTGCTGTGGAAGCAGCGGTAGATTTGTAAAGAGCTTTTACTCTTTTAAACTGTCGTAGCGATTCAAGTGATTAAAAAAGCCCTGAATCTTCAGATCTTTTTTTTTCAAGTGATTAAAAAAGCAAGGCTCGATTGCACGTGAGTACTCACGGTGATGATGGTGGGGGAGAGATTCGAATATTCGCGCCATCCGACCGCACGGGGTCACCTCTGTGCACAGGAAGAAATCCTTGGGATAATAGAAAAGATGACCACGTGTGCTTTTGGTTCATGACGACAGCGACTATACATCCTCTCGGGAAGAAGAATCCCTCACATTTGGAGATTTTTTTCTCTACTCGTGGGGTGCCATGTTGGCGCGTGATGGGTTTCCGTGTTCTCTCTCTTCTCTAGATCTCTCTCTCTCGCTCGCTTCTCCCCCGCCGCGTCGCCTCCCCCCCCCGGCCCTCCCCACCCGCCCCCTCTCTCTTCTCTTCTTCCCTCTCTCCTTCTGGCTCGCTGCCTCCCTCCCCCTTCCCTCCTCCTGCTTCTCTTCTCTCTGCCCTGCCTCTCTCACGTATCTCGCCCCCCCCCCGCCCCTCCGCACGCGCTTCACCCCCGGCCCCTCCCCCCCCCTCCCCCCCCCCTCCCTCCCCTCCCCCTCCCCCCTCTCCCCTCTCTCTCTCGCCGCACGGAGGCGCGCGCGGGGGGAGAGAGAGGGGAAGCCGGGCCACACCCACTAAACCGTTTGCCTCCCATCCCCCCATCCTCTGTCTCTTCCCCTTCCCCTCCCTTCCCATCGCCCATCTCCCCCTTCCACCCAACCCCTCCACTGCTGCCGAGTTCTACATTGCCAATTGATGCTGCCTACCAAACCTCTGCGCGAACCGCTGCTGCCGCACTCGGTGAATCGGCCGCCACCGCTCGACACCGAGCAGGCGCACGATGGTGACGTGCCCACCCAGGCCGCACGGCCGGCAGGCTGCCTTGCGCGCTCGCATGAAGCACTTGCCTCGGTCGCGCAGGCGCTGCCCATGACGCTGCTCAACCTCGTGCAAGCGTACAGCTTCGCGCAACTCGTCTGCGTCGACACACCGCTCGAGCCATCTCTCGTCGCGTCGATGCACCTCACCGGCCTCGTCGTCATGCAGGCGCTCCTCTCCACCTCCTCGTCGGTCCCACGCTTTGCCATAGCCACTTCAGATGTCACCATTGCCATGCTCTGCAGGCAGGTGGTCACCGGGATCTACCGCCACACGCGCTTCTCAACACCATTCAACTCTGCGTCACAAGAGCAGACGGAGGCTCGGGCGACGGCTCTCTTTGCCATCTTGTTGGCCTCCTTTTCTCAAGGCGCTGTTTACTTGATCACGGGCTATATCCATGCCGCAGAGCTCGTGTTATTCTTGCCGTATCCTGTGCTTGCCGGCTTGCTCGCTGTCGTTGGCGGAATGGCCACGACCGCAGCGGTATCGGTTTCGACGGGAGTCGCAGTGACCGATCTATCCTCTCTCAATGCGGCTATTGCGGACGGGGGCCCGCAGCTAGCCGCGGCGGCTGGATTGGCCATGTTGTCGCTCGTCATTTCAACGCGATTGCATGCGCTTTCCGCGTTTGTACTTCTTGTTCCCGCGGGCCTGACCATCTTTTACGCGGTCGCCGGCTTCGAAAGCATGTCACTGGACTATTTGACCAAGGTGAGCGAGACGCTTGCGTACTCAAAACGCGCCCGCTAGTGCTAAGGTTCTATTATTACTGAATCTCCTTCCCATTTCTCTATGGTTCCGGCAATCATGGCTCTTAATAGTGCCCCAACACATGCCATGATGGCACTGAACCTTGCGGACTTCTGTTTTCGCAGCACGGCTGGCTATTCCCGGCTGAATCGGGCGCTCCACTACTCGCCTACGTGCATCCGGTCCTATTTGTGGGTGGTTTCCGCCACATATCTTTTCGCGCAATGGCCGCAGGCTTGAATGGCTCCATCGCTGCATCCATTACCACTCTCGCCGCTCTTATGCTCAAGGTGACCCAATCACGGCGTGCACGCGCAGGCTAGCCATTTCCTTCAGGCCCGCAGGCCTGTCCAGCTAGCTTTATATCACAATGAAAGATACGCTTATTATGTCTTGATGGCTCGCGCACGACTGGGTTGTTGAAACCTATGCGGGTGTTTGCTCGTCAGGTAATTGCACTGGAGTCCTCTGCTGGCGCCTACCTCGACTCAGCTGCCGAAATGAAGGTTGTCGGCTCCGCTGCCATGGTCGGCTCGCTGTTCGGAGGTCTCGCCGCGCATCCATCGCCAGAGTACGTCTCTGTGCTCAAGCTGGTGTGTAGCTTGCTCCC
>CM030944.1:18100-35100 GCA_018136815.1 Isochrysis galbana | reverse complement strand
CTCCTCTTTCTCGCCCTCTTTCTTCTATCCTCCTCCACCGCGTTCTGGCTGCCGGCGGGCGGCGTAGTAGGGTGGCGCTCTTCGTCGCCCGCAATGATGGGCCGCTCGCGCGCGCCAAAACAGTTCAAGTCCAAGAGCAAGCCCGCCCACGACGAGCAGAAAGAGAACGCTGCTGGCACCGCCGCCTCGCCCTCTCTCTCTCCCTCCCTCTCCCAGTCGGCCGCAGAGAGCCCCTTCAGCGCGGTGGAGGTGGAGGCGGTCACATCTCCGCCTTTCCTAGACGAGGAGATCAACCCGGGCGCCGTGGAGGGCACGGATCTCCGGATTCTGGAATACCCCCATCCTCGACTGCGTGCACCAAACGCTGAGGTGATTGAGTTTGACGACTCTCTGCGCTCGCTGACGAGGGAGATGTTCGCGATCATGTACGCGTCGCGGGGTGTGGGACTGGCCGCGCCGCAGCTAGGCATCAACAAGCGGCTCATGGTATTCAATCCAGAGGGAAAGAAGGAGAAGTGGATGTCTGAGGTCGTGCTGTGTAATCCAAGGATCGTTGAGTGGGGCCCTGGCCGCGATGTCGAGGAGGAGGGGTGCCTCTCTTTCCCAGGCTTCACAGCGGACGTGGAGCGGGCTGTGTGGATCAAGGTCGAGTTCCAAAACGGGCGGGGGAAGAAGATGGCCAAGAAGTACGCAGGGTGGGAGGCGCGCATCTTCCAGCATGAGTACGACCACCTCGACGGCATCCTTTACGTCGATCGGCTGACCGAGGCAGAGCGCGCTCGGATCCAGCCGGAGCTCGACCGACTCGTGGAGGCGCACGGGCCAGGTGGCGCGCTCTGATAGTTTCTCCAGTAGCTATCGCGCGTCGGGTCGATGGCCCGTGGCACTCGGCGCCGCGTCTTCAGGCGCGGCCGCGATTTGTACGATAATTTTACCGCAAACTTGAGGGATCTTGTCAATGTTGACTGCAGCCATAATGTGCTGCAAGGACGCATGCCGGATCGAGGGTCGCCGCCACAATGACGTGTACTCGCGCAGCGGCGTCCGTTGGTCCCACTCGCACCACGCGGGCGTCGCTCTGCGTAGGCCGAAAGCGACGGGGTGACAGGCTCGTGTTGGCCTGCCGTCACTACTGGTGGCTTGATAGGGTATGGATAAAGTTAGTGTAGATTTCGCGCAGGGGCTTGCCGGGCGTTGTCGCGTTGTCCTCGCCTGAAGCACAACTCTCAGCGCAGCTCTCGTCTGCTGGCGTACGGTTGTTGAGAGAACTTTTGGCGGCTGCCCTCATCTCATTGAAATTGAGATTCACAATCTGGAATCCGATTTGTGCTTTGGCCTTAGCCTTTCCTTGGGCTTACTTGGGGGGGGGGGGGGCATCTAAAAAAATGCTTTCAATATTCTCGCCTAGCACGTGGATTTGGGACTCTACTATGTAGCCACGCTCCATACCCTTACCCTTACGTTCCCCCTCAGCACCTGCTTGCGGCTCCTTGCCCTATGTCCCTTACGCCCTTACGTTCCCCGCGCTACGTAGGGGCGTCGGGTTGTGGGAGTGCCGGGGTTGGGCGGGGTGTTCCAGCTCCTAGCGGTTCTATTCTCGAACTACTTTTATAAGTAGGAGGCCAATGGGGGCCTCGCGCCCCCCTCTCTCCATCGCTCCATCGCAGACACCCCCTGGGTGGGGCCCTGCACAACCAACCTCAGCCCCTGCCTGCTGGCAGGGGCTGAGCTGACACCAATCTGGCCCAGACCTTCGCCGAGCGCGAGCCGCGCGCCGCACGCACTCGCCTACACTGGCCCTCGCTCGTACTGACCCCCCCCTCACCACTGAGCCACAGACCACCGACCACCGAGGCCGCTAGGAGGGCACCCAGGGCCAGCGAGGCGAGCGAGGGAGAGGCAGGAGAGGCCAGGGGCGCACTGCCCCAGCCTCCACTGCCCCTTGAGCTGCCTTGGCTGGCCCTCTGGGGGGCCCCGAGGGGCCCCCCAGAAGGGGGCCATGGCGCGATGGCGCGCGCCATGCAGCACACGCCCGTAGGAGAACGAAGAGAACGACGGGAAAAGAACGACAAAAACGACACGATCCAGCTCGAGAATAGGTAAGAGAACCGCCTGTTTACGGTATATCAACGGGAGGACACCCCGCGCGGCAAGCGAACACTGCGAATGTGCGGCAGCGGACGAAAAAGGGCCGAAGGGCGGGGGCCGAGACCCCCCGGGGACAATGTAAGATAGTTCAGAAGGCGTTTTACGTTTGTCTACCACAGGAACACCCAGCAACAGGTCTGCCCCAGCCCGCCCCTTGCGCTTGGCCCGTCGTAGTGCACGCGCCCCCCCCCCCCCCCCCGATACCAAAGACAAAGGAATGAAGGGGGTAGTGTAAAGGGAGTGAGTGTTCTGGGGTATAGGCGATGGCGTGAGTCAACTAAGTTTATACTTGGTTCACTCATGGCGGGGCACGAGCCCCCCTCTCTCTCCACTCCTCCCCTGCCATGGGGGAAGAACCACCCGCTCTCCTGGCACGCCTGATGGCCTGCCAGGAGCACACAGCCCTGCTGAGCCATCCCTCTCCCCACAGGCACGCCTGATTCGCCCGCCCTGGCCTGTCGTGGCCAGCCCATCCCTCTGACCAGCCCATCCTCCCCCTGGGCCCCCCTGTTCAGGACCCCCCAGCCAGCTCCAATCGACTTGCAGGGGAGCGGAGCGCCAGCGAGGGGGAGGCAGGAGGGGCCAGGGCCATGCCCCAGCCTCACCTGCCCCCTGAGCTGTGCTCCCAGGCCCCTGCAGGCTACCTGGGGACCTGAAGAGGGGCCGCAGGCGCGCGCCATGGGCCCCCGCCGCAGGGAAGAGAGGAGGAAAAGGGAAGAGGGAGGGGAGGGGGGAGTGGCAGCTCTCCCCTCCGGTGTTTACGTGTCTTCTAGACCTAGTTGGGTAAGAGAAGACGGGGGCGCCAGAGCCAGGAGGGAAGGGCCGCGGCTCGCCGCGGCCACTCGCTCGGGCGAGGGAGATTAGCGCTCTAGGCCCCTAAACTCACGAGTGCCCCCCCCCCCCTGCGTTGTTTTACCCGAAAGGGGTTTTCCCCCAGCGTGGCCTCGAGGAGAGGGTGTGCTGGGGTGCGTAGGGTCGGTGCCTGCACTGGGGGGAGGACAAATATCGAGGGGAGGGGGCAATGCCCCCCTCCCCCGGTACCACTCGGACACCTGGCTCGCCAGGCATGGCGGGAGTCCGGGGCTGAAAAGTTGTGTCCAATTAGCTAGTGGGGTTGGCTAGGATATAACATTTTAATTTTAATTTTAGGCGATGGCGTGAGTCGGTACCGTGAGTGCGTGGTCTTTATAGCTAGCGGTAGTAGCCTGAATCTTCAGATGTTTTTTTTTAGCGGTTCTATTCTCGCCCTTCTCCTGAGCCACTAGGTGTCTGGTTTTCTTTCTCGTTGATTCTCGGGTAAATATCAAATATATACACTACTATGTATATGCTTTCTTGAAGCGTTGAAGGTGGCTCCGCTTTGCTACTAGTGACTCACACCACTCCGCTGTCGCGCTCGCCATCGCCTAAGCCCCACACTCTCACCCTCGCACCCACTACCCCCCCTAAGGAGGTGGGCCCGCGTGCACTACGACGGGCCAGGCGGGGAGGGGGCGGGCTGGGGCAGGCTTGTCAGGCTATATTCTGTAGGGGACAAACAGACGTAAACGCGTGCGTTGCTCACCTTATTTCGTCTCTCCATTCTCGGTCGGGGGCTTTGGGGTTGTTCTCTTCTCGGGTCCGCGCCGCTCCATTGCCGCTGTCTCGGTTGCCTGTTGTTGATTCCCCTGCGGACTATAATGCAAATATGCGCATTTCTTACCTTCTTTGATCTGTGTGTGACGGTGACGGTCAATTTTTTGTCGCTTTTTGTGCTTTTCTTCGCTCCCAAGTCGTCGCGTGCCGCCTGCGCGCGCCATGGCCCCCCTTGTGGGGGGACCTGCAGATCCCCCCAGGGCTGGCCGGCTGGGCGGCTCATGGGGGCAATGGAGGCATGGAGGCTGGGGGTTCGCCCCTGGCCCCCCCTGCCTCCCCCTCGCTCGCGCCCCGCCAGCCTCGCGGCGGGGGCCGTCCGAGTCGTCTGGCTGTCTGTGTCTCAGTGGGGTCAGTACGCTTTGTTTGGAATGAGGAATGGGGCTGGGCGAGGGGTTGCGCGTCGCGGTGTGCCGTCTGGGAGTATTTGGTTGAGTGAGTTGGCTGCTCAGCACATGCCAAAAGGCATGGCGTGAGGATGTCTGATAGGTGACAGGCCCCCGCCCGAGCAGGGGAGGGGCGCGAGCGGCCCCCCCCCCCATGACCCCTACTTACTCTAAGAGTAGGTTGTCGTTGATTCCTGGGTAAGACGGTGGTGTAAGGCTGGACCGGGGTTGTTCATTGATCCATGTGAAGGATGTTTTTGGGGGCTGAGGTTGAGGTCGCGTTCCCTCGAAAGAGGACCATGAATTTCCTTTTTATATTCAGTTTAAATTTCAAAGACATCTATATCTATATTTTAAATATAATATACTACTTTTACTTTACATTTATTTTTAATAGCAATTCATGTACGCCTTCATGCCGCCCATTCTTCCGCCGATGCGCAGCCTCAAAGTAGGTAGGGGGGAGAGGAGCAGGGAGGACCTTTCTCTCGCGGCGAGGGCAGCGATCTCTTTCTGCTGGTCTCCCCCCTACCGCGCTAAGGTCTCCAGCGCGGTTGAGAGGAGCAGGGGGGAGAGGAGCAGGGAGGATCGTGCTCTCTAGCTAAGGTCTGTCCTCTTGACTATGCTTCGGCACGGATCCTCGTCACCGCCGCCCGCAAGAACATTGCATGTAGCCTTTGACATCGAGCTAGCTAAGCACGCCCGCGTGTGAATCTCATCGACGACGCCTGATCACGCGCTCTCTCATCGAAGCCACACAACTATTTACACCTTCCTCAGGTCGAGCAGCTCCATCTCTTCAAGAAACGCGTGGCCGGCCTCAAAGAGCCTCAAGCCCGAGATGACAAAGGCGGCAAGATCTTCTCTCATTGCCTCCTCCCATTGGTTGTCCGGCAATGCTGGGGCGCAGAGTAGGCCACTTAGGTCGTCGAAGCGCGGCAGTGACTTGACGCTCCGCGAGAAGACACCCTGGAGCAGCCAGCCGTGGAACGGCTGTAAGGCATCGCGGTATGCACGCATCGCTGCCTCCGACAGCGAGGTACGGCGGTCGGCTTGGCTCATCGCCCCATCCAAGAGTAGGGAGCAAAAGTGAAGCGAGCGGAGCAGCCACGTGATGCCCATCGCCGCGGACGAGCTCGCGAGAATGGCGCCCTTCGGCGGCGGCCCCGGCGTGTGCGCCCGCCGCGACAGCTCAAACGAGAGCGCCTCGCGCAGCGTCGCCGCTGGCCCCAGCTTGGACAACACTGCGCGCACTTTCTTAATGTTGCCGGCGTCGTTGCGCACGGCCATCACAAATGATGATCCCAGCATCATCTGCATCTTGATGGTACCCTCTTCGAATGCCTGCAAGAAGGCGTCGCACCGCAGCCCACCTGCGTCACCGCCGTAGCCGTCTAGCTCCTGTGCCACGCTCCGTAATATCTGCACGCCCTTCCGTAGTCGCGTGCCTGGCGTATGGAAGGCAAAGTCCATGCATGTCCGCGCGGCTGTGCCGATGAGATGCGGGAGCGGCGGCGACACAGGCTCCGCCTCCTCAACGCAGACGCACGTAGGCGACTGTTCCAACGGGGTGCCGCTGCCACCCGGTGAGTCAGAGCTTGGCCATCCGACAGGATGGCTCGAGTCGGAGCCCTGCCGCGCCTGCAGCTGCTGCGCGGTTCGTATCGCCGGCTTAGCTGCCGAGCAGGCACTGGAAGTGGAGCGGGCGCGAGCGCGCGGCGAGATGGGGATGTATTCAGCGGACCCGTCGGTGAATGTAGGGTTACTCCGGTAGGAGACATCAACGTGCGATGCGTCGGTCGAGAGGTAGATCAGGCGTGAGTGGTGCTTGCGAAGTGAGGCGGGCCGGCGCGCCTCACGGATCGCACGACGCAGTACGCTCGCCTCCTCTTGCAGAACAGCGAGCTCGGCCTCAGCCGTGCCGATCTGGGCCTCAAGGCGGCTGATCGCCATCAGATGCGCTCCTGTCTGCCGGCGCCGCATTAGCGCGCCCTCCTGCAGGAAGAGGAAGTCCGCCTGCAGCCGTTCTGCCCTCCTGTACACTGCCCTGAGGTGGCTGCCGATAGGCGCCAACGACACCTCCCCATCGCTCTGCTTAGCGCCCTGTCTCGCCTCCACAGGCCGCCGCTCACTCCCCTCGTACAAGGAGTGGTGGTTCCTACTGGGGGTTATCGCCGATTGAAGAGACCCACCCACGCGCTTACGCTCCCCTTGCCTTGGCTTGCTTTCCTCCAGCTGAGCGCTCTCGGCAAGCCATTTGCCACTTGGGTCGACCGTCGTACGGCCCTGCTCATTTTTTTCTAGACCCTTAGCCTGCACTCCATCTCTCGCTACTTGAACCTTCCCTGGAGACCTCGCCGTCGCCTCGACCCTTGCTCCCTCGCCCCCGCCTCCTCCTTCCACTCTGCCGCCTTCCTCTCTCTCACTCTCTGCTTCGAGCCGCGAAGAGCAGTCCAACCAATCGCCTCCCTCGCTCCCTGCATGCACCAACCCCCTGAGCGCCGTCTCGAGCGATATCGGCCCCCCCTGCACTTGGCCCGCCTCCACGCTCGCGCCGCGTCGCTCCACCCAGCGGGAGGAGAGAGGAGGAGAGAGAGAGGAGGAGAGAGAGGAGCGAGAGGAGAGCGAATACAGCGAGGACAGCGGCGGAGCAGCGTCTCCGCCGCCTGCGCTCTCTCTTCTAGCCTCATCCCGTATATGCATAAGCTCGCCCTCCATCTCTGCCTGCCGTACACGCGCCTCAAGCCCGGCGAACAGCCAGGCGACGCCGTCGGCCACGTCGGCCGGCAACTCCGCCATCGGCGCCGCGCTCCTCCCGGCTGCTGTTTCCTCCTGGAGGCAGCCCCATTTCTTTTAGTTAGAAAAAATAGAAAATACTATCATTATAGTTTGAGCGATGGAGCACTCGCCGGCGGCTCCCCCTTCCCAGCTTCCCAGCCCACCGTAGTCAGGACGTCACGACGTCACGACGTCCCAACGGGGCCGCCCAAGCCGCCGGTCCCGAAGCGCTCGCAGGCCTCTGCCCCGCCCGACAAGCGACCAGGACGTCGACCTAGCTTTAGGGCGGTCAAACAGGGGCTTTTTAACGACTAGTAAGGGTTGGGCTGCATTTTTTGACCGTGGCGCGATGCCCAATAAAAAACCTCCCGGGGGGGCTACCTGACGCTACGAAAATCTTCGCCAAGAAATGGTGCGATCCGCTCCCCCTCTCTCCCCCTCCGTCACGCGCGCTCACGCTCTACCCGTAAAGAATTGGCGGGGTCGCGCCCGCGGGGGGATCGGTTCCTTTATATCTAAGCTACATTCGGCATTTGATTCATGCCCGATGCAGCGCCGTGTCGGGCTGCCGACAGTCCGACCACCCCTTGACCCTCTGGCATCATTGCCCGCGCAGCCCATACCCAGCACATCACAGCGCGCGCACGCGGCTACCCTGGCTACCAGAGGCCGCCTACCGGGCTGGCGGCGTCCTCAGTCCCGACTTCTCCTCTAAACAGGTGCGGGACTTACATATTTTCCGGTGAGCGGAGCCCTCGCTCCGCCCACCCCCTTCTCCGCGCTCTCTCTCCCCTCTCCTGCAGGCACGCGCGATGGCGCGCCTGCGACAGGCCTGCAGCTGCCTCTGGCGACCCCTGGAGGCTCCTGGAGGCCAGCTCAGGGGGCAGAGGAGGCTGGGGCTGGGCCCTGGTCTCCCCTGCCTCTCCCTCGCTGGCGCTCCTGGGCCTCAGGGGCCCCCACTCTGCACCTGTCTGCCTGTCGAACAGGGGGGGAGGGGGGTTGGAGCGATGGGCTGGCCACGACAGGCCAGGACGCGCGAGGCAGGCAAGCCTGCCACTGAGAGAGTGGGTCAGCAGGGCAGTGGGCTCCTGGCAAGTCATCAGGCGTGCCAGGAGCATGAGTGGTTCCTCCCCCATGGCAGGGGAGGAGTGGAGAGAGGGGGGGGCTCGTGCCCCCCCATGGGCGAACTAAGTATAAACTTAGTTGCCGAATCGAAAAGGAAGTAAAATAGTCAGGTGAAGTGTGCGTCCATCGGTCATCGAACCCGAGTTGCCCTAGGAAAAAGTAAGTGTGTAAGGTAGCCACTTGCCAAACTGCGCTCCCCTTAGTTATTACTCAGCACGCGCGGGCTGGACACGGAGACCTCGAGAAGAAGACGTTAAACCGACTTGGGCGCGGCAGATCGCGGGCAGTAAGAGGACGTTAGGGAACGTTGGGTGACTTATATATACATACATATTGTGAGAATGAGGAGAATGAGAGATGTGCTCATTTAGTGTGTATGTGGATCCATGCATGAAGTCACGCCTCACACTCGACGCAGCTCAACTCAGACTCAGTCAATGCATGTGGGTCGGAGTCAGCCACGCCACTTGACGAGGTACTGCCTTGACTCGCCTCGACCCTTGCGGTCAAAAAGTGAATCAACCACGTACTCGTCTGACTGGACGGGATCTTCATCTGTGAGGCGTTAGCGTTAGTTTGTTGAGATTTTTTTTGATGTCCCCGCCGAGATTCCTTGCAGTCGCGTACCGCATAGTCCAGTAGTGGCTAGTGGGTAGGGGTTGCTGTTAACGCTGAGGAGTATCTTACGCGGAAAGTCGACGGAAGCGAGCACGAGCCCGAGCCTTTTGACGGTCGGAGCGAAATGTGTTTCATCTTTGGGAGCGGTTGCCGCGGGCACCTAGACGGGCGCGGCACTGGCTGGAGGGTGGTTCGGCTGTACGGCGTCCACCATATCCTTGTCGGCCGGCACGGCGGGATGGGCGGAGAGAGAGAAGGGGAGCGTGGCGTGCTCCATGGCACTATCGTTTTAACGATAGTTCTAACAAACTTGAACGCTTAGATCTTAGCGATAGCGATCAAGTTTGTTGGCCTTAACAAGTCTTCAGGCCGTTGAGGTTTTGTTTTATGCGCCTTAGCAAGAAGCAAGCAAATGGATCACAAATCCAAGGGAGCCCGCTTGGAAAAAGGATAACGAGAGGTGCGACGAGACACAATTTGTGGCAAGAACTGCAGGTTGCAAGTGCATCTTGGTTGGCGAAATGAACGGCCTCGCATACGCGAAATATTCTGCAGCTCTCGCCAACGCTCAATCTGGACGGCCCAGCAAATCGATGTGTGAAGAGGTGAATAGTCAAATCAACAAGGCGATGCGATAAATGCCACCTTGGGACAATCCAACATCGGTGTGGCACTAAGCACCGACAGAAGACAGAGAACACTGGAAAATATGCTGCTTTGCCAACGTTTCAAGCAGCTGATGCCATTTTGACAATATGATCGTCGATGCGCACCGTACGTGTGAGAGATGAAGTGACCTTCAAACCCACGTCAGATGCCATGGTGCTTAGCGGCATGAAAGAATCCAGAGAAAATTGAGCTGCCCATCTGCCCTTGGCGCTGGCAAGCGCCAATCATCTCCAAAGTGAGAGGATTGCAGTTCATCAAGCAAGTG
Source organism: Isochrysis galbana (assembly GCA_018136815.1). Taxonomy (NCBI): domain Eukaryota; phylum Haptophyta; order Isochrysidales; family Isochrysidaceae; genus Isochrysis; species Isochrysis galbana. Next base: position 25,479 of record CM030944.1, on the reverse strand, counting down.
TAGCAACGCGCATGCTGCTTGCCTTGCTCAAAGGATGACGCAGCAGCTCGTATCTCCCTGCGAGGTATCCTTTGCGCTCTCGTGATCCGTCTCGAAGATGGCGTAACCGTTATTCTTCACGCGGGCCGAGTTGTCGTACTTGAGATACTTGGGCAGATCATCGTCCCAATCGCGGTGACGGTTTTCGTACTTGTAATGCCGGTTGGGCAGCAGCTCGGGTGGCAGCTTGCAGCTGACGCCGCACTGGAACGATGTGTCTGGCGTCTCGATCCTGAAGCACGGCGGGAAGAGCGCGACAAAGCTCTCTGCCTCCCTGCAGAGCGTCGTGCCGCACTCTGTGCAGAAGAGGTGCGTCATCTGTCCGCGCCCTTCGGCACGCTTGACTCTGTCCTCGCCCTGGCTCAGCGTGAAGCCCTCCCTCGGGATGCCGATAATGTGGACGGGCGTGGCTCCCGTCACGCGAGCGCAGCCGCGGCAGTGGCAGAGCGCGTTGAAGAGCTGCGGTCCCTTCGCGTGGAATTGGACGGCGCCGCACCCGCAGCTGCCGCTGATGTGCAGTTGACTCATCGAGGCAGGGGAGGGTTGCAGGGGAGGGAGAGGGAGGGGAGGGGCAAGGGAGAGGTCAGAAAGGGAGAGGGAGAGGGGGGGGGGGAGAGAGAGAGAGAGGGAGAGGGAGAGAGAGAGGGAGAGAGGGAGAGGGGGAGAGGGAGAGGGAGAGGGAGAGGGAGAGAGAGAGAGAAGAGAAAGGGAGAGAGGGAGAGGGGGAGAAGGCAAAGAAAGGAGGGTGGAGGGGAAAGGCAGAGAGGGGGTACGTTAGTTTTATGGGGGAGGGGGAAGGGAAGGGGGGGGGGGGGCGGGGGGAGCGAGGCGGCGGCAGAAGAAGAGGGCGCCGCGGGAAAACAAAAAGATTCGCCCAATCATCGATCATGTCCCCCTCTCGTGAAAGTTTTATTCTTTACTCCCTCTACTTGAGTACTTCTAACTCTTTAGTGCCGGGAGCGCAGCATGCAAATGGCTGCTTCGTCTTGTAGTTCTTCGTGGAGAGCGAAAAGAGAAGGGCCGCATAAGAGATATCTGCCGCACGTTTTGCGGGGAAAGAAGTGCGTGTGTGGATGGTGGATGGGGGACGAGGGACGAGCCGCGGGGCGGGAGGGGGGGATGGGGGATGCCGGGGTGCCGTGCCGCGGCGCGGGGGCGGAGGTTCTCTGCGGACAAGGGTGAGGTCGGCGTCGGGCTTCGGGCTTGTTGCTTGTTCAACCACTTCATCATCATGAGAGGGCGGCGCACATGCCGAAGGAGTCGTCGGGCTTGGGCGCTTGCGCGGGCGACTGGCCCTGCGCGAGCCCCCAACCCCCCCCCCCGGCGGCGAGCAGGGCCCCCAACCCCCCCCCCCGGGGCGGCGACAGGCGTAAGCGGCAAGAGGCAAGAGAGCGTCTCGGTCTCACTACGCCCCCCCCCCCCCCGCCCGCCCGACTACCCCGAAATTCGAAGTCCGCTATAAAAGAAACCGAACGCGACCAAGATGGATTTGACCGACTTGTGCTTCCTTCCTACGGCGCGCGGCGAGATTGCTTTTGCTTATGATCTGACGATCTGACTGATGGGATGATGAGACATGGGCGCGCCCCGCCACGGCGCGCCGTCTCTCCGGTGTTGAGTTAGGTGGTGGAGCCATTACAAGAATATTAGTCTCTTTGAAGAGAGACGCCGCCGGTTGTGAGAGATGGGGATCAAAGTGGAGGTGCCAGAAGAGGAAAGGGGAGAAAAGAGGAAGAAGAGAGAAGAGAGGAAGGAAGAGAGGGGGGGGGGGAGAGAGAGAGGAAGAGCGGGAGCGAGAGGGGGGGGGGGGGGGGGGGGAGGGGGGAAGGGAGAGAGGCGGAGAGGGGGGAAAGGCGCGATGGCGGCGCCGCTCGAGCGCCTCGAGAAGGGCGACGGGCCTCCCACGCCGAACCGCGCGCGTGTGGTCGAGTTCACCGTGCGCGCGACGTCGCTGGTGGTCAAGGCGACCGCCGCCGCCGTCGTCTTCATCCTCGTCCTCGGCCTTATCCTCATTCTCAACCTTCTGCTGAGCGATGCCTACACTCAGCTCTCGTGGCCTCTCGTCTACGGCGCCTTCTTCGCCTTCCTCTCGCAGCTCTCGTCCATAGGGAAAGGTGAATGGGGTCTGTGCGGCCGGCTGGCTCGCCCACGCGGAGGTGGACGAGGGAAGGAGAAGGGGGCGGGAGGCGGGAAGGGAGATGCAGAAGAGTAGGTAAAAGGAGGCTGCTCACGAGCAGCTCTCGTGGCCTCTCGTCAACGGCGCCCTCTTCGCCTTCCTCACGCAGCTCTCGTCGTTAGGCAAAGATACATGGGTCGAACACTCGCAGGGATGGGAGGCCTTTCGTTCGCGGGCTGCATCGAGGCGGGGAATGAGAGGGAGAGTAAGAGCTGGGGCAAGAGAGCGGAGGGGGGAGCTAGCGGCGAGGGAGGAAGCGTACATGCAGCTCGCACAGTCCTCCATGCACTGACTTTCTTTGGGTTTATTTTGCAGCTGCGGTGGTTGGGAATATTCAAGGGGGCCGGGAGGCCGGCGAGCCGGGACCCTCGGGACTTGGGCGAAAAAGTGAGGAAGCCCAGGAAGATGCGTGCAGCCTTGGTGGCATCAAGTGCACGGAACGCAGCTTGCCTTCTTCTCGCGGCTGTCCTGGCTCTAGAAGAAGGGAGTGGGGAAAGGGAGTGAGGAAAGGGAGTCCTTGTGCCTGCTCTGGGCGTTGGACGGGAAGAGAGATGGGCGGTGAGAGGGTACACTTACCAGGTGCGACATGGGCTTGTGAGGCGGGCCGCAGGTGCGGGTTCCCCCGGTCTTGATAATGTTCCCCGGACATGGTGGGGACTGGGTCGGGGTGAGATGGTCAGACTCGACTGCCTCTTCGGGGGAGCTGGGAGTCGTGTTGGTCGCTTGCACTCGTGTTGATTGCTTTCATCCTCCCTTCGAACGGCACTATCGCCCTCTGAATTGATCCTCTTCCACAGCGCACCTAGAAAAGGAGAGCCGTTGAGAAAAGGGTGGATTGAACGATGGGAGGAAGGCGTGGATGTGCCTCAGAGAGGGGTTGATTGAAGACGAGGGGAGGAGGGCGTGGATGCCTTCTACGCGCCTGCCTCTCGCAGCTCTTGTCGTCGACGCACTGCCCAAGGCGAATCTCTTGCTCGCCCGCGCATGCCGAGCCCGTGTAGCCGCGCCGACCGCTTCCCCTCTGCCGGCCTGCGCTCATAGGTTTCCAAAAGGCTGGCGTCCAGGCGTTGCCCGAGCTCTCCCTCCGTCGCAGCGTGCTGTGGCAATACTTGCAGTCGCGGCAGTGGCGGACAGGGCTCATACTCGATGTGTGTGGCGCCATTTTCGGCCTCATCTCGCTCACCATTCTGCCCATCTCGATCGCGCAGCCCATCTTCTGCAACGGGCTGGTGCGCTCACCACCGCAGTCCGCCTGTGTAGCCGAGGGCTGGAGAGAGAGAGAGGTAGGATGGACAAGCACATCAGCAATTCCGATGCGCCGCCAGTATGCCGTTCTCAGGGTTTCATGCCCACTCACCACTCTCTCGCCGCGCAGGTCTTGCTCGCTCTCTACTCGCACGTATGGCTAGACGAGCATCTAGGACGCCGTGAGTGGGTGTCCATCGCCTTGTGCTTTGTGGGGACGGTGCTGCTCGCTGTGACCCTTGTGCCCCGCGACTGGCGCAACACCGACATCCGATGGATCCAGGTTCGCCAACGCCCATTCGCCGCCGGATGGGAGCTCAGTCTTGTCGCTGCATGATTGCACTAGCGCGCCGCCGAACGAGGCGGCGGCCTGAAAGGGGGGTGGCTCGGCCCGACCCTCTGCATTGTGCGTGCGGACTCCTCTCCCCTCAACTGCTCGACCTGCACCTTCCCTCGCCGCCACGGGCCCTCTGCCATCCTCATCCCTGCTGTCACCACCCCAGGTCAAGCTGAGTCTCGCCATGCTCGTCGCTTTGCCCTCGCTCGTCGTTCTCGAGCTTGGTGAGCCGGCTCTCTGCGAATGTCGCGACGGTGTCGGGCTCCCGACGCACGCACTCACTCGCGCCTTCGCCGTTGCAGGCGGCCGCTCCGCAAAGCGTAATTCGGCCGACTCGTCTTCCGTTGAGCTGCTCGCTGGCCTGCAGGCCGGCATGTGCATCGGTGTCGGCAACGCGGCCATAGCCACGGGCTTGCAGTCCACGTCTCGCTCGTGGCGCGCCCACCTCAACTCCTCCTCGCCGACTCCGCACATGCGTGCCCATCTCGCACTCTCGGCTGCATTCGTCCTGTGCGGGGCCGCACTGAATGGTGCTCATCCCATCTTTGCCAATCGTGGCTACCAGCAGGTGCATGCGGCAGGCCGCTGTGCCCAGCCCCGCCAGCTGGCTCTAGAGTAGAGGCGCGCGCCGGTACAGCCTCGTTGTCTTGCGTCTGAGCACCGCGGGCCGCATGGATGCAGGGTCGAGTCTTGCTCATCTCGACCTATACGTCGCTCGTCTCTATGGGCACTGGCGTCTTCATCGGGATCGTTGTGCTAGACGAGTCGTGGCCGTCAGCCCCGCGGATGTCTCTCCTGCGGCAGGTAGCGCAGCCCCGCCGACTCAATGTGCACGCTCCTCGTGACCTCCGCGGCTCTCGCGTGCTGTCCATGAGCCCTTGCCCACCCTCTGCGCGAGTTTTGCGAGTTAATCCGATGGGCTAGGGTGGTTTGCCGATAATGACGTGTCGGAATCAACCTGCTTGCGCGTACCCCGCTCTGCCTCCCCGCTCAGTTTTCATTTCTCCTGCTATTCTGGGGTGTCCTCACGCTGAACGGCCACCGGCTCTCCGCATCGCTCTCCCGCCGGTCGCGGACGACCCATCCGAACATGGGCTCGGGCAATCGTAGCGCTTCCCACATCTCCGTCTGTGGCACACGACACAAACGGCACGCCTCGGACGGCGTGCCGCCTATCACCCAGCAGCAGGTGCAGGCCGCTCACGGCCAGATGCCGCATGGCCAAACGCAGCGTAAGGTTGCGGTTAGCAAGGCCGGGAGAGACGTTGACACGTGAACACGGGTGTAGGCGACCATCGGACGACCTCGAGCACTCTTGCGCCAACAGCAACGCGAGTTTGCATCATGACATGGGTCGCACGCCTTGGGCTTTCCCGCTCTTCAGCGAGGAACACCGGGCCAGCCCGAGAACCATGCCGCACTCTCGCAGTGGTGCGGTGCGGCGGGACCAAACGTTGCACTTGAGGCACCAGCGTTGCAGCCGATGCGACGTGAATATGTCGTGCGCTTCTCCAAAGGCGTTCCGTGTCCAATTTGAAAATATCAACACCGTGCATTTCAATAACGATTCAACCAACACACGGATGGCGCACCGCCGCACTGCGTTTGCCCGGCTCAGCCCATGTGAGCCATGCTTGTCCATTGTTGAGCTCAGGTCCAATTTGTGTTGCCCCTTGTGCTCCACGAGCTTCATGCTTGGCGGTGGCCGCGGGCGCATGTCTGCAACCTAAAGTGATTGTGGCTGTTACCATTGTTGCTTATGACGCGTTGCGGCTCTTCGCTAGCGCAGTTAGCGAACTGGGTGGTGCAATGCTGGCTGCACGCGCGGCACAGTGATAATGACAACAAGTTCTTAATATAGATACTACCTCCAGTCCAATACTCAGATGTCAAAAGGAGGCATCGGATTTGCATGGTGAGCTGCAGACTCACCTGGGTCCACAACCAACAGTAGAGGCAGTGAGAGGGCAAATCGGGGCTTCACACGGTGGCAAAACAGGGGGTACGCCCGCGCCACCGCCTCTCTCTTGTCGGTGCTTGCCGGGGCAGGCCATCGATCTCTGATCGCGCTCTTTCCTGAGGAGCCGATCGCCCATCTCTAGTGTCAAACAGCTCCGGCTCTGCAAAAAAAAATCATTCTTGAAGGTGCCCGCTATGGTACTAGTGACTCGCATTCGCACACTATCGCGTCGCCATCGCGCCTATGCCACTACCACTACTCTCCCTCTCCGCCCTTCCGCGCTCCCCCCTTCGTTCCTTTTCCTTCGGTTCTGGGGGGTCGGCCCATGTACACTACTTTGGGCCTCACGTTGGGGGGAAGGGAGGGGCAGGCCTCATGAGTTTAAGGCGAGAAGCATTCAATCATCGCCATCACATATGAAAAAGCGTTCAATCCCCCACCCTCCACCACAGACGAGAAGCATTCAATCATCGCCATCACATATGAAAAAGCGTTCAATCCCCCACCCTCCACCACAGACGAGAAGCATTCAATCATCGCCATCACATATGAAAAAGCGTTCAATCCCCCACCCTCCACCACAGACGAGAAGCGTTCAATCCCCACCCTCCACCACAGACGAGAAGCGTTAAATCCCCACCATCCACCACAAATGAGAAGCGTTCAATCATCGCCATAAGATATGGAAAAGCGTTCAGCTCCGACGTCACGCCTGTAGAAAGTCGGAACTACAAAGGTGCCTTTCATTAATTGTAAGCACTACAGTAAGCACCGACACATCAAGAATTGACTATGGACGAGAGACAACGAAGCATCCAGGATGCAATCAAAATGAGGCAACAACTCATCCAAGAATTGGCGGAAGGATATCAGACCGTCAATAATCACGCACAGACATTCATTCAAGAAGTAGACAAACATAATAAGAATGTGCTGAACGACATGTGGAGGAAAAAAGATCAGTATCCTCCCCCATTATACACACAAGAAGAAATCTGCATCAAAGGAAACGACAGCTGCGACAACATTCCGGACCCCATCGCCGCGCAGTTCTGTCACAACCAGAAGAGGACCATACCCGCAGACAGAAACAAGCCGAAACAAGCAGAAGAGGATACCCATAGACCCGCCAACTTAACGGATCTCTCCATACTCTCGAAGTTGAAAAACAAGAAGCTCTCAACATCCGAATCCAATAACAAGAATGCTACGAAGGAGCGTGTCGATCACGCCAAATTAATCGAGAAGCTCTGCCAGGTCGATCGCATGTGTGACCCGAACTACATCAAATGGGTGAAAGAATGCAAATTGCTACAGCGACCGTTACCACAATCACCAAAAAGACGACCAAAGGACCTACATGTACTCAAAAATATGCGTAGGATGAATAGTCTAAATCCAGACGTGAAGGCACTGTTTGTCAGACCTAATACTGAAACCCTCAAACGAGCTGAAGCTGCTTTACGAGTGTGACGGACCCCTCGAGGGATGGATGGGGTCGAGTGCACACAAGCCAGGCATCATCGCTGACGAGGAGTCGGAAAGAGCCGCAAGACAGCTTTGGGCCGGCGGGGCTCGATCCCCTCCCCGTATGAGTAACCGAAAGCAAGCGACTTGGGGTA
>CM030944.1:0-18000 GCA_018136815.1 Isochrysis galbana | reverse complement strand
CCTCTGAGCCCGTCTCCACGTCGTCGATATCCGAGTCTTCTTCTATTCGTCCTACGTCGCCGCGGCCACCGGTCGCAGCCTCCAAGCACTGCCTGCCTCTCGATACCACTGCCACCGCCATCATGCGCGTGGCAGCGATCAATGCGTCCGCGATCCAGTCCTTCGATTCCTCTCGAAACAACTCCGATGTCGGCACCCGCGATGATACCCCGTCACCCGCTCTCCACGCTCTCGCCTCTCTTCGTGCACGAGCGAGCGGCTCTGCGGTGGTATTACCTCGGCACCTCACGGAGGCAGCCCAAGAGCTCCGCCGGCCGCGCAGTGGCACCTTAGCCTCGCCTGCCGCCGCGCTACCCAAGCACTTCGATGAGCTTTGCGCTGAGCTCACGAAGACGAGTCAACAAGTCCAAGACGGGCTGACTTCTGGCTGTCACGCCCCACGAGTTCTCGTCGTTGGTGAGACTAGCGGCGTCGTCTCCTCCATGTTCCTACTCGCCGGAGCTGATGTAGCTACGTGCGATTTGTATCCTTCCGAGATTGACTACGTGCCCCACTTCCAAGGCGACGCGCTTCATGTCCAAAACCTAGGTTGGGACCTAGTCATCGCCCACCCGCCCTGCACGTACCTCTCCGCCGTCAGCAGTCAATGGCTCTCCCAAGAACCCGGACGTCGTGCCGCTCTTGAGTCGGCCGCCCGCGTCTTCAAGTCAATGGCCTCCGCCACTGCTCCGTTTGTAGCGGTTGAGAACCCTCGGATGCATGCGGAAGCTCGCCGTTTAGTCGGGGGGTTGACCCCGACCCAATTCGTCCAACCCTGGGAGCACGGCACTGGACACCAGAAAGCCACCGGGTTGTACCTCACCAAAGGGCTGCCGCCTCTCCAGCCAACCTGCGTCGTGGATGGCCGTGAGTCGGCCATGGCTAACCTCTCTCCTTCACCGCACCGTGGCGCTCTTCGTAGCCGCACCTACGTCGGTGTAGCTGGAGCGATGGCGACCCATTGGATGCCTGTTCTTCTTCGACATTTGAGCCAACAGGGAGACCAGCCATCGACGAAGAAACTGTCCGCGTTGGAGCTACTCGCTTGCGCGCGGCGCAGCCTATCGGACCGGCCTTCCCTTAGCTCGACTGAGGCTACCGCATACGAGCCGTGGTCGGCTCTTCATCGTTATGAGAGGGGGAGGGAATCTAGTGAAGTTTCTTCCGACCCCGTTGTTTCCCGTCCAGCTACTCCCGAGTCAGACAACCACGAAGACCAAAAAGAAACCCACGATAACCACGACAACGACACGCCACTCTACGCCTCCGAGTCTACTCTCCACGACCCATTCTCTCCATGGACCGCCCCGCCTCCGGCACGCGCGAGCTCGCCGCGTCCGACGACGCCGACGACTCTCCGGAAGCGGCGCCAACAATGGCAATCATTCGGAGTGAACGGGGACCAGAAATGGTCCAACGTCACGCTCGAAACCGCTGACGAAATAAGAGCGCAAGCTCTAGCCGGACGAGGCGCCGACGAGGAATCCGACCTCGCCGCTGCCGTCCGAGCGCCGATCGAGTTCGTGGAAGCCAAAGGCATCCGCGCCGAAGAGCTAGCCTCATTAGTTCGAAGACCCAAGACAGAAGCCCAAGCTCGTCTCGAGAAAGACTGGGAAAAGATGTCCGACCACCCGAGGCACCCCACCGACAAGAGAGGCCTGGGATACACTAGTCCCAAGCTATCACCCTGCACCGCTACCAACGAGGACGACGCCTCTAGACCCTCTGCCACGATAGCGGCAGTCGGATTACCCGAAGAGACGACGATCACCATGACGACGAATTCACCCGAGCAACCACGCTGTCGACCAACCCCGTCCCCGTCCGACACCATCGCACACGTGACCGCGCACCGACCGGATAGCGTCGTGGATACCCTACCATCTGCCTACCCAAGGCATTGCCTATATGTTCGAGACCTAGTGGTCTGCCGCTCCGGCGAGGCTACCGGCAAAGAAGGAGTTATCTTAGCCGACTCCGCTCTCACGGTCAACAGCACACTCGCTGACACCGGAGCTGGCCCGTCGGTCGTGACCACTTCCCTCTTGTCCAGCCTACCCAAAGACGCATGCGTCGAGCGGCTGCCGCAAGCCGTAGTGACACCGCTCCATGGCCCAGACGGCCTACCTCTTATCACGCGAGGCAAGGCTCGGATCGTTTTCTCCGTCGGTGGATTTCTCTTTCGTCATACGTTCATGGTGATTGAAGGCAACCCGATGCTGCTGCTCGGGAACGACTTCTTAGCTACGCACGCCGCTTCGATTCAGCTCGCCTCCGACAGCACGGACGGCTCTATCACCCTCGGTGCTCCATCCACGGTGGCTCCTCTTGAGGTTAATGGCAGTCCAAGCCCCGACGCTCCGCCGATCTTTCGCGTCTCGACGTCACCGATAGCGGTGGTCCCTGTCAGCATGACTTGTGCACAGGTCTGTCCGACCTCCGCGAACCCAATCACGACTGACTTCTTCCGAGGGCCGCAGGCCACCAAAAACGACAACCAGCTAGTCACCGAGCCTCTCTTCAGCACGGCCGATGAGTTTGCCGCCAAAGCGCCGGCATCATGTGGCTCCGAGTACCTCCTATACACCCACGAACCTATCACGATCCCGGCCTATCATCGGGCAACGTTTCACGTCCGAATTCCGCTAGCTCTTCGAGAACACGAAGACTGCGCCATGCTCGTGGACCGACTCCCTACGCGTGAAACGATCGATAGCTCTCCTCTCGTCATTCCCCAAGTGGAGAGGTCGAACTCCGACCACACCATCGCGGTTACGGTGGTCAACACTGACCCCAAACCTCTACACCTTCCGTCGTTCCATCCTGTAGCTTCGCTACAGGTTCGATTCAAAATTCACGCTGGAACATATCGCCGCGTCGGGGCCGTTAACTCGCCGGATGTGATTGAGTCGCTCGACGAGGACCAGCGTAAGCTCCTCGAGGCAGCCAAGATCGACCCCAAAGGCCGTCTCTCGATGCCCCAACGTGAACAAGTTCGTCGTCTACTGGCCCGACGTATCGCTGCTTTCGCAATTGACCCGACCAACCCGAATCACACTCACGTGATGGAGGTAGAGCTACCGCTCAACCCCGGAGCCGAAGCTCACCGCCACGCACCGTCTAGAGTTGGACGAGAGGGTGAGAAGATCATAGAGGACGAAGTTTGCAAGATGGAGTCCGCGGGCATCATTAGGAAATCAAATTCGTCGTGGGCCTCTCGAGTCGTGCTAGTCACTAAGAAGGATGGCTCCGTACGTTTCTGCGTAGATTATCGCGACGTCAACTCCAAGCTTCGTCTAGAGGACAGCCCTCTTCCCCTCACGGTAGAAGCCATCGACCGATTGTCGTCCGGCCAAGGCAACCTTGATTCTCTATTCCTTTGCACCCTGGACCTGGCATCTGGTTTCTGGGGTATACCGATCAAAGAGTCCGATAAACATATCACCGCGTTCACTACTCATCGCGGCAAGTACGAGTTCAATTACTTGCCTTTTGGTGTTCAATCCGGTCCCTCGTATATGTGCCGCCTCATGGACGCCGTTCTCGGTGGGCTGGCATGGGAGATTTGTATGCCATACTTGGATGATGTCGGCGCCTGGTCGACAGGCGTAGGTGACTCGCTGCAGGCCAGGGAAGAGTCGTCATTCCAACAAATGTTACACCGTCTTGATCTTGTCTTGGAACGTCTCATCTGGGCGGGCCTCACTTGCAAGATGTCGAAATGCGTTTTCTTTGCCACCTCGGCTGAATATCTCGGCCACGTTGTTTCGCGTGAAGGTCTTCGGATGGATCCCAAGAAAGTGGAAGCCGTCTCGAAAATCGACCCTACCCAAATCAACTCTATCGAAGCCGTCCGTTCTTTCCTTGGACTGTGCTCGTACTACCGCCGTTTTATACGCCGTTTTGCGATCCGTGCAGCGCCGTTAACCGCTCTCACGCGGAAAGGGTGCGATGTCCCGGTCGAGTCGCAAACAGAAGCCTGTCGCCAGGCTATCGAAGATCTCAAGCAAGCTATCTGTGAAGAACCCGTACTCGCACCTCCTCGAGACGACCGTCCTTTCCTCGTTAAGACCGACGGTGCTAGCAAGCTCGGCATCGCCGGCGTCCTTGCTCAGAAAGACGACGAAGGGAGAGAGCGCGTTGTTGCATACTACGGTCGTAGTTTGAGTCCGGCTGAGCGCCATTGGACAGTTACTGAAATCGAACTTCTAGCAGCGCTAGAATCGATCCGAAATTGGAGGCCTTATCTTTGGGGTCGCCACTTCACCCTCGTCGTAGACCATTCAGCTTTGCGCTGGCTTCACACGATGAAAGATCAAGTCACCGGTGGTCCAGCCTCGCGCCTCATGCGATGGGTCCTGAAGCTAGCCGAATATCGATTCGACGTCGTGCACAAACCTGGAGTCACTCACTGGGACGCCGACGGCTTATCCCGCCTAGTTGCTCTCGAGCCCGATCACGATCCTCTCCATCTCGAGGAGAGTGACGTCCATTCTTTCGATTCTTCCGAAATTCACGACATAGTTGCCGCCGCGGTTACTTCATCCACCCTCACCGCTCGCCGCCAACAAGCAAACGATAGGCTCGCTCGTCAAGCATCGGAATCTTCGGAGTCGATTACCTCCTCGTATCTCGATGTGGGCGTGCCTCATGCCGACGAATTGCGTCAAGCGCTCTCTACCGACGAGTTCGCTAGCTCGATCATTTCTGAACTCGAGTCGATCCTTCCGAAAGCTTCCTCTTCGATCGACTCTAGCTCGTCGTCGAAGAAGAGGTCCCGATTCCTGCTTCGCGATGGCCTACTCTACTACCGCTCCTCAGAGGCGGAAGAGGCTCCTCTTCGTTTATACATTCCGGAGTCCCTTCGTGACACGTACCTCCGCGCCTACCATGACCACCTTGGTCACCCAGGTGCGACAAGGATGACTACCCTACTTCGTTCTCGAGTTTACTGGCCTGGCCTATCCGCCTCTGTATCGGAGTACGTTCGAGAGTGCCATGAATGCACTCTTGGCAAACCGTTACCGCGACCGCTCGCCCATCCATCCGGTCTTTCTATCGGATCCTATCCTTTCGACGTCGTCTATTGCGATATTCTTTCGATGGCTCCCACCCACGATTTCGTATCCGGCCGCTCCGGTTTTGATAAGCTGATTGTTTTCGTCGATTCTCTCTCTCGTTGGATTGAAGCTGAGCCTTGCAACGGTAACCCCTCGTCCGCAAAATGTCTGGACGTCTTCATGCGTCTCATAGTATCTCGTCGATTCTCTCTCTCGTTGGATTGAAGCTGAGCCTTGCAACGGTAACCCCTCGTCCGCAAAATGTCTGGACGTCTTCATGCGTCTCATCGTATCTCGTTATGGAGTCCCTCGCCAACTTCGAACCGACGCCGGCTCGAATCTTTGCTCTCGATTAGTTGACCTAATTCTCAAAGCGACTGGCACGGACTTGAGCACTACTGAAGCCTATCGCCACGAAGGGGCCGCCCTCGGCGGGGGGCCCGAAGGAGAGGAGAGGCGCGCCGGCGCGCTCCATCGCGTCTAACTATAAAGTTGATGAGCGCGAAGCAAAAAAAAAACCTTTTAATGTTCTCGCCTCGCGCGCGGCTATGGCCCCCCCTCCGCAGATTCCCTTCCCCTCCTCCGCCGCTTCCCCCCCCTCCGCGCGCCGAGACGGCGGCTCTCTTCTCTCTTCCGCGTCCGCGCGTTGAGACGCCGTCTTCTCTTCCCTCAACCCCCCGCGCGAAAGTCCCCCAGCGCGTCCCTCAGCGTTCCCCAGCGTCCCTCAGCGTCTCCCAGCGTCTCTCAGCGCCCCCCCCGTGTCCTTCAGCGGTGTCCCGCAGCGCGTCCTGCAGCGTCCTTCAGTGTCCTTCTGCGTCCTTCGGGCCGTCCTTCAGCGCTACCACACGCCCACAGGAGCGTGGTGGAGATCGACCACCTCGAGCGAGGCGGACGCCATCCCTCCGCTCCGCAGACAAGAAGCGGCAGAGGAATTCTTCGCCCTCCCTCACGAAAAAAATATTCGCTTCTAGGAAGGATGGAAGGGGTTTTCTTTTTCTTCCCCTCTCCCCACCCCTACTAACGAGCGTCGATTCGCGAATGCGACATGTTGTCGGCCTAGGCTTCCTATAGTTGATTGAAGTCTTGCAGCTGGTGCTTTCTAGTTTCTAGTACCCAGATAGGCGAATGGATGGCGATTCCCACTTCTTGACATTGCCGATGCCATTGTGCACTTTGCGCCCGTTCCGAGATCATAAACTGTGGTTATTTATGATCTCCGGCTGGTGCTCGTTCAAACGGTTAAAAAGCCCCTGATTGCTGATTCACCGCCCTAACATGTGGTGAGTCTGACGCGGATGAATAGCAAACAATCTCAGATCTCGACAATGACTCGATGCAATTAAATGAATTAGCCACATGGGTCCGGTTTCAATCGCTTGGTTGTCTATTGGAGCACGAAAGCATCTAGTGTTTAGTCGATCACACATCATAATTTGCCATTGGCCGCACAAGTTCATGCTACAATACCACGCATTACCTACATGTGCTGCATCAAACAGCACGTCGGCAGCAGCAGCACCGAAGGCTCGCATTCTGAGAGCAACACATTTCAAACCCAGGTAGAAGATCCGCGTTGAGAAGGTACTTGCACGGTGAGTTGTGAGAGCCAATCGGACTGCCAAGGGTGGTGAACATCTATTTTCATTATCCGAATCCTTGTCATACGCCTCCATACTTCTGGTGGTGAAAATGCAGAGGTGCTCACGTCGGGGCTTAGTGCGATCCGATTGCGCATTCAGTGCCACTGAAAATCCTGAGTCCCCTTGTTAACGCGCCGCCACACTCCTTATTAGCACTTGTGGCCTTTCGACATCGAGGTACCTGCAGGTGCGTAATCGAGGGGCAAAACATGAGTAAAATTCAAGGAATCATGAGCATACGTCTGAGCTCACTCAGTCCTGGCGCTAAGCTCACAAGCCTAAGCATTGGTACGCACCCCTGGAACGTTTGTTTGTGCACAGTCTTTGCTAGTCGTCGCTGTGCTTCCTTGCCGTGCGCACAAAGGTGTTCAACAGAGCGCAGAGTCAGTTCAATCTGATCTGTGCATAGCGCTAGGTGGAGGCCGAGAGCGGAAACCTGCGCGTCTAATGGCGGGGGCTGAGGAAGATCTAGCATGACTTCCGCTTCTGCAGCCTCGGTCTCCTGCACGCTCAGCTCAGCGCGTTGCACTAGCGCTTCGACATCAGCAGCTGCATCCCACTCCTCAGAGGCCCTCGTTAAGTCCACGATGCGCTGCCGCAAAAGATCCTCACGCTCGCGCATCAAGGCATTTTCGTCGGTTGGCGGCGCAGCATGCACACCCGTCCGCGCAAGTTCTGCGATGCAGATCTCCGCCAGCGGAGCGTGAGAGTCCATAGTGCGCTGCGACTCTTGGCAGACATCCACAAGCGCATACAGCAGCTCAGGTGGTGCACCCGAGAGGGACGGCTCGACGCGCAGTGCCATGGTGCCTGGCGCGGGCTCATTGGTCACGACAGCCATCTCGGAGCCGATACTTTCCTCGCCGGAAACGATGAGTGTGAGCTCCGGCAGCTGCGGTTCACGCTGCGGAGAGGTGGCTAGCGGGACATCCTGCACTCGAGATGAGGAGCGCTGTGCAGGTGTCGTGGGCGGCCTGCTCGCCGCAGGCGTGGGGGCCGGCTGTGGCGAGGCGGGTCTGAGTGGGTCTTGCTGGGCGGACTTGCCAGCGTTCTTGCGCCGCTTGAATTTGAAGCCGCCGTCTATCTCAACCGAGCCGGGCAGCTTGGAGGACCGCTTGAGCGCCGAGCGTGCAGGAGACTTTGCAGCCGGCGAGTTGGCGGCCGCAAGCACACCGCTGCGGCGTGTGCGCGGCGGCTCATCGGCGGGCTCGACAAACGAGACCGACTTGCGCCGCGTCGACGCCACCATCCTCACTGTGGATGGAGCGCGAGAGCAGTGGGAGCGTAGCCTGGAGAGAGAGAAAGAGAGGGGGGAGGGGGGGAGAGGGGAAAGGGTGGGGAGGGGTGGGAGGGAGGGCGGGCGAGGAGACGATGGAGGGAGTGAGGGCGGCGGGGAGAGAGCGAGTGAGGGAGGGAGAAGGATCGAGGAGAGGGAGGGAGCGAGGGAGAGAGAGAGCGCGAGAGGCAGGCGAGCGGGTAGAAGGAAAGGCTTCCCCCCTCCCGCAGATTCAAACCGCCCGAGGGGGAGAGCGGGGGCGGGGGCGTTTTCTTGTAAAGGAATGGAGTTGGAGTCTAACGGTGCCGCCTCCCCCTCGATTTTGTTTTTGAGCGGGTCCCCTCGTATTCACACCCACAACCTCTGTTCATGCCTCCCAAAATAGGCAGGGGGCGACACAAGGTACCTTACTACTATAAAAAGAATAGTAGAGAGGGGACCCGCCCGCTCTTCCCCACGCGCGCCGATGGAGAGCGCCGCCGCGACGGCCGCCGAGCTCAACGGGCTGCCGCAGGCGTTCCGGGCGCTGCTCAAGCGGCCGACGGACGAGGCGAGAGCGGCGTTTGCCCTCCGCCTCGACCTCTTTAACCGGCTCAGCCGCGAAGGCTGCAGCGCGAGGACGGAGGCCGAGTGCGCGGCGCTCGCAGCGGAGGCGGCGGCACTCGGTGGCCCCCTCGCGCTCGACGGGGCGCGCAGGGTACGCACGGCAGCGCAGGCCGCGTCGTTCATCGGCCGGTGGAGCCGCTTTATCGCCGCGAGGGAGCGAATGGGCACGCTCGCTGCGGAGGCGCAGCTGGACAATGCCATGCCACAAGGCATCCCCAGCTGGGAGATGCTGCTCAAGCCGGCGTACGTGAAGTATGACACGGCGCGCTTCGACTTCCGCGGGCTGATCTTGCACATGTTCGATGGCATCATCAGGTCGGGTGATGGGCAAGCTCATTCTGACGTAGATGCGCTCGCGCGGCTCCATCTCACGCCACTTGGTGCGAGCGAGCGCGGCTATGCGCGCATTGCATCGCTTCCGGCGTCCGAGCTGCACCTCAAGCCAAGCCCACTCGATCAGGCGACCCGCTACGGTTGCGGCTTATTGAACCAGGTGTTCAAAACGTCGCACTTATTGCCTGATTTCATGCTTCTCTACCGTGACTTTATCCGGTGCTGGGTAGCGCCGCAGTTAGGGGTGAAGGAGCTGCTCTTCCAAGCACGGCCGATTTTCCGTGTGCTCCTGCCGGAGCACCTCGCTGTGGGCCCTCGCCACCGCGACTCAGCCTACCACTCGCAGCCCAACGAGATTAACTATTGGCTGCCGTTCACGGACGTCTTCGACACCAACTCGCTGCAGGTTGAGTCCGTTCCAGGCGCGGGCGACTTTGAGCCAATCACTTGCGGATACGGGTGCGCCTACCGCTTTTTTGGCAACGGATGTGAGCATTTGACCGAGCTCAACGTCAGCGGCGCAACGCGGGTATCGCTCGACTTCCGCGTGATCCGCTCTACCGAGGAGGCCATGTGCCCAGTCGAGGGTGTGCGGGATGAGCCCACGGCAAGGGGCGAGGGAGGGAAGGGGGCGCGGAATTACTTCCGAGTAGGTCGGTACTACGAGAGGTTGCGTTTGGACTGACTTGTGCATGCGGGCAGTGAGAGTTGTGAGCAAGTTATGAGTATTAGTAAAGCAAAGATACACGCTTTTACTCCGGCTCCCACCACGTGCACACCCGACTCCTCGGGAGATGAGATGGTGTATGTAAGGTACAGTGATCAGTGATAGCTCGGTTGGGGTTGGCCTCCAAGGCGTATGGGTATGGGTTCACGTTTACCCGGTGTTGACCCACTTTGCGTTAACACCTCCATTGGCTAGGTGTGGCACATGCGTGAACATCTCAATCTGCAAGTGTTGATAGCATCAGCGGGTTAACACCACACCGCTGGTCATTTATCTGTAAACTGATAGGGTCAGGGAGCGCACGCCGCCTCCCTCCCTCGCTGCCGCGGCCCTCGCTGCGATGGATGAAACAGTGCATGACACGCCGCTGTCGCCGAAGCGACCGCGCCAGGATGACACCCCCAGCTAGGTGGGCACAGGAGCCAGCGGGCCACGCCCGCGCACCACCGAGAACTAGGGCCAGGCGGAAAGTATTCCGAAAAACCTGCCCAAATATTCCGCGAAGATCTCCCATTTACCATTTAAAGCTCCTGGCTCCTGGGGGGCCACCCAAATATCTGTCGTATCCAGAGTATTTTATATACTCTAGGCGGATGCGGTGCTTCTATCAATGTGTAGTGTGTGAGAAAATTGAGTGAGTTTTGTTTTTGCCGATGAGTTACCTCGAAGCTCCGCCGCATTGCACGCCGAATTTGTTCGTTTGTCCTTACTGATTTCATTGGTTTGTTTGTGCGATGTTGCGTTAGTTTTCGGAGTTTTCTTGTTGGTGAGTGAGTGATGTGGGGTGGTACGTGCCCCTCGTCGCGATGTAGCGCGCTCCCTCCCCCTCTCTCAAGACTTCTCTTCACTCTGTGCCCCTAGCTTGCGGACCATGCCGACGTCAAGAAGTTCACATCCGGCGTTCTCAAGTGGTGGGCATCGAATCACAAGAAGTTCCCCACCTGGGCGCTTGCCGCAAGGATTGCCTTGTCTCTTTCACCCAATTCAGCCTCGTGTGAGCGCGTGTTTTCTCTGCTTGCTTGCATGTTTCCATCTGACCGGGCCACTTCCCTGTCTGATCAAGTTGAATCGTCTGTGCTGTTGCGCTACAATGGCAACAAGCGCGCAGGAGAAGGACGCGCGTGATGTGGGCGTGTGTGTGTGAGCATGTTGTAGTATAGCATCCTGTCTTTTTATGCTGTTGTCTATACTCTCTATGTATGGTCTATCTACAGTATCTACATGCAAAACACCTTGCTAGATAGTAGATAGATAATAGATAAGTAGGTGTTCGGAGATCTCGGAGTGCGTGAGCGCGTTAGCTTACTTAGTAGAAAAGCAGAAAACTTGACTACATAACTACATATTTTCTACATATTTGGGCGTGGAGTCTACATATTTTCAACATATTTCAGTGACATATTTGGGCGATTTTTTCTACATATTTTTATCTACCCCTACCTGCCCTTTGGCAGGGGCAGGGCACTCATCATTCCTGCCCAAACCCTTCGTGGGCGCGGGCCGCGAAGTGCACTCCCACGCCCGCGCTGGGCCTGCCCTCGAGCTGACTCCCGGCTAGGTCTCCCCGCGCGACCCCTCTTTGTCGCCGCACCTTGGTTCCCTCCCCCCGCGCCGTCCCGTCGACTCCGTCCACGGAAGCCCCCTCCCTTCTCTCCCTTCCCGCCCATTCCCCGACCCCGAGTGCTTCCTTGAGTTCCCGACCCCCTTTCCGTCTATTAGTTTCCCGCGCGTCCCCCCCCCCCCCCCCCCCCGCGCGTGACGTTTTCCATTTCGGTGTCTTCCGAACGCTCTGCGCCACCGCGCGAGCGCCCCCCGTGCCCTTCCCGTCCGCTCTCGTCTCCGCCCTTGTGCCCCAGTGCCCAGTGATGTCCGAGGGCGCGCCCACGCCATCCGTCCTGTCCCCGCGTGCTCTCCCCGTTCCCCATCGCTCGCTCTCCATGCCCCAAGTGGGTCAACGTTCTCATGTCATGCCTCACCTCTTACTCACACCCACCCACACCACAGCCACAACACTCTACCTGATCAACCCCAACCCCAACCACACAATGGAAATATCCGGATATTTCTGCCAACCCCTAGTGGGCTTGTGTCTCTGAAGCGTTTTTGTGAGTGCCTGTGTTCAACTAAGTTTATACTTGGTTGACCCATGGGGGGGCACGAGCCCCCCCCTCTCTCCACTCCTCCCCTGCCATGGGGGAGGAACCACCCATCCTCCTGGCACGCCTGATGGCTTGCCAGGAGGCCACTGCCCTACTGACCCACTCCCTTCCCCACAGGCTCGCCCCATTCGCCCATCCTGGCCCCTCGTGACCAGCCCATCGCTCCAACCCCCCCTCCCCCCATGGTCGACAGACAGACAGGTGCAGATTGGGTGCCCCAGAGGCTCAGGAGCGCCAGCGAGGAAGAGGCACGGGAGGCCAGGGCCCAGCCCCAGCCTCCTCTGCCCACAGAGCTGGCCTCCAGGAGCCTCCAGGGGTCGCCAGGGGCAGCTGCAGGCCTGCCGGAGGCGCGCCATCGCGCGTGCCTGCAGGAGAGGGGAGAGAGAGCGCGGAGAAGGGGGTGGGCGGAGCGAGAGCTCCGCTCACCGAAAAATAGGTAAGTCCCGCACCTGTTTACAGGATAAGTCGGGGCTGAGGCCGCCGCCCACTCGGAGACACAGGAGGAAGGGGGGGAATGATCACCGGGGGGCCGGGGGGAGGCGCGGGCCACCGGACCATATCTAAGCCCTTCACCCCTATCCCCCTAGTAGTGCACGGGGGAAGTCGCCTTATGGCGGGGGGAGAAGGGCCGGGGGAGTGGGGGTGTAGAAAGTTTTCCTTTAAATGTGAGTGCCTGTGTTGCTGAGTGTGTGTGTGCCCACAAGGGCCATCCGGTCTCGGGCCACGCTGCCGTGGCAGCATGGCCCTTACCAGGGCGAGAGAGAGGGGCCTCTGCCATAAGGCATACCCAATGGAGTAGTGGCCGAACACGCCAGGCACTTGCAGTCTGTGGTCTGCAGCCTGCAGCTCCCCATGGGGGGGGGGGGGGGGGCAGCATGGCTGTTCTGTGTGGTGCGGCCGGGGCCACCGCACGGGCCGTGTGGCGCGACCGGGGTCGCACGCACCTGCTCGGCCTCAGCGGGCGGACGCGGTCGCTTCGACAGCGACCGCTGCCCATGGGAGGTGGGGATCCGCCCTCTGCGAGGGGGCCGAAGGAGAGGGGGGGAGCGGCGGCGCGCTCCATGGCGCAACTGACTAGCTAAAGTTAGTTGCGTTCAACAAACTCTTATTCGCACCCAAGCAAACACCCCCCCCCGAAAACCAAACACCGAACAACATGCAACGAGGGACGACGGGGGGGGGGGGGGGAGCGTTCCAACGTGAGTGGATAGGTCTAGGGCGATTGCGTGGGTGATAGGGCAGCACGAGCTCGTTGAGTCCCACATAACGCGTGACTTGAAAGAAGTAGCCAGAGACCGCAATCTCTGCACATCGCTGATGCTCTAAGGTTTCTTCACCCCACATACTCATCCCTCGGCGCAGTTGCGCTTCCCCCAAGGAGGGGGTGACCAGAATGAAGGTAAACCTGGCCGTCGGTGTCGCCTAGCAACGCAGGCGCTTCCGACGTGTCTAAATAGCGAAAGCCGGGGAGAGGACCCGGATGACAAGGTGTGGCATTGATGGCAAATGCCATCTTCGAACCGCTCAATGCTGGGAAGAGGCCGCTTTCCCCCCATTTTGGCGCACAACCTTCAAACGCAATATCCCACTGCCCGTTCCGGCCAAACCACAACGTCCCTGTGTCCAAGTCGGCAGCACAACCGATGACATCACCATCCACCCAGCAAAGTGAAGCATCGATTGAGCCGTTGTGCCACAACTTGCCGCGACGGCCGTCAGCGCCCCAACTCATGTCATCATCGCCAACTCCGTCCGATGTCGAGGGCGTGAACCCTTGCGTGGCCCAACCTATTTGGGGAAACTTCCCAATGTGCGCGAGGATGATCTCATAGAAAACTTTGCCATGGAACGCAGTGGCTCTCGGCATTCCAAAGGTACAAAACGTGAGGGCGCAATGCGTTGCGGAAGGCGGCAGCACAACAGGGCGCGGTGGATTGGACTGGTGAGCGGAGAAGATCTCAACAATGGCGGTGTGGCCCGCGGCAAGAGCTTGATGGTGAGCGCTCATTCCCCAAACGTCCACGACCTCGAACGAGGCGCCGGCTTTGAACAAATCGCGCACGCACAGCTCGTGGCCACCAGCCGATGCGAGCATGAGCGCAGTCGTGCCATCCTCATCCATCGCCTCCACACTGGCCCCGGCCGCGATCAGCGCGCGCACGCACGGCTCGTGGCCACCAGCCGATGCCAACATGAGCGCAGTCCCGCCATCCTTCTCCGCCTCCACACTGGCCCCCGCCGCGATCAATGCGCGCACGCACGGCTCGTGGCCACCAGCCGATGCCAACATGAGCGCAGTCCCGCCATCCTTCTCCGCCTCCACACTGGCCCCCGCCGCGATCAATGCGCGCACGCACGGCTCGTGGCCACCAGCCGATGCGCACATGAGCGCAGTCCAGCCATCCTTGTCCTTCGCCTCCACACTGGCCCCCGCCGTGATCAGCGCGCGCACGCACGGCTCGTGGCCACCATACGATGCGGCCATAAGCGCATTCCAGCCATCCTTCTTCTTCGCCTCCACACTGGCTCCAGCTGCGATCAGCGCGCGCACGCACGGCTCGTGGCCACCATACGATGCGGCCATGAGCGCAGTCCAGCCATCCTTGTCCTTCGCCTCGACACTTGCCCCCGCCGCGATCAGCGCGCGCACGCACGGCTCGTGGCCCTCACGCGATGCGACCATGAGCGCAGTCCAGCCATCCATTTTCCTCGCCTCGACACTGGCCCCCGCCGTGATCAGCGCGCGCAAGCACAGCTCGTGGCCCTCACGCGATGCGACCATGAGCGCAGTCCAGCCATCCTTTTTCCTCGCCTCGACACTGGCCCCCGCCGCGATCAGCATGCGCACGCACGGCTCGTGGCCCTCCCGCGATGCGACCATGAGCGCAGTCCAGCCATCCTTTTTCGTCGCCTCGACACTGGCCCCCGCCGTGATCAGCGCGCGCACGCACGGCTCGTGGCCCTCACGCGATGCGACCATGAGCGCAGTCGTGCCATCCTTTTTCCTCGCCTCGACACTGGCCCCCGCCGTGATCAGCGCGCGCACGCACGGCTCGTGGCCCTCACGCGATGCGACCATGAGCGCAGTCGTGCCATCCTCGTCCTTCGCCTCGACACTGGCCCCCGCCGCGATCAGCGCGCGCACGCACGGCTCGTGGCCACCGCGTGATGCCCACATGAGCGCAGTCGTGCCATCCTCGTCCTTCGCCTCGACACTGGCCCCCGCCGCGATCAGCGCGCGCACGCACGGCTCGTGGCCACCGCGTGATGCCCACATGAGCGCAGTCGTGCCATCCTCGTCCTTTGCCTCCACACTGGCCCCCGCCGCGATCAGCGCGCGCACGCACGGCTCGTGGCCACCACGCCATGCGAACATGAGCGCAGTCCGGCCATCGTCGGCCTTCGCCTCCACACTGGCCCCCGCCGCGATCAGCGCGCGCACGCACGGCTCGTGGCCACCAGCCGAGGCGCGCATGAGCGCAGTCCAGCCAAACTCATCGGCCACCTCCAGCGCGCCGTCGGCGTCTCCGCGCGGAGGGGAGCGCTCTTTACCGTTAGAAGCCGTCGGGGCGCCTCTCCCGTTGAAGAGGACGCTTGCGCACTTCAAGAGGACGTTTCTCCACTTCAAGAGGTCTCTCCCCTCGTCGCGCAGGGCGCCGCCGCCTCGGCGCTCCACGAGGGATTCCCCCATCGTTGGGCTCCCCTCCCCATCAGAAGGACTCGTAGTGGGAGAAGTGTTCGCTGGCACGATGGACGTGTCCCGTCGAGCTCGGATCTGCCCGAGCAGCAGGTTCAGAATCACCAGATGGCCTCCTTCCGCCGCTGCGCATAGCGCTGGCTTGCCGAACCAATCCCTCGACACCCACCCTTCGCTCACCTCCATAAGCTCGCGCACACACTCCTCGTAGCCGCGCTCGCAGGCGAGGACCATCAGCTTCGCGCGCCCATCCCCGTCCCCAGCCACTGCCTCCACAAATCGCCGCCCGAGCCCACCGCCCAGCCCACCGCCCAGCCGGAGCATGTTGCCCCAGAACTCGTCGGTCATGTCAAAGCCTGCAGGCAGCCGCTCGCCCTCGGCGATCGCCAGCGCCGCGTAGTACTCCTGAAACGAGAGGTGCACCGCCTGCACCTGCAGTGGCTCGCTCAGCAGCACGCTTAGCAGAGGCAGCCCGTCCTGGCGCAAGAGCGCGAGCAACCGCTCGATGATGGTGGCGGTTTCGATCGGTGTAGGAAGATCAGCGCGGGTAGCGCGCACGACATCCCCTACAAAGTCCGCATCGATGACGCCCTGTTGTCGCATGTGCGCGTGGAAGAAAAGGCGGCGCACGAGAACGTGCAACTCCTCAATGGAAAGCGCCGACGCCTTGGCACGCTCCAGCATCGCATTGGTAGCCACCTTGTATATGCTCACCAGCGACCTCGGCATGTCGTGCCCAACGCGAAGCTCAGCAATGGAGGCGACCATCGAGAGCATCAGCGGGTTGCTCGTGATGAAGCGCCCTTCCGCATCGCGCGCCATGCGCTCGCCAATGTACCGCCAGACCCTCTCGACCTCAGCCGCGCCCAAGCGTGCACCCAAACGCGAAGCCAGCACGTGCTGCTGCTGCTCCTCGGTGAGCGGCATCAGCTTGGCAACCTGGAACGTGCGGAACCTCCCCCGGTCCAGGCTTCCCGGGCGCGATGTCGCTACAATCATGTGCCCCTGCGGTACGAGCACGCTCGCGATGTGCCTCTCAAAGAGGCGGCGCGAGTCGCCACACTCGTCGAGCCCGTCAAGGATGAGCACAGCGCGCCGGCTCAACATCGCCTGGCGCAGCATGCGGTGCACAGCCGGCTTGCCTTCGAACTGCACTCGCACGTACGCATCCACCCAGTTCCATGCAGCGCGGAAGTGAGCGTCTCGCTCGGTCAGCCATCGCTGCCAAAGCTGGCCTTTGACCAAGATGGGCACCATCTCCGTGTCTGCCAACATCATGATCAGCTGGCTGGTGAGCGTCGTCTTGCCCGCCGCCGCATCTGCAGTGATGAGCACGCGAGGCGGCGTCGGCCGAGACTCCTCCTCGTCGCCTTCTGCGACGAGCCGCTCGTAGCCTTGCACCAGCCACGTCAGCAACGACTTGCTGCTTTCGCTCACCGACGCCTGCGCGCCCTCCTCGCCGTCTGCCGCCGTCTCGCTGCCTGCGGAGGTCGGCGCTGAGGAAACGTTGCCATAGCTGCTCACGAGGGCCATTTTGATGGGGACGCACTGCTCCATCACGCTCAGCTTGTGCCCGGAGAGCCCATCAGTGACGCTCGAGTGCGTCTCCTTCAGCGTGCGCAACCACCAGTCGCGCACGCGATCAAACGGCGCCAACCGCATCTCGAGCGGCGAGTGGTTCCATGGGCCCAGTTGCAACGAGCAGCTTGTCTCACGACTAGACGTACTCTCGAGACGTAGCTGATGCCTGCCGCTGTCGTGCCCAATTACGGTCACCTCGGCCCAGCGCCCCTCGAGCCTCGCGACGAGCTGCTGCCCTTTCGCAAAGCGTCGAGTGCACCCGGACAAGTGCAGCGTGCTGCCGATGGTCTCGACGAGCTGCTCCCAGCCGTCGACGAGGCTGGTCATGTCGCCCGCATGCATGGCTCGTGCGTTGGCGGCGCGCAACAGCCGCGCCACTTCGGCCATGGTTTGCTTCACCTTCTCCTTGTCGGCCGCGTCGGTCGGGGTGTCCTTGGGCATCGACAGCAGCAAGGTCGCCACCTGGGCAACCGCGCTCATCACCTCAGCCTCTTCGCGTGTGACGCCGTCCCTCTCAGGTATTCGTGGCAGCAAGGAGCGCTCGCGCGGCGCCGTTGTCCGTTCGTTGGGCGCCCCAAAGGAGTGGGGCTCCTGCGAGCCGCTCACGACGGATCGAGTCGCAAGGGCACAGAGCGCCTCCTCCGCCACTGCAAGCGACGACACGAGCCACTGCATGTACGGCTCCGATGCCGGAGCGACGAGACCTCCCACCGCTCCTGGCACCTTCCGCGGAAGAGCGCGATGGTCGAGCGCGTCGATGGACTGCGGTGCGGCCTGTTGCGCGCGCTGCACGGCACCGCTGGGCACCCTCCGCAGCTGGGGCACGCGAACAACGGGCGGAAGCCCCCATTGGGCGCCATTCGCAATGCAGGTGCGGAAGAG
>CM030943.1:3501275-3512008 GCA_018136815.1 Isochrysis galbana | reverse complement strand
CGTGAGTGTGGTGTCATCTCGTCGGTCCATCGGCCCCTAGCCGTCTGTCGTCTGTCGTTCTCCGTTCGTCGCTCTCGTTCTCGTTCTCGTTCCCGTTCTCGTCCCTCGTTCTCAACACTACCTCAATACCAAACCTCTCCACTCCCTCAGCCCCAGCCTATCCGTCCCGATCCGCCCAGTCATGTCCGTTCCGTCGTCGCGCTCGCCCTCGCCCAAGCCCGTCCTCCCGCCTTTCTCTGCTGAGGAGGTGGAGGTGGTCCAGCCCGTCATTCCATCACTCCCGGCCACCTTCGCCGCGCCTTCCGCCGATCGTTTCCCTTCCGAATCGTCGCATATCGAGCCGGTGCCAGTGGTCATGCTCGATCTGTCAGGGAGGCGAGACGACTCGCGATCCGTGGCAAGATCTTTGCGCCGTCGACCTCAAGGAGGTCGAGGTGCTTGACGCGATGCAAGTGGTTGGCGGCGAAGTCGGTCCGCGCCCATCGGTTGGTGACGGTGTCCATCTGGACTCCGCGGCGTGGTCCGACCTGCATCAAGCGGCTGGAAGGGAAGGCCCCCTCGCGGTAGAAGGGGCGCAACGAAGACTACCGGTAGCTTTAAAGACAACGACTTCGCAGTGTTGGAACTACGTCATATTAGCATCCCAGAATTTTTTATTGTGCCCAGACACCTAAAACAGTCGCTATCTGATAGATCCCCATCTTGAAACCGAAAAACTCGAACGCGAAAAGCGACTTTTTTGTATACGAATGTTGAAGACTACGGTCATTGACGTTCAACGACCCAAGGGCAGATTCACACATACAGACTCACAGGCCACCTGAGACCGCCAACCCCGTGGATTGGGGCCCTACTATGCATTCCCTACCACTTTGCCGCAGAGATCTACCCGCAAGCGACGAGATCGCGCTCGCTATGGCCTACTGAAGTCGGGCTCCAGAGGCCCTCTCGAGCGCTGCCAATGCAACCTGCAGTGGGGGGACATGGCGCCCGCGCGCGGGTGCTTCTGCGGCGCATGCGGCCACCCTAGACCAGAAAACGAGGACTGACGCCAAAAAAGCGCCCTCAGAACGAAATGCTGCCCCCCACACCAGCTGGCGCGCTGACGAGGGCCTCTCGTACAGCGAGAGGCCGGCATTTGCCGGCCCCTGGACGATCGCCAACGCGATGGGCCCCACCTGGGCCGCGGTGGAAGTGGGCAGCGCAGCCATGCCGGTACAGGCCCGGCCATCTCGATCCCTCTGGCCTGCCTTCCAGAGGAGCCCTGGCCGGTGGCCCATCGGACACCCCTCTCCGAGGCGCCATCGCAGTGGACCGAAGTCCGAAGAAGCCCTCTTCACAGTCGACTTGAGCACAGAAGAAACCGGGCGTTTACGGGAGAATCAAGCGTTTTATTTTCGTTGATCCTATCATTAAAATACGTTTGTTTTGACCTCTATTATCACGGTCATAAAGGCTTGATATGACCGTTGGTCGCTCACCCTGAACATCGCACGGGCCATGCTACGCACAAACATCACAAGTATGTGACGCTCGCCGCCATTGATGCAAAATTTTTGATCGATCGGAGTGCGGCAGATCACCGTCGCCGTCGCGCAACGCGCAACGCAAACTCCAGACGCTGAAGGTGATCACGCACACGCGCACACTCGGCAACGTCATTACAGGGCGTACAATCTGGCGCACAACCAGCGGGATTGTAATGTGCGCTGCAACTACGCTTGGTGCCGGCCGCGACCCGGTCGCTTGGGGTCTCCGCAAGGGTACCAATTTGGGAATCCACTCGGCGCGGCTCGCCAGCGCCCGAGCACTTGCTGACCCCACGGCTGTCGGGCGCTGGTTTAGTGGGTTGTCAGGGCAAACTGGGCACTCAAAGCAGGGAGATGATAGGGGAGACTCTCAGGGGGAGGGGGGCGGACCGTGGGCGAGGCTTTGGCCGTTGATAATGAGGCGGCAATGAGGCTAACATTTTCCGTTGTCTTCCCCCCCCCCTCCCAAGACTACACGGTAGTCTTTAAGACTACGCGTTTGCGCAACTATCACAGAGTGCCGTCATCTGCCAACACAACCCATTGGTCCTTACCGATAGAATCGGCTTTACCGATAACTTTGTCTGCTAGATTCCTTTTCATCAAGTCATCAGCCTCTTTCATCATGTGCACCACCTTCTGGACTCTTCTCTACATTATCATCTGCAGTCGATGCACATCGAGTTCTTGGGGTTCCCGAGTCTTTGCACATCGACTTCTAGACCTCGCCTTCATCTGGGGATCTCAGCTCACTCTAGATCGACTTAGTGCACCTAAGGAATCTCACCTTCATCAACACTCACGACGCTTCATCGGCTCATACTAAGGCAATACTCGCCAATTCCCTAAATCCTTGATTCCTTCTTTGTTCCCTCCACGCCTTCCTGTTTGTCTCAGAGTATTAATCCAAAGAACCGTGGTGGGGTATATGTAAGGGTTTGTGGTGTGTGATCGTTGTAGAATCACCGTGCCCAGGGGTATCTTGAGATCCCCAGTGCCCCCAGGTGTCCAGGTTCTGACCTCTCTCTCACCCCTGTACCACTGTCTCTCTCACTGTCTGTCATGACCCTACTGCTTTTTGTTGCCGCTCTGGCTGCTTCCTGGCATCCAGCGCGATATGGAGCTCCCACCCAGGTGTGTGCCACTGCCATGCCTCTGTCCATGCCTGCCTGCCTGTCCCTGCCAGACTCGCACTCGCTCGTCGCACTCGACGAGCGTCGAACTGCAGCATGCGCACCTCACCGCAAGCGAGCGTCATCCCATTGCACCAAGGGGGAGACCTTGGGGCAGTGGGATGGGCCCTCTTCCTCCCCTGCCCCTTCTGTCTGCCTCAGGGTGAGCCCTCTGCAAAAATCTGCGATGAACTCGTGTCGAAGAACGCCGTCACCGGCGTCTTTCACCAAAACGCCCAAGCGCATCGCCTTATCGTCCCACTCTTCCTTTCTTACATCTCCACCCAAGGCCCTTTGCATGGAGGAGGTGTTTCCTCTCCCTCTATCCTTTCCCTTATGTCTCAGGTCCTAGCTTTGGTGAAAATCTCTCCCCCATCATAAACATGCAAGAGGAATCTCGCGGTTTCCTAAACCTCTCTCCTACGCGCGTTTGCACGCAATTCTCACTCTCACTTCAGCCACCACCCCTCACTCCCCCCTTCTGGGATGGGGTGGACTTCTCTTCTCTGATAAATGGTTGCAGGCCCTCCTGACCAGCTGTCATTCTATGGAGCCCTCCATTCTGTCCCATCTGGACCTCTACACTCATCACGTGCCGCTCGTCGCGCCGTACTCGCCGCCGCCGCCACTCACGTGCTATCTACTCCTCCATCTCCTATGTTGGAGTTTTGGGACTTCTCTTCTCTGATACATGGTTGCAGGCCCTTCTTGACCAGCTGTCATTCTATGGAGCCCTCCATTCTGTCCCATCTGGACCTCTACACTCATCACGTGCGCTCGTCGGGCCGCCACTCGCCGCCGCCGCCACTCACGTGCTATCTACCCTCCATCTCCTATGTTGGAAATTTTATGGAGTCCCTCCATCACCTCCTTGGTTGCTGCCACTTGGCTTTCTCGCTCCTGCGACACCTACCCACTTCTGCTGTTTGTGCCTCTTTTGTTGCCGCCGAAGACTTGCACATTCGGAGCAATGCTTGGCTTGTCGCCTTACTCACAACTTCTACGGTTGTGCGCCATACAGCCGGTCGCATCCTATCACTCTTCCTCTACGAGCTTACCTACTCACTCAGCTCTTGGGCTACCTCTCTTCTCTCCGGCATCTTTCTCTCTCTACCTCCGTGCCAGAACCCTCTCACTTGGGCAACCAAGCGCTTGACGTACAATCAATGCTGCGCACAGACGAGGGGGCGAAGATGATGCTCCTCTAGTTCTCCCACTCAAGAAGAAGAAGTCCGGCTACGCGGCTTTTCTAGTCCGTGAACGCCATCGGAACCTTTTGGAATCCAAACGCCTTCACGCTCGCGCCAAGTCCACCTATCTTGTCAGGTCGCACACTTCAATTCGGTCCTCGCGCTTCGGCCCTCCTTCATGGTGCTTCTCTTACTTCTATCCCACCTACCCACCTTTGTTTGTGCGCCGGCAACTTCAGAGGCTTCCACTTTGCCCACCTTCTCCGGCGAGAGGTCTGAATACATGAGTGGGCCATCCTCTTCTCCGGCTATGTTGCATGGAAACTCACAGATGCCATCCACCTTCTTGAAGATGATGTTACCGCCCCGGATGAGGATGGGGAGAAAGCAACGGTCCTATGACACTCTCAATGCCCGACTGTATGGCCTACTTCTCCAAGCCCTCCCAGCATCCTTGCGTGTATCTGTCTTTCATGGCCATGCAAACGATGGCGTGGGCGCCTTACGCTACCTGCGTGCCACCTTCGCTGCCAAGAAAGATGATGCTGCCGATTATGCTCACTACCTTGGCATGGCACAGACACATGTGATTGATGCTAGGGCCGGCCTCGATCTCGCTGATCTACGCCGCCAATATGACAACATCAATATGGCCGTCGCGGGCATTAAGCGCACGGGCAAACCTCCTCCGGACGATGCCACCCTCATTGCTTCTTTGATCATTCACTCCCCTTGGCCTACTCACAACTCCGGCAATTCGTACGCGGCAGGCGGCTAACCTCCTTTGTTGACCATTATGAAGAATATGTCAGTCAAACTCGTGCGGAACTCTCGGCTCAACGCCCTGCTGCACATGCTTTCGCCGTCACCGCACCTAAATCCTCATCCAAAGGGAAAGGTCGGCCGTCAAGCGAGCGTCCTCCGCCGAAGGGTGAGCCCATTTGCCTCCGTTGTTTGGGCTCACACAATCGGCCGTTTTGCAAACAACCCACAACCAAGTGCCGCGGGTGCGGGGCTGATCATCATGCAGACATATGCCCCCGCTTATCAACGTCTACGACCTCCGGCACTCGTTCTCGGCTCACACGACGTGCACTCGAATTACTCGATCGTGATGCCTCTCGTGTTGCGGCTGTGCCTGCCTCAACCTCATCATCAACCTACGCCCAGGCTGCTGCAACTACCCCTACACCTACTGTAACTAATCCACCTGAAGCATCACAGGCGCCACACCAGCCGCCTTCTACAAGTGGCACCCCTCTCATGGCCTATACCCAGGCCCATGCCGCGGCTTCTGCCATCGCATCAGATCAAAATGATGCTAATGGTGCCATCCAAGCCTACACCGCTAGGCATGCGGACCTTTGGCTATGCTCTTTGTGCCAAAGGTCCCTTGCCTCTCCTTGCGACCGAGACTAAGACGCCGATTGAGGAAGAAGCTCTTGTTGACTCCATGGCTACGTTTTGGGTGTTGACCGCCTTGACCGCCTGTGGCGCGTCACGGATGCCCACCCTCGCCTAGGTGTTGACACTGCTGCTGGTCCCGTTGTCGCCCAGGCAGTTGGGATTGCTTTGGTGTACCTCCTTGTCGGCGACACTTGGGAATGCTACGAGATTCCAAACGTCCTTGTCTTGGCTGAGTGCAATACTGTGCTGTATTCTACACGGGTTATGCGAGATCTTTTGGTTTCCGCCATGACCTCGATGCAGGCTACATCCATGTTCCTGGCGCTCATCCCATACGTGTCCACGATGACTCAGCCGCATTTCGCATCCCCAGTGCGATTCGTGGCACCTTCTGACACCCGTCCTCACTCTGTCCGCTGCCCCACTTCGCCCCTCCGCGGCCTCTGCTTCGGCAGCTGCTACTGTGTGCATGGAGACCTTGCCTCACACGCTCTGCTCTATCGACGCCTCGGTTTTCCTTACGCTGATCAATGGTCGCTTGTGCCCACCGCCACCGTTGGCCACAACCTGTCTCGCCACCGCCCGCCAACTGGCCTCCCCATGCCGGAAGCAGTTGTCCGTGGTCGCATGCGCGCCGCCCCCTTCTCCCGCCTCCCAACTTCCCTTGACGCCCAACCGCCTCCCGGAGCCATGGTCTACATGGACTTTTGCCGGCCCGCTTTTGGAGAGCATCCTCTTCAAGTACACATGCTACTGCGGTACTGTGGATGCTGGTAGCGGCTTCACCCGGGTATGGCCCGCGCGAGCCATGACCGCCGAGGTCGCAGCCTCAGCTCTAGGCCAATTCATTGCAGACGTCGCCGCTCATCTTCGCTCCCTTGACGGCACATACAAGCCCTCCATTGTGCGATCCGACAAGGGAAGCGCTTTCCTCTCCTATCACTTCCGAGACTTCCTTGCTCACCGTCGTATCCGTGCAAGCTACTCATCGGAATACACGCCGCAACAAACTCACATGTGGAACGTATGTGGGGCGTCACCTTTGGTACAGCCCGCGTCCTTCTTGCTGCTGCTGGTCTGCCTCCGTCCTTTCATCCCTTTGCCATGCAGACAGCGGTTTGGATCACCAACAGGCTTCCACGACCTTCTCGCCGGAACTTGTCGCCTTATCACTCCTCACTGGGCATCCCCCCTGACATCCGTTGTCTCTATGCTTTTGGTTGCCTTTGTGCCGTCGTTGCCCCCGTGCCGCGACGTGTTGGCGATCGCCACTTCGCCGACAGAGGTTGGTATGGCCTCTACATGGGGCCTTCTGAGGAGAGCCCTGGCCATGTTGTCTACTTACTCGACTCAAACGTGTCATTGTTGCAGCCAAGATCCGCGTATGGGAGGACCAGTTCCCAGGCCTCAAGGATGAGCCTAGACCCAACTGGCTTGAGAATGACGACGATCCAGCTGCATTTGCACCTGCCCCCTCCCTGCCCCCGTTCCAACTCCTGTACCTGCACCTACTGCAGCACCATCTGCAATTCGTCGCTCCCCACGCCTCCTTGAGCTCGAGCACCAACGTCATGGTATGAATACTACTTCTGCTCATATCCTTCAATGCAGAATACCTCTATGGCTCAGGCTGCAGCTGTGGTTTGCTCTTGGAGCTGCAGCGGCAGGGTTCGATTCTCGATCTGACCCTTTATGTTTGCTTTTACCTCCGACCTGCTCACTACCCGGCGACAGCTGTCCACTTTTGCTCACGCCGGGTAGCGACCATTCACCCTTCGCCAAGCCGTCACCGTTTGTTGCCGACATGGGGGATGTGACGGTCCCCAAGACGTACCGTCAAGCGCTTCAGTCCACCCATGCCGACTATTGGCGCGTGGCCATCAACAAGGAGCTCGGCGGCCTCATGGCACTTCGCACTTGGGAGTGCGTTCCCGAGGACGCCATGCCCGAGGGCGCCAATCTTATGCATTGCCATTTTGTCTTCGCCGTCAAACGCAAGGCCGACGGCTCCATCGAGAAATTCAAGGCCCGCCTCGTCGCCGACGGCAATACTCAACGATACGGAGTCGATTTCGACCGCATCTTCTCTACCGTGGTCAAAACGGTTACCATCCGTCTCGTGCTTGCCATCGCTGCCGCTCGTGACTACAACTTGTCCTCCATCGACGTCCCGCCAAGCTTATCTGCAAGCCACTCTTCCACAGCCCCTCTTCATGCGCATGCCACCTGGCCTCCCGCCTCGTGACTGTCGCGGGGTTCGTCTCGTGTGCAAATTATTGCGCTCTATCTATGGCCTCCGTCAAGCTGGGCGCGAATGGGCCGAGCTTCTCACCTCCTTCCTCCTGAAGTGGGGCTTCACGCGCTCTACTATCGATGTCTGTCTCTACATCTTCATCAGCGGCTCGTCTTTGCTTTGGGTGCTGGTGTACGTGGACGACGCCCTCATCGTCGACAATGACTCCGGCCTCCGCGCTCGTTTTGTTCACGATCTCGGCGATAGGTTCCCCATTGAAGACAAGGGCGAACTCTCGTGGATCCTCAATGTTGCCGTGGCTCGTGACCGTCCGCGTCGGATCCTCACCTTATCTCAGAGTCTTTACGTCTCAGATCTCCTTCAACGGCATGATGCTTTCCTATCTAGCACTACCACACGCACCTTCAAATCCCCTCTCGGCGCCCTCCACCTCGATCCATCTGATTCACCCACGGCCTGGCTCTGTTGCTTTTGACTCCATGGCCTCAAGCGCGACACCTATATGGCCATCGTTGGGGCCTCCTCTGGCTTGCCAACATGTCTAGGCCAGATCTCGCATATGCAGCCTCGCAGCTCTCACGCTTCATGACCAACCCTGGTCCTACGCACTTCGCCGCTGTCGTCCGCGTCCTTTGCTACGTGCGTGACTCCTCCACCTGCGCTCTGCTCTTTCGCCCGGATCCCTCGCTGCCCTTTCTAGTCCATGTCGACTCAAATTGGGAATCTCGCTTCTCTTGTACGGGCGCCATCTTCTTTCCTGTACGCTGTCCTGTCCACTGGTTCTCCAAGACCAACGCTCCGTTCGTTGTCGAGCGCCGAGGCAGTACTTCGGTGCCATGCTTGCTGCCGCGACATCCTCTTCATCCGGGATTTGCTTGTCGACCTATCTCTCCGCCGGATGGCCCTACCCTTCTGTGCTCCGACTCCAAGTCTGCCATCAACATGTCCCTCGACCCCGTTGCCTTCAAAAGACCAAGCACATAATGCGCGCCGCCGCTTTCCCCGCGATCTCGTTGCAAAGCGCGCCCTCGCTATGCGACATGTCCCCGGTAACCTTATGCTCGCTGACATCCTCACAAGCCCCTTGGGCCCGCTCCCTTCTGCCGTCTCCTATCCCTTCTAAACGACTGCGCGTCCATCATTGCACAAAGTCTGACGAGTTCAAATTCATGTTCCGCCGAAGAAGCTACGGCAGGAACAACGTCTGCCTCTAAGACTGCCTCTGACGAAAAGCTCCAGTGACATATACCACTCCGAGTATTACGACTGTCATGCAAGGCATTCTCCATTCTTCTACCCTTATCCTCTGTATCTAAGCCTCACCCTCCGTGCTCGCCTTATGGGGGGGTATCAAGAGTGCCGTCATCTGCCAAACAAACCCATTGGTCCCTTACCGATAGAATCGGCTTTACCGATAACTTTGTCTGCCAGATTCCTTTTCATCAAGTCATCAGCCTCTTTCATCATGTGCACCACCTTCTGGACTCTTCTCTACATTATCATCTGCAGTCGATGCACATCGAGTTCTTGGGGTTCCCGAGTCATTTGCACATCGACTTCTAGACCTCGCCTTCATCTTGGGGATCTCAGCTCACTCTAGATCGACTTA
This sequence comes from Isochrysis galbana, assembly GCA_018136815.1. NCBI lineage: Eukaryota > Haptophyta > Isochrysidales > Isochrysidaceae > Isochrysis > Isochrysis galbana. The sequence continues at coordinate 3,502,847 of CM030943.1, read as the reverse complement.
GTGCACCTAAGGAATCTCACCTTCATCAACACTCACGACGCTTCATCGGCTCATACTAAGGCAATACTCGCCAATTCCCTAAATCCTTGATTCCTTCCTTTGTTCCTCGCACGCCTTCCTGTTTGTCTCAGAGTATTATCCAAAGAACGTGGTGGGGTATATGTAAGGTTTGGTGGGTGTGTGATTGTGTTAGAATCACCGTGCCCCAGGGGGTATCTTGAGATCCCATGCCCCCAGGTCTGTCCAGGTTCTGACCTCTTCTCACCCTGTACCACTGTCTCTCTCACTGTCTGTCATGACCCTACTGCTTTTTGTTGCCTCTGGCTGCTTCCTGGCATCCAGCGCGATAGCAACCGCTCGCTCGCAGAGACGCGCCTCGAGTCTTCTGACTCCCGAATCACTGACCGGATTCCCCAACATCAGGAGGACGCCAAGAGCGTCGCATTTCCCCGGGACGACGGCCTCGGTTGCAAGGAGGGCTAGCTCTTTGTTCACCGAGTGTTCAACTAAGTTTATACTTAGCTCGCCCATGGGGGGCACGAGCCCCCCCCTCTCCACTCCTCCCCCGCCATGGGGGAGGAACCACCCATCCTCCTGGCACGCCTGATGGCTTGCCAGGAGGCCACTGCCCTGCTGACCCTCTCTCCCACTGACAGGCTCGCCTGATTCGCCCATCCTGGCCCGGCGTGGCCAGCCCATTGCTCCAACCCCTCCTCCCCCCTGTTCGACAGGCAACAGGTGCAGCGTGGGGCCCCTGAGGCTCAGGAGCGCCAGCGAGGGAGAGGCAGGGGAGGCCAGGGCCCAGCCCCAGCCTCCTCTGCCCCTGAGCTGGCCTCCATGAGCCTCCAGGGTCGCCAATGGGCAGCTGCAGGCCTGCCGCAGGCGCGCATCGCGCGTGCCGCAGGAGAGGGGAGAGAGAGCGCGGAGAAGGGGGTGGGCGCGAGCGAGAGCTCCGCCCACCGGAAAATAGGTAAGTCCGCACCTGATTACAGGATAAGTCGGGACTGAGGTCGCCGCCCACTCGGAGACACAGGAGGAAGAGAGGGAACAGATCACCGGGGGAGGCGCGGGCCACCGGACCATATCTAAGCCCTTCACCCCTATCCCCCTAGTAGTGCACGGGGGAGCCGCCTGATGGCGGGGGAGAAGGGCTGGGAGCGTGGGGTGTAGAAAGTTTTCCTACGTGAGTAGAAAGTAGAGGGTCCACGGCTGCGTGCGCGGTGAGACTATTAAAAGGTTTAATTGGTTCACCGAGTGTTCGTCGTGTTGGCATCACCTCCTCGCCCCAAAAGTTTTTTGGAGGCCGATCGGCGGTGCACGCGCGTGCACCACCCGGAGGACACGACCGAAACTGACAGGCCTCGACACTCCCCACTGTCCGTGTAAGTTTAAAGCTAGTATTGCAGAAGGGAGTCGGAGAAACTCTTTCAAAGACTCTTTCTAGCCAGAGGTCGTGCGTGCACACCACCGAGTGTTCGTCGTGTTGGCATCACCTCCCGCCGAAAAGTTTTTTGGAGGTCAATCGGCGGTGCACGCGCGCTCGCCGCCCAGAGGACACCAACCAAAACCAAA
>CM030943.1:3448126-3498126 GCA_018136815.1 Isochrysis galbana | reverse complement strand
TTGGACCCGCCACGGCGCACCATGCCGACCACCTTGTCGACCTGCCAGTCGCCCTCCAGGACCGTGCTCGAGGTGAGTGCGCGCTTCGTACCTCTAACAATGGGGGGGGTAGGACTCTTGTGTTGCATGCGTTGAATGTTGGTGACCATAGGTGTGTTAGGGGGGGGAGGGGGGCTGTCACTGCACCTTGTTGTGAGGAGTTGAGCAGCACCCCCTGCCCCCTGAGAGCTCTAAGTCATCATGTTAGCCTATGTATAGAACTCATCATACAATCTAATATGCACCATCTCCCACCTCCCCATGGGTACTTGGGACAAGGCTGAAGAGACTACAAACGCAAGTAACTCTCACAAGCAACAAAGGTACCCAATGGAAGGAGGGACGCAGCCACGCCATCGCACGGAGTAGTGGCACGCCGATCTATTTAAGGTGGCCGGGGGAATAAAAGAATAAGTTCCTGATACCCGGATATTCCGAATATCTGGCATAACTGGCATGTCTGCCCAACTATCAGTATCTATCTGGATATTCCTAACGAGCTCCAGAGGTATCCGGATACTATCTGGATACCAAATCTGAACTCCAACCAGATATCCAGATTGCTAAAATCAAACCTGTTACGGGTCTTAGCAAAAGGTTGGTGGAGGCGGTGGGTTGAACCACTATGCCACGCGAGAGCGAGAGTTTACGTAGCCATAGGGCCAATGGGAAGGGCTGAGAACCGCCCTATATACTCTGGGTTTTTTTCTCTTCTTTTTCACTCTTCTTCTTCTTTCTTCCTCTGTTCTTTTTACTGTTTTTACTGTATTTCTTTACTGTAATTTCTTTTTGCCTCTGAGACATCGCGAATGCGACAAGAGCACGAGGCGCAGACCCGGCCGGTCAACCTAACCACCATCACACCATGCCTGGTGGCATGTAGCACCACATGCAAACCTCAGCAACCAGACACTTGTGCGCATGAGCACGACACGAGTGCGCAGTATGCAGTATCGTACACTCACCAAGCCCCGGCCACGCGCGCGATGCGCGAGGACCAGGCCGAACACGAACGGCGCGAAAACAGCCAGGAGAAGCCACATCATCTTCAAAACCGTCAACCCAAACAAAACTACCACCAAAACAGAGGCTGGAGACCCCGCTAGAATGCAAGGCGGAAGGGACCAAAGGGGACCCCACGCCCGAAACACTCCCAAAAGCAACGTACTGCCGGGCGCCTGGGAGGCTAACCTATTACCCCCCACCCCACAAACTCACACAGACAAACTCCCAAGGGGGAGGAGAGCATGAAGGCGTACAAGAACAAGAGTACGAAGACGACTTTTCACAGATAATAATGACCTTTACCTCCACGAAGTCCCGCATTTGTTTACAGGGGAAGTCGGGGCTGAGGACGCCGCCAGCCGCGAGCCCGGTAGGCATAGGAGGAAGGGGGGAACAGATCACCGGGGGGGGGGCGCGGGCCACCGGACCATATCTAAGCCCTTTTCCCCTATCCCCCTAGTAGTGCACGGGGGGGGAGTCGCCTGATGGCGGGGGGGAAAGGGCCGGGGGAGTGGGGGTGTAGAAAGAAAGTTTTGCTGCGTGAGTAGAAAGTAGAGGGTCCACAGCCGCGTGTGCGGTGAGACTATTTAATTAATTAATTAAGTCCGAACACCAGCGACAAGGGGCAGGGGGGGGCTGACCACCGCCGTGCTCTCGTTGGAGCGCGGCAAAGCGTCGGCCTGTCAGCAGCGGGTCGGTCGCGCCGTCGCTCTGCTTCAGATTCGGGTTCGAGCGGGGACAGACGAGGGGAAATCATCCCCCGGTCCAACGATAAGAAAATGTGGCCCTCCAGATCAACAAGAGTCATATTTTCAACCCAGCCCCCCCCCCCCCCCCCTCTCCCACCTCTACCCCCTCATCAAGCATCGAGATGAGTCAATAACCCGTCTTATATTTGTTCGTGGGCTCGTTGTCTGCTGCTGGCCCCGTGTGTCGTGGCTTCGCCGACTCGTCAGTGTCACTCACTCCTAGCTGCACTCCAATTGACGATTCGTCCAAGCCCTTAGCTTCTCGACGGAAAGCGAATAGCGCACCAAACGGGAGGGAGGCACACCCTTTGCATTCTTGACATCGGCAACGAGGTCACTCTCTTCCACAATAATGTCCGGGACATTTTGATGTACATAAAAGAACACCTCCCCTTCCTGGTGGACGAGGCCTGCAGCTGGATGGTACACCGTGCGCGCTCCTCCGCCACTGGTGCTACAGCGGGTGAGCGGAGCAGGCCGAGACCACTCCACACCATTGCGACTACACGCCATGGCGATGCACCCTGACTTTTGATGGACCATTGGAAACACCGAGAGCAAATTCTGCTCGGAGGCAGGATTCTTTGTCACGGAAAAGAAGTAAATCTCCCCCACGCTTGGGTCGTAATCACGAATTCGAATCCGCGTGAAGGGTGACCACCGCCTCAAATCTTTAGAATGCGTCATCTGCACATATCTCCCACCGTGCGACCGGACGTTTGCACGTGCAAACAGCATAAAGCGGCCGTGGTGGAATGTCAAAGAGAGTCTTCCGTCGAACTCACATGCCGAGTAATCTCTTCGCGAATCATTGAGTGGCAACCGAAATAACTTGCTCATACGTCGAGCTTCAACACAGCCTGGATGCTCTCCATAAAGAATCCGACGAAAGTAAAAAGGGCTTTCACTTCTCGATGACACCGAAGAGTCTGGATGGGAGGTGTGCGCCTCTCCATCCTTGGATGGCGAATTTCCCACCGCTGTAGCGTTTTTTTTCCAAAATGGAGATGGACCACGCGCTAGCCAAACGCCGGGGGTACGAGTGACCTTGTTATACAAACCACCAATGAAGACGTGCTCACCACGATGGTGCAGGTATGCGAGGTTGTGCAACATGTGTGGAATAAAGGTGGCTCCAATTTGGGGGTGATAGGGCGCCTCGGCGGCCATGCCTTCAATGCTCGGAGTATTGGCCCAATACCCCTGCTTCACTTTCAATTCGGCATGCCCTGTGCCACACGGCATCACCACTGCCCGTGGGCCGTCGAAGTGCAGGCCATCCCGTGAGTGCAACGCCCCAACCATCGTCGCCGGCGAGTAAGGCGTCTCAGCAGCGTCCTTGAAAAGCAGACAGACGTCGTGTGCAGTGTCCTCCTCGATGGTGCCGTGATTCGCGCCGTCGAACCATTGCAGACTGCAGCGGATTATGGTGAGGTACCGCCAGCCCATTGTTTTAATCTGGACATGCTCGCTTGCGTCAGAGCGCACACCGCCATCGAGCGAGGTGCGGAGCGAGGTGCGCTCCTGGCGGATGACCTTCACCGAAGAGGGTAGCGTCGCCAGCCCGCCCACGTGAGCAACCGTTGCTTCCCCCAGGAGTTGAGGCGATGCCGTGCAGAGAGACATCGTTGGCTGCGACATGACGCAGCGTGAGAAGGTGTTCTTTGGGGGTCTCGGTATGATCGAGTGTCGTTCTGTTGTCCTCTTGTGCTGTGGTTGTGCCTCCAACTTCTTCTCAAGCTACTCTCCAGCAACAACGTCGCTTTCTATGTATGGTAGCCCCCCCAGAAGCCAACGCCCCCCTCGGGCTCTCGGGGGCGCCAGACGCCTCCGAGGAGAGCCCTTGTGCGGAAATTGTCTCCCGACCGCCCACAGCCCCCCCCTTCCGCCGATGGCCGTCGGAGGACCGAGGTAGCCCCCTGAGAGCAAACGGGGGAGGTAGCTCCTGGGAGGATGCCGTAATCGGACCTCCCGAGATAGCTATCGGAGGACCGAGACAATCCCCCGAGAGCAAACGGTGGGCGGGGGGGGGGGTGTCCGCGACAGCGCTGTCCGCCGTCCGCGACTTCGGCCCAGTCTACGCGACTTCTCTTGTCCGCGGGGGTCCTGATCCTAGATGGGAAATACGGTGCTGGGGCCTGCAAGGAGTACAGCCAAATAATACATATGTATTTGGCCTCCGGCCAAATATATTTCAAATACATTCGAGGCCTACAACCCAGGACGCGCTTCAAATACAGCCAAATACATATGTATTTGGCCTCTGGCCAAATACGGTAAATACGTATTTCCCATCTAGGGTCCTGATTTCCAGGGTCTCCAAAAGAGAAAATAAGGATCTCCAAACCGCGAGTCGCTAGACATGGACATGGACATGGAGCTTTAGTTTACGCAGGTGAACGCCAATGGAGCAGCGACGCGCGAAGACCGGGGAAAAGGAGGAAAGCCCCCCCGCCACGGAGAAGGGGAAGGGGGGCGCCTCGCCGCCTCTTCCCCCGCCGCCGCGCGCCGCTAGCCTCGCCCCCTCCAGCACACACACACACACTGAAGCGCTCAGCCATGTCCGCCACCCCTGCTCCCCCCGCCCTCACCGCCGTCGCCGCCGTCGTCGACTCGCCTGAGCTCGTCGAGATGGCCGAAGCGTCGGCGCCAGCCTCTGGCGACCCGCCGACCCGCCGGCGGGGGCAATGGACCCGGAGTTCTTCATTCCGGAGGACACGTACGACAGTTTGGACGAGACCCGGGACCCAGGCCCGCCTTTTGGCGGGCGAGGCCCGGGGTGTCGCATTCGCGAGCCTCTGCAGGCTAATTCGCTATTTTCCGCTCTACCGTTACAACCGCGATGGTAAATCATCAATCTTCGTTCTTATGTCTATCTCTACGTCTACGACGGCTCCACGCTTCTATCAATCACTACACTTCATTCAATCATTCAATGTTGGTCTACCATTATATCCACGTGGCCAAGCAGCTTCTACATGCTTCTTTCTACTCGGAATATGAATATGCTCTAGCTCTGGACTGATCACCCAGGCATGGAGATCAAGGGAGTAGTAAGCACGTGTCGATGAAGACCAAGGAAGTAGCGAGCATCTTGCTTGCTAAAGTACACCCTCAAGAACCTCCCGCGTCTAGACTCTGTAAGTCTGACACCTCTGTAAGCTTCTAGACTTTTTAAGTCTACCAGCTACTCCATGGCTAAGCTACGAAAAGCTATAGGTAAAGTGCACGCCGCTGTGCTCGCGTTGAGACGCTATTCGCCGATGAATCTTGTAGGATCTTCACTAAGCATGGATGAATCCCTTTCGCGCCTTTTCTGTGTGCAATCCTTCTCGGCTAAAAAGTTCCGTCCTACATTATAGGACCGCGTCCTACGATTTCGGTGTATTTGTAGGACCCTGAGCTTGAAAGCCACACAACTTTCGAGAGTGAAGGATTGCGACTTCCCACCAACTGAAGGATAGTCCCAACTCAGTCTTGAGATCCTTAGCTCCCACTATGGCCAAGGCTGTAGACTTCGTCTTGACCGAGCTTTCGGCTCCAGCGTGAACTGAGTTCTTCGGCCACCGGAGGCCACAGGGTGCGTCGAGAGTTTTGTTTTTGCCCCGCAAGAGGCAAAAGCAGCCAAAACTCTCATTGGGCTTCAAAACCAAGCTTGGTCTCCACTGAAGGTCGAAAAGAACCCATGCCAAAGAGCATTTCATCTCGTGGGAGCAAGTTCTAGGGAGCTCGTCATGAGCCTCAAATCGTGTCCTCAGGTGTTTGCGGCAATTCGTAGGACAACGCCGTTTTTTGCCGGGAAGGCTTCCGCGAGTGGCAAACAACTCATTATGCTTTGAGAATGGTGTCTTGAGCCTCTAGGAGGACTCAATGAGGGCAATGAGATGAACACAGAAACCAAATCCTAGCTCCCCATTCCTAGATTGAACCGTGTCTTCATAAGGTGTCGTTCCGTCAATTGTGGGACATCAGTCGAATTGAGAGATCAAATGTCCACGGTTATAAAAATAATATTATTTTAAATTTAGGGTATGTGCGAACAGTTTTTTACCCGTGACATGGCAACACTACGATGGATATCAGGGCGCGTGGAGCAATCACGTCCGCTGTAAACGTTGAATGGAGAGTTTGAGGGGAAAGGTGTGGTGACTTGCAATCGCGATGTCCGCGCGGGGCGCCGCGCGTTTGCATACGGCACGCCGTGGATGCGCAGGGCGCGATGTGCCTCGGTCCTTCCCCGCGCGGGGCGCCATGCGTGAGCACAGTAGATTGTTTTCTCTGAGGTTGACAATTACGTAAACTCGCAGTTTAAGAGAAATGTCCGAAGGGGGAGGGTGTGATGACTTGCAATCACCTATGCGCAGGCCGTGGATGCGCAGGGCGCGATGTGCCTCGGTCCCCCCGCGCGAGGCCTCATCCCGAACGGAGCCTTGCCTGGTCTGTCATGAGAGGTGTGGCAGTCCCCCTGCCCCTGCCCTGGGCGTCCCCCTCCCCCCTCGCAGGGGTACTCAATTTGACCATAGGGACGTCAAATCATTCACGTCAGATGTGTTAGCTTGGTGGGCCGCCAATTGTACGAAGTTCCCTACATGGGCCATTGCAGCAAGGATTGCATTTTCTCTCAGCCCTAATTCTGCATCGTGTGAACGTGTCTTCTCATTGCTCCAATGTGTGTTTGGTCCCGATCGTGCTAAATCTTTGGCAGATCGATCAGATTGAGGCCTCCATCATGTTGCGATTCAATAGCAACCAGCGTAACCGCACGTCAATGTGATTGTGTTTGTAGTCAAATAATATATTGCCTCATCACATCTCAAGATCAAGACATGTATTGTATTGCTAGTAGGTTAGGAATAAGGATAAGCAGGAGAGCTGTGAGCAAAGAGCACAGAGCCAGAAGAGCTTTTTTTTACGCAACGGCGTGCATGCGCGTATGGCGTATGGCGATGCGGATATATGGATATCTCCGGATATTTCTTGGATATTTGGGCCGATTTTCTGGATATATGGGAGATATTTCCAATGGATATTTGGGTGAAAAATTGTGGATATTTTGGCCTACCCCTAAGTACAGATGGTCCATAACCGTACATATGTTGGGGGAGGGCAATTTGGGCACCCAAATATGTCGCAGATTGTAGGGCCAAAAATCTGCCCAAATATGTAGAAAAATCTTTAAATATTCTGGCTTGGGCCTAGACCTCCCCGGAACCAGCTTCTCCGCTAAAGACTAAAGAGAGAACTGGGGAAGGGGAAGGGGGTTGACGGGGGCCCATTAGCCAGGAGCCACACCCAACCCGCCCGAGAGCGCCACACAGACCGAATCCACCACAACAGACCAGCCAATCAGCCAACCCCGACACGATAATAATAGTAGTAAAATAACAAAAAAACTTTTACCTATTACTTTTAATATGCTTCAACTAAGTTTATACTTGGTTGACCCATGGGGGGGCACGAGCCCCCCCCTCTCTCCACTCCTCCCCTGCCATGGGGGAGGAACCACCCATCCTCCTGGCACGCCTGATGGCTTGCCAGGAGGCCACTGCCCTACTGGCCCACTCCCTTCCCCACAGGCTCGCCCCATTCGCCCATCCTGGCCCCTCGTGACCAGCCCATTGCTCCAACCCCCCCTCCCCCCCTTGGTCGACAGGCAGACAGATGCAGACTGGGGGCCCCAGAGGCTCGGGAGCGCCAGCGAGGGAGAGGCAGGGGAGGCCAGGGCGCGGACGTGTCCGTGTAAACATAGAAATACCAGATTGGGCGCTTGCCGGACTCGACCTTCGTGATTCCTTCGAGTGAAGTTTTGGCTCGCTGTTGGTTGCCCCTTAGCACGTGGAAACCCTCGCGTTCGAGCGAGCTAGCCAGATGCCTAGTCTTGGTTTTGTACGCCTTGATCGGGTCAAAGATGCGGAATACGATGTAGGTCGCCACCTCTTTGAGAGAGGACCGGATGGCGCTCGACTTGCGAGGGGCCGAATCGGCTAACGCGCCGTAAGTGATTCCAAACTCGTGCGGGACTCCAGAAAGTGCCGTATTTACTTTGTCTCCATATGCGGCCTTAAATTGATCGTGTGCGTCCTCATCGACGTAAAAGATCCAAGGGCCTTTACGACCCTTGTCCATCCCATCCGGGGTTGCGTCTAGGCCTTCCAGCCTAGAGAGGAGGAATTTCATGAAGGTAGCTACATCTTCACGTTTGATGTCCTTCTTGTCGTCAGCTAGCTGAGCTAGCTGAATGAAAAAAGGGGTGTCTTCCGGCTCTTCCTCCTCATCAAGAGGGGGGGGAGCAAGTTGTGTGTTGTTGCTGACAACCGGCTTGGGGTCCGATTGGGGGTCGGCCCGCTTGCGCGATGGTTGCTGTGGCTGTGGGGCTGGTTGCTTCTGGGCTTGCTGCATTGGAGTCTTCCCCATGGGTCCCTTCTGGGCGGCTTCCGCGTAGGATTTTTGCGCAGGTGTTGGTTGTTGGTTGGAGGGCGCAAAAGCCCCCAGGATTGATTGTTGTGTCAAGTGCCCGCCCCCGAGGGGTGCACTGATGGTAGGAGTTGCCACCATGGGGGTGGCAGCAGTGCTGCCAGCCCCCATGGGGAGTCCTTGGTTGGGTGGCGTGTCGAGGGAGGCCTGTGGCAGGGCATTGCCCTGGCTCTGGTCTGCACCAGGGAACAGGACTCTGCCTGTTCCCTGGCTGTGAGGCTGCCTGGGAGGAGAGGGAGGTGGCGCCATCTCGACGTCCTGATCGGGAGGGGCTGAGGGTTGCGAGCGCTTGGGCTCCGGTGGCTTGGGTCGGCCCCGTTGGGGCGTCGTGGCGGCAGAGGGCTGGGAGGTTGTTGTATTCCTGCCCATCTGAAGGCTGTAGGCATGAATATTCGTGTAAGGTACGCGCTCACAATTACAATTGAACAGTTCCCCGTGTTGCCGCTGACGCACAAGACACACCGATTCGGATTCCCCATGGTCTCAAGTCCAGGTTTGCAGATTTTGGTCTCGAAATTTGCGATTCGAATTTTGTTTTGCTGTTACTATAATTGTTGGCTCGTTTAAGGTAATAAACAGGCATGACTTCGACTTCTCGTTCTGCAGTCGCTCTGCGAGACTCTCTCTCTCTCTCTCTCCGTCCGCATCTCCTCGGCCGACGACAGGAAGGTTCGTCCAAAACATTCTCCGGTCTCAAGATATCTCGTGGAGGGTTCTCTCCGCGCTCCGCGAAGGAAAGGACGCGATCTCGCTCCGAGATTGGCGTCGCGCCCTCCCACGCTGCCCCGCCGTGCCCTCGGTCCCTCGCCCCCCCCGCGGCAGGTTCTTTCCCTCGGCGTGCCGTCCGTCGCCTCCGGCCCTCTTCTCTTACCTTCTCTCGATGTCATTAAATGTTCCATGACCGTCTGTTGTCTTCTCTCGTCTATCGGTCATAGCTCCCCAACGAGATCCGCCCTCGTTGTGTCGGCCTCCCCTCTGTCGCATGTCTGCGCGTTGCTGAGTTGCCCTGGTGCCGACGGTGTGGTTAGTTTTCGCCCCGTTTGGTTTAGTTTGTGTGGCTTTGTGTCCTCGAGCTTTTTGAAGCAACTTCGTCGAGTCCCACCGTGTTCCCACGCGAGTCCCCCCGAGTTCCCGAGTCTATACCCCGAGTCAACGAGTCTATACAAGTCAAGCACGCGCCTGAGCCACCCCCAGTCGCCTGCCACCACCTCCCACAAGCCTCCTTCCACACTTCCGCGCCCTCCGTGCTCCGTGCGTGCGTCGTGCGTCGTGCGTCGATCACCATGCCCGTAGTCAACCCCGAGGAAAGCTCCATGAGCTCCCCACAAGAACCGCGTTCCGCGCTAGCTGCCGGCGCGCCCTCGCAGGCAATCTCCAAGAGTGAGAGCAGCCTTGCTCTGACAGAGGTGGGAGCGGTCGGCGCGCGCTCCATCGCTAAAACTATAACAATAGTTTTGAGAACTGGTGGCCGAGAATGCTGCCCCGAGCTGAGACACATGACTATGCCATGTTCGACGTGGTGGCCGGGCACATGGTTTTCAACGGTACCACCGAGCGCACCTATCTCCGCTCGGGTTCCAGAGTTGAGCCTTTTGTGTTCACGATTTTGCGCGAGCCAGTGGCGCATTTCACCTCGACGATCAATTACTACGCTCCGATATACTTCAAGTCGTGGAGACAGCCTTCTTCCCGTCCGATTGTGACGTGGCCCCCGCGCAATCCGAAGTGGGGGTGGAGCGATGGCGACCGACCCGCTGGGACAAGCCGACCTTCGCCCTGGCCTGTGTCGTGACGGAACGCGGGCGTGGCTGCGAGCGAGATCTGCAAAGCCGCGCGTGTTGTGAAAATTTCAAGAAGTTTTTATTTCATCCATCCCACCACAGCTACCAACAGTACCAGATACAAGGCGGCGAGATTCATTCATACGATGTGCACGCGCTCTGTGCTGACTCTACAAGTGAGTCCAATTCTCCCTCGCTTCACCACTCTTCATTCCTGCCTCCCCCCCCCCCCCCCGCTCCCTCCACGCTGCCTTTCACTCACTATTCTCCCCACTGCCAAATCCGCCTCTCTCAACAAGCTCCACCGCGTGCATGCCCGAGCTCGAAGCGTGCCATCCATGCGGCAGAGCTCAAACTCTTTTCATCTGCCCTACGCCACACGCGATGCCGCTGCAAACCCCCTCGTGTAGCCCTCCCAGAACGCAGCTTGCCACGTGCTGGACGAGGTCGCGTACATCGCTTCAGTGTCAGATGGACTGCGTCCTTCTACCTCGACTTCTGAAGCATACGCGTGAGCTGCGTGAGGAAGCCATCCGCGTCGAGCTGCACCATTGATGGTCGCGCGCCACCTGGGTAGAGAAAAGGTGCCCACTGGCGGCGGCCGCCACGTCGCGACGAGCGCCGATGAAGAGAAAGCGGCAGGTCAGCGGTGGCGGCTACATCTGTGGCAGCAAGCGATGGCGGGGAAGGATGAGCGAGGGAGGGAGAAGCATGGGGGAGAGGCAATGAGCGAGGCGCGCGCAGTGCACTCGCAAAGGAAGGAGGAATGGGGGGAGGAATGGGGAGAGGACACGAAGGAGGATGAAATGGTAAGCAAGAGGAGAAGGAAGGGAAGGGAAGCCGCCCAACGCACGCGAGCGGCGAGGGAGAAGGATGGAGGGAAGTGAGAGAGGATATGAAGCCGCGACTGTCGACGAGTGGCGTAGGCGCCAAAGGAGGGGAACGGCTGCCGAGGGCGGGGCGCTCAGCGCGCGTGCAGGGCGCACGGGTGCGGCGGTTCGAGCGCCGTCCCAGTCGAATAAGGCGACCTCTTACCTGCGGGCCACAGCGACGAGAGAGAGAGGAGGGGCTGGCAGCCGCAGCCGCCAGCCTCTCGCGAGGGGGCAGGAGGACCCGCGTGGATGCTCAAGACACAGCAATCAAAGTGGAGACCGGCTTGCTCGCGCCTTCCCCTACTCCACCATCTTTAGCTCCCGCACCATTGCCTCCTTCTCCCTCGCCCTTACCCAGCTCCCTACCCAACCATCTCTACCATCTCCTCCATCGTGCTCTCCTCGTGTCTTGCCGCCTCCCTCGGCCCCTCCGCCGTCACCACAGCCACCCTCCTCTCTCTCCTCTTCCTCCCTCTCCACCTTCCTTGATCCCGCATCCCCCGACCCCGCCATGGCTTCGAATTCTCGCCTCGTCTTCGCCACCGCCGTCCCCCCGTCCCCTCCCCCCCTGCCCTCCCACGCGCAGGCAGGCGCACCTCCTCCTGCACTCGCCCTCTCCTTCACTGTGTGAGCCCTCCCGCCACCTTGACCTTCCTCACACCGCGCCTCCTCCGGCCACCCGCCGCCACCTTCCTCACCGCCGACTACCTCAGTGCACCCTCAACTGTTGGGTTCCCCTGCCAGGAAGCTGGTACCCCCCTTTTCCCCCCCCAGCGCCGCCATCCGCCGCCGCCGGGCCCCGCGTGCCCCGTCCTCGGTGGCGTTTGATGATGTGATCATATGATCATGTCTTACCGTTAGAAATTGTAGTTTTGTAGAAGAGCCTCTTGTTGTCTAGCATCTAGCATCCCTACGAGTAGCCACGTGCTGCGCTCCCTCTCCGCGCGCGCTCTTTCCCCTTCCCCCTTGCGTGGCGAAGGCGAGCGCATTGAGCCCAGGGCTCATCTGTCATGTGCAAGCTCGGCCTGATGGTGGCCTGCGTTGGACTCATGCATACGCGCTTCGCGCTTCGTTCGTAGCCCGGTCACTCACTAGGGGGGTGCGGAGGGCACCATCTGTAATGGGCAAACGAAGGCCTAAATAAGCTCCCTATAGGTTCCGGTATGGGAGATCAGCAAAAAAAAACCGGGGGTCTTCCGGCAAAATTTTCGAAAAATACCCGATTTCAGGCCTCTGACGGTCTGACGGCCGTGCGGAAATATTTAATATATTTCAGGCCCCCCTCCGGTATTATTTTACCGATGGCCTTCATGCGCGCCTCTCAAAAACTATTGTTATAGTTTTAGCGATGGAGCGCGCGCCGACCGCTCCCACCTCCCAGCCCCCCGCCGCCACGACGCCCCACAGGGGCCGCCCCAAGCCGCCGGAGCCGAAGCGCTCGCAGGCCGTCCCACTGACAGACAACGATGTCGACATGATCCTCCCACCCTCGCCTCCCCACCAGCCACAGAAGCAGGGGACAGGAAGGACCCTGTTCCCTGCAGACCAGCAGAGCCAGCCTCTGGCTCTGCCGCCTCACTCCACTGGACTACCAACCCAACAAGGACTCCCCATGGTGGGTGGCAGCCATGCTGCCACCCCCATGGTGGTAACTCCTACCAGCAGTGCACCCCTCGTGGGCGGGCACTTCACACAACAGACAATTCTGGGGGCCTTTACGGCAACCAACCCTTCTTTGAACATTGTCGCATTCGCGAATCGACACTCGTTAGGCTTCTCTTCTGTCGCATTCATCCTAGATGATGCGATTTCCAGGCTCTTGTTTCCAGGTCCTTCGCCGTGCGGCCACACGGTGAAGCTCGGGTACATCTAGGTTGGTAGGGTTCGTCCCTAGCGATCTAGAATTCGGGTTCTCGTTTCGTTCCTTCTAGCCTGTCTGTCAGGTCTAGATTCCAGGTTTCCTCCTTTCGGGTAATCTTGACCCAAAGGAGCCAGGTCGCCTGTCACTGTGGGCTAGGTGGATTCGACGCGTCTTCGGTCTCTTCGTTTCGTAAACAATCAGTTGTGAAGCCATCCCGATCAAAGAATCGCACAAACATATCACCGCTTTCACTACCCACCGCGGCAAATACGAGTTCAACTTTCTACCGTTCGGCATCCAATCAGGTCCCTCCTACATGTGCCGCTTGATGGACATCGTTCTCGGTGCGCTAGCGTGGGAGATCTGCATGCCTTACCTCGATGATGTGGGCATCTGGTCAACGGGCGTGGGTCCTTCCGAAGAGGCCAGGGCACAGGCTTCGTTCGAGCAAATGCTTCACCGGCTAGACCTAGTTCTCGAGCGGCTAGAGTGGGCCGGCCTGACCTGCAAGATGTCCAAGTGTGTCTTCTTTGCCACCTCTACGGAGTACCTCGGTCACGTTGTCTCGAGGGAAGGTCTCAAGATGGACCCGAAGAAGGTCGCAGCTATCGCCGACATCGACCCGTCATCCATCAACTCCTTGGAAGCGGTTCGATCTTTCCTCGGCCTTTGCTCCTACTATCGTCGATTCATTCGCCAATTCGCCGCTAAGGCTGCTCCCCTCACTGCTCTCACGCGGAAGGGCTGCGACGTGGCAAAGGAGTCCCAGTCCGAGGAGTGTCGCCGAGCTATCCAAGAGCTCAAGACAGCGATCACTTCGGAGCCCGTCTTGACTCCACCCAGGGATGATCGGCCCTTCATCGTCAAGACCGATGGGGCTAGCAAGTTGGGCATCGCCGGCATCCTCTCGCAGCTAGGAGACGATAACCGTGAACGAGTCGTTGGGTATTACGCTCGCAGTCTCACCTCGGCCGAACGCCATTGGACGGTGACCGAGATTGAACTCTTGGCTGCCCTGGAATCAATCCGAAATTGGCGACCCTACCTTTGGGGGCGTCGGTTCAAGTTAGTCGTCGACCACTCTGCGCTGCGATGGCTGCATACCATGAAGGATCAAGTAGCCGGTGGGCCAGCCTCTCGGCTGACTCGGTGGGCTCTCAAGTTGGCTGTTGGCTCTCATGAAGGACTTTGATGTCTTCTTTACGCTTATTAGGTTGGGCATTTAGATACACTGAGGCGAAAGATATTGTTTCATGTCCGATCTTAGCCTTCACTACTACCAGCCTTCCCGGGATAACTACCGACCAAGATTCTACTACTACGTCGCTTCTGTCTCTTCTAATGGCTACCGCCACTCCGCTCCCAGGGTCGCCCCTAGCCGCGGGGGATTGAAACCAGTCCCAACCAAGGGACCGGGCCAAACCTTGCACCCTTAGGTGCCACCCATCGCTGTAATGATGTAGTTCTTGCGCGTACAGAACATGGATCCCTCCTAGTCTCGCTTGCGCTAGAGTCGACGATAATTTATGTTTCGCTCCGTTCAAATTGTATGTCGCAATCTTTAAGTCACTACTATTCACCATGACGGTAAAGGCAACTAACTCCGTTCACGCAGTACCCTGGATAAGCCTTATTAGGTTTAAGATTGCATTTGACCATACAAGTTTGTTTGCCCGTGGTGGGATCCTTTGCCCAACATCCGGGGATGTCGTGGCTGGAGGAGCATTGGACGATTTGACGTCCTTTCGTGCGATTGTTTTTGCATTCTCCCGCCATGAATCGCCGGCAAGGTGCCGCCGCTCCAAGCCCCATCAGGGCCCTGAAGTCCATGGCGTTGCTAGCGTCCCTCTGACGCTTACGTTGTTCCGCTTTCGCCTTGTCCTGCTCGCAGGTACATTGGCGAAAGCTTACTTGATTCTTTCGGATGAAAGATATGGCCCACGGCTTGTCATATCCTTTACATCCCCCGGGGGCCCCGTGGATGGCTATTTCCCCTTCGGGGGTCACGCATTCGACCGAAGAACGGACAGCATAGTCCAAGTTGAAGTTTTCTCCATCATCGAGAGTCACGTGGAAGTTGCGAGGGAAACGGTGTCCCAAGGCGGAGGTGTCGGTATAGACGTAGAAATGCCAGATCGGGCGTTTGCCCGATTCAACTTTCGTGATCCCTTCTACCGTGGTTTTGGCGCGTTGTTGGTTGCCCCGTAATACGTGGAACCCTTCACGCTCCAGTGCGTTAGCGAGGTGTCGAGTTTTCGTCTTGTAGGCTTTTACGGGGTCGAAAATGCGAAATACGATGTAGGTTGCCACCTCCTTCAGAGAGGACCGGATAGCGCTAGACTTTCGTGGTGCCGAGTCGGCTAGAGCGCCATAGGTTACTGCAAACTCATGTTGGACTCCCGAGAGAGCTGCTTGGAGTTTATCGCCATATGCGGCCTTGAATTGGTCGTGCGCGTCTTCATCGACATAAAAGATCCATGCACCTTTTCGTCCTTTATCCATCCCATCTGGGGTGGCATCGAGACCCTCAAGCTTTGAGAGAAGGAATTTCATGTAGGTAGCTACATCCTCACTCTTGATCTCCTTTTTGTCATCAGCCAGCTGAGCTAGCTGAATGAAGAAGGGAGTGTCATCCTGTTCCTCCTCATCATCATGGGGTGGTGAGGCGAATTGTGTGTTGTGTGTTTGGTTCGGCTTCGGTTCCGACTGCGGGTCTGCTCGCTTGCGCGAGGGCGGTGGTGGATGTTGAGGAGGCAAAGATGGGGCCCTCTGTGCTTCTTGTGGTTGCTTCCCTTTGGGGCCGGCCGCCTGAGCGTATGATTTGAGGGGTTGGAAGCCGTAAAGGCTCCCAAGATTGTTTGTTGAGTGAAGTGCCCGCCCCCGAGGGGTGCACTGAAGGTAGGAGTGGCCTCCATGGGGGTGGCAGCAGGGCTGCCATCCACCATGGGGAGTCCTTGTTTTGGTGGAGCGGCGGCAGAAGCAGGTGGGAGGGACAGCTGCTGGCCCTGTTGGTCTGCAGGGAACAGGACTCTGCCTGTTCCCTGCTTGTGTGGCTGTTGGGGCGGCGAAGGCGGAAGGATCATGTCAACATCGCTGTCAGTCAGGGGGGCGGCCTGTGAGCGCTTTGGCTCCGGCGGCTTGGGGCGGCCCCGGTGGGGCGTCGTGGCGGCGGGGGGCTGGGAGGTGGGAGCGGTCGGCGCGCGCTCCATCGCTAAAACTATAACAATAGTTTAGTAGGTGATACTAATGATAGCTTTATCACAAAGTTAAACTACCGAGGGCAATAACGATCGTGCTCAGAATAAGATGGGTACCTTGTACGACGGTAGACAGCCGTGCACTCACTCGTCGCTCGGTGCAATCGACGTGCGCCGCTTCTTCACATCCACGATGTTTTTCTTAAACCTGAATCGTACCAAGCCGGCAACCAATACGAGGAAGACAATGCCTCCAACGGTCCCGCCGATGATGACAGCCATGTTGTTTGAGCTTTGCTCGACGACTACAGGGCTGAATGTAAGGTGCATCGTGCCCCGGCGGGTGGCTATGAGGGTGGAAGGCACTCCCAAACCGTCCGTGTATATTGTACTTAGATCGGCGTTCGAGATGATATTCACGCCGGCGTCTGCATCTACCTCCGAGTCGAAAGCAAGATCCGTAGTCACAACGGCGGAGCCAGCCATCACCGCGTGTGTGAGAGACCTACCGCCCGAGAGCAACATGATCGTATCGGCAAAGCAGCTTGCCTTATTCCAGCCTGGACCTCTAGTGGAGCACGGCAGGAGCACATCCGACACCTCAACGTTAAATACTGCAACAACCTCGACGATGGCGTACGTCTTGGATTCGGCTCCCGGCGCCAGGGGTGGGGCTGGCGGTCCAGGCGGCAACGG
The DNA here is from genome assembly GCA_018136815.1 of Isochrysis galbana. Lineage (NCBI taxonomy): Eukaryota > Haptophyta > Isochrysidales > Isochrysidaceae > Isochrysis > Isochrysis galbana. The sequence continues at coordinate 3,481,452 of CM030943.1, read as the reverse complement.
ATTGTACCACACGCACTCCGTTGCGTTGTGCACAGTGACGACTGAGTCGTAATTTACCGCCTTGGGGTGGCCGCAGCCGACGAGTATCGTTTTACAAGAACCGTCATCGAAGCTGGCCTTGGAGTTGTAGTTGATAGCAGCTGGGTCGGTGCAGCCAGGTGCCTTTCCGATGCAACCGGAGTCGACAGTGTGAGCGGAGTCAAAGTTCATCGATTCCTGGTTATCCATGCAGCCCAACGAGTATGGACGACACCAATCGCCCGAGTCAATGGTCGCCATCGAATCGTAATTGACAGCAGTTGGATCCATGCAACCCTCGATAACAATGATGCAGTCAGCTGGGTCGGTCGCATCGGCGCTGTATGTCAGAGCTGTGGTGCGATTGTAAGTGGTGGTGGCGTCCCATATACCGAGTGGAAGCTGGTCGAGTGGAAGCTCGCCGGCAAACTTGTCCGAGTATGGGCCACCATCGATGAGCTTATCTGCATCGGGTCGGCCGGTGTACAAGCCTTGATAAATGGAGCAGCCGGCAACCTTGGCTATGCACGGGCCAGAGTCGGTGGCGAGCGAGTTATAGTTGTATGCCGTCGGGTCCATGCAGCCTATGGTAGGCCACTCGCATAAGCCAGATTGGACGGCTGTGGGATCAAAATTGAGCGCTGTTGGGAAAAGGCAGCCCTTTTTATAATCGCTGGGCGAGGAGCACGACTGGGGTACGTGAACCTCAGCGGAAACATCATATTGCAGGTCGGACGGGATCATGCAGCCTCCGACAAGAAGTCGACGGGTCCACACAGGATTGTAGTTGGCTGTGTCGACAGGTGATCCGCGAGGACAGCGGCCGGTGGCAATGGCGTGATAGGCATCCATCGCATGGTTATTGATGGCAAGCAGGCGCCCACATTCCATAGTGCCAGCAGCTGCCTGGAATACGTAGCCATCGACAAGACTGCCTCCCCACATGGCAGAGCATGCTGCCCCAGGCAGCTCGCCGCGAGCATGCCGGAGCCACTGGCACTTGGCGTAACCGAAAATTGGTGCGTCGCCGCTGGTGCCTTGGTCGGGTGTAGTGTCGTGGATCGTGTTCATGACTAGGGACCCATCGGGTATGGCGATGGCGGTGAACTCGCTCTCGCTGGATGCGCCGTTGAAAACGCGGTAGTTGTCGTTGTAGTACGGCGTTGTGTCGCCTCCAGCGCTTGTCATTGTGGCGGTCTGCATGTCGGAAACGTTGCTGTCGGAACCCCAAATGAGGTTGATGTAACGGGACTCTGTCGAAGTCGACTGTGTTTTGGGCTGCATATGGCCGAAGCGACTGTCCTCTGGCAAAGGGACGGTATCGACCCAGAGCATCGGTACCGTTTCGTCAAGCGAATTTGTTACGTAGAGGCACACTTTCTCGCAGCCCTCCGCAGGAGGGGGCGGTAGCGGCGGTGGCGAAGGGGGGGGCGAGGGTGGCGGCGTGGGAGGTGGCGGCGATGGCGGGGGCGATGGTGGAGGCGACGGCGGTGGCGACGGCGGCGGCAGAGATGGCGGCGGTGGCGATGGCGGTGGTGGAGAAGGCGGCGGTGGCGACGGTGGTGGTGGCGATGGCGGGGGCGATGGGGGCGGGAATGATGGGGGCGGGGGTGGGGGGGGCGATGATGGGATAGGGGGCGATGGCGGAGGTGAGGGTGGCGGGGGCGTGGATGGGTCAGCAGGCGGTGAGAAGGGTGGAGACGAGGGTGGCCGGGGTGAGGGTGGCGGGGACGAGGGCGAGGGCGGTGGGGGTGAAGGCGGTGGCAGAGATGGCGGTGGTGGCGAGGGCGGCGGCGGCACGGGTGGTGGGGACGATGGAGGTTGTGGTACGAGCGGCGGCGATGAGGGAGGGGATGGCGAAGGGAGGGGTGGGGAGGGCGGTGGGAAGGGGGGCGGGCGGGGCGGAGGCGGTGATGGGGGCGGGCCCGATGGCAGAGGCAATAAGGGTGGAGGTCGCGATGGTGGCGGGGGGGAAGGCGGCGGGGGGGGAGGCGGCTGAAAAGGCGGCGGGGGTGATGGTGGCGGTGGGAATGGCGGGGGCGATGGCGGGGGGGATGGCGGGGGCGGCGGCGGTGACGGTGGCAGTGGCGGCGGCGATGGTGGTATCGGAACCACGGGAGGTGGCGGCGATGGCGGCGGCAATGGAGGCAGCGATGGGGCCGGCGACGGAGGCGGGGGCGACGGTGCCGGCGGCGACGACGGTGTGGGGGGCAATAACGGTGAAGGTAATGGCGGGGAAGGCGGAGGTGAGGGCGGCGGCTGTGAGGGTGGCGATGATGGCGGCGAGGGCGGTGGTGGCGGCGGCGAGGGTGGCACCGGATACGCAGGCAAGCAAGTGGTCGCGTGGGAATCATAGTTGATCGCCCTAGGGTCGGTGCAACCGACACGGTTGTAGTATTCGGAACCCCACACGCACTTACGCAAGTCCGAAAGGGGCGCAAAGGGGTCGTAGTTGAGCGCCAGTGAATGAGTGCAGCCTGTGTACTGGCAGCATGTACTGGGTGGCGGCGGTTTGGGCGATGGTGGTGGCGGCGGTGCCAAAGGTGATGGCGGTTGGCGAGGTGAGGGTCGGGGTGGAGGCGGGGACAAGGGTGGCAGCGGTGACGGCGGCGGCGGCAGGGGCGGCGGCGAGGGCGGCGGCAGGAAAGGCGGGAGCGGGGGTTCGAGCGGCGGAGAAGGCAGAGACGGCGGGGAGGGCGGCGGCGAGGGCGGCGGTGGAACGGATGGCGGGGAGGGCGGCATCGAGGGCGGGGATGGTGGAGGCGGGGATGGTGGCGGCGTGGAAGGATTAGGGTACAAGGGCGGCGGCGAGGAAGGGGGCGGAATGGGAGATGGTGGTAAAGGGGGAGACGACGGCGAGGGTAGAGGTGTCGGCGGTGGAGAAGGGGGAGGAATCGGTGGTGGAGAGGGATAGGGTGAGAACGGAGGAGGTGGCGAGGCGGGCGGCGGCAGGTCGGGCGGCGGCAATGGTGGGGGCGGTACTGGAGGTGGAGGCGAGGGTGGCGGCGGCGCTGGAAGTGGCGGCGTCGGCGGCGGCGGCACTGGCGGCGGTGTTGGAGGCGGGGACGGTGGGGGTAAGAAAGGCGGAGGATAGGGAGCAACACGCGGCGGCTTCGGTGATGGCGGCGGCGGTGGCAGCGATGGCAATGGCGGCGGCGATGGCGGTGGCGGCGACAGTGGCGGCGATGGTGGTGGCGGCAACGGCGAGGGGCGCGGAGAGAAAGGCGGCGGCGATGGTGGAATCGGTTGAATGGGGGATGGTGGTGGCGATGGTGGCGATGGTGGCGTTGATGGCGGCGGTGGCGATGGTGGCTGCGGCGAAGGTGGAGGGGGAAACGGCGGCGGCGACGGGGGCGGCGGCGATGGGGGCGGTGGCGAGCGCGGTGGCCGCGAGGGCGGTGGCGAGGGCGGCGGCGAGGGCGGAGGCGTCCACGGGGGTGGCGAGGGAGGCGGCGGCGACGGGGGTGGCGGTGAGGGTGGTGGCGGTGCGGGTGGCGGCGGTGAGGGTGGGGGCGGTGCAGGTGGCGGCGGTGAGGGTGGGGGCAGTGCGGGTGGCGGCGGTGAGGGTGGGGGCGGTGCGGGTGGCGGCAGTGAGGGTGGGGGCGGTACGGGTGGCGGCGGTGAGGGCGGCGGCGAGGGCAGTGGGGGTGGGGAGGGCGGTAGCGAGGGCAGTGGGGGTTGGGTGGGTATCGGCGGAGAGGGCGGCGGCGAGGGCAACGGTGCCGGTGAGGGCGGCGGCGAGGGCAACGGTGCCGGTGAAGGCGGCGGCGAGGGCAATGGCGCGGGGGATGGCGGCGGCGAGGGCAACGGTGCCGGTGAAGGCGGCGGCGAGGGCAATGGCGCGGGGGATGGCGGCGGCGAGGGCAACGGTGCCGGTGAAGGCGGCGGCGAGGGCAATGGCGCGGGGGATGGCGGCGGCGAGGGCAACGGTGCCGGTGAAGGCGGCGGTGAGGGCAATGGCGCGGGGGATGGCGGCGGCGAGGGCAACGGTGCCGGTGAAGGCGGCGGCGAGGGCAATGGCGCGGGGGATGGCGGCGGCGAGGGCAACGGTGCCGGTGAAGGCGGCGGCGAGGGCAATGGCGCGGGGGATGGCGGCGGCGAGGGCAACGGTGCCGGTGAAGGCGGCGGCGAGGGCAACGGCGCCGGGGAAGGTGGCGGTGTGGGCAACGGTGCTGGTGACGGGGGCGGCGGCGACTGGGGCGGCGGCAATGGCGGCGGCGACGGAGGCGGCGGCCGCGAGGGGTCTGGCGGTGAGGGGTGTGGCGGTGAGGGCGGCGGCGGCGAGGGAGGCGGAGGCGAGGGCGGCGATGGAAAGGATGGCGGTGCAGGCGGCGAGGGGGGCATCCGGGGCGAAGGTGGAGGTGAAAACGGCGGCGGCGATGGTGGTTGTGGCGATGGGGGCGGCTTCAAAGGTGGCGGAAGGCCGGGCGGTTCTGACGGCTGAGGTGACGGGGGCGGGGGCGAGGGCGGAGGCGAGGGCGGCGGAGGTGGCGGGCTCGGAGTTGGCGGCGGCGGGGGAGGAGGAGGGCTATCCGGGCTCGGAATAGCTGGTGGCGGAGCAAAGGCCTGGCAGGATATTGTGAATGCCGGGTGGAAATTGGCAGCCATTGGGTCCTGACGAGGGGAGAGCCGAAGAGCGCACGTGAGAGACAAACGGGCCATGCAACACACCCGCGAAGTGTGGATGGAGGATTTCTCTCACCGTGCATCCAACCTTGTCATACGTGCAGGTACCGTCGTGATAAGTCGCCTGTTGAACGCATGGGGCCCCGCAAGAATGGTTGGAACAACCAGCTGTAGGGCTGGGGGAGAGAAGGCGGAGCGCACCGACGGATTGTAGTTGGCGGCGTCTGGGTTTGTGCAGCCACCGTAGCTACATTTGGACGGGTCGTGTACATCAGCTAGCGCGTAGAAGTTGTCGGCTGCCGGCTCCTTGCACGCCACGATGTTGTACGTGCAAGCCCAAACACGTGGAATGTAGTCGCGTTTCGCCTCTGAAGGGGCTGAATGACGTAACAGTGGGGGCGGACACCCATTAGCCTCCATCGCACTGGATGGCACCATGAGCGCACAGCTGAGTCGACTGCAGTTCACGCAAGCAATGGATTTTGACCGCGGGCCCGTGCTCATTAGCAGGCGTGCGCGCGCGTGCGCCGGCCCCCATGCTTCGGCGGCCTTCACGCTCCCACCCCGATCTCATCTATCGGTAGGCCTGGAGGAAATCTGCCACGCCTGCAAGGTGGCGGCGGCCGTGCTGCACTGTACGTGCACAAACGATGACGACTTACCTGACTGGTAGTTTGTGGCCGTTGGATCGTTGCAGTAGTAAATCGGCTCGTAGGCGCAGAGTTCGGAGTCGAAGAGACCGTCAGCACGGTAGAGGAAGTTTTGCGCCTCAGGGTCACCGCATGAGAGTGCACTAGCAGCTGCGAGACTGCCAAGGACGAGAAGTATGCCCACGCTCATTGGGTCTTGGAAGTGGGCACGCACGTGGGGGGGCGGGGGGGGGGGGGAGGGAAGGGGATGAGGCCTTCCGTTCTCGTCTCTCTCTCTTCGTGCGGCCGAGCCAGCCCCTTGTCGGTTCTTGCAGAGGCGCAGCGGCCAGCGAAGGGGCAGAGAAGGAAGGAGAAGGGGAAGGGGCAGGCGAGCAACCGCGGGGGAGGGCACCCGCAGACAACAACAACCTTCTTCAGCGGGCAGCTTCACTCCCTCTGTCTTCTCTTATATCTGGCTATCCTTTCTGTGATCTCGTGGCCGGAATCGGAGAGAGAGAGAGAGAGAGGGAGAGGGAGGGAGAGGCTGCTGCGAGGAGACCACTGGTGGGGTGGGGTCTGGTGGTCCGCGTCGGGTCCAACACGTAATAACTGAAGTACCCGCCACGCCCTCTCTCTTCTCTTCTCTTCTCTCTCTCTTCTCTCTCTCTTCTCGTATTCCCTCGGGCGCGCGCGCGAGAGAGAGAAGAAGAGAGAGAGTGGCAGAAGCGAGAGAGAGAGAGGGATCTCTCTCTCGTCCTCGCCGCGTCCTCTCTCTTCTCTTCTTCTCTTCTCTCTCTCTCGCGAGAGGACGCGGCGAGGACGAGGGAGACTAAGAGAGATCCCTCTCTCGCGCGCACTGCCGCCGCTTGCGACGTGTGGCCGCAGAGAGAGAGAGAGAGAGAGAGAGAGAGAGAGAGAGAGAGAGATAGAGAGAAGGAGAGGGAGAGAGAGGGGGAGAGAGAGAGAGAGGGAGAGAGGGAGGGGTGGGGGAAAGAGAGAGAATAATCCTCTCGCACACTTCTTTCTTCTCGCGCCGGATGGGCGCACTCTGCGGGAAGAGGAGAGAGAGCCTTTTTTGGATTTGTTGCCGAACAGTCGGTGAGAGACTACGAGACGATACCGCGAGGGGAGCGGAGAGAGGCGCACAACTGGAGGCGCGTAGCCGCAGCAGAGAGAGAGAGAGAGAGATCCTCTAGACTCGGCGGCATCCGTTTCTTCAGCTGACGCCGACTCTGTAGTATGAGAAGGTCCATCTCAGTATGATAATATCCCCTCTGACCCGCACATCTCCGCACTGAGATCCCGACGACGTAGAACATTGGCGGTCACCGTCACATGTAAAAGGCTTAGGCTTCATCTTCTGCTCAAAACGGCCCCATTTCTATTGGAAAGCTTAAATTTGAGCCTTGGACTTCTAGAAGTTGCTCCAACTAGATGAAAGTTGCCCCCTGTCACTATCTAGGCCGACATGTGCTTCTTTTTTTCAAAAGATGGTGGTGGTGACTCACAGTGACGTTCTGCGCAAGCGCGCGCGAAAGCAGGAGCCTCACAAACCAGCCCCGACATCAAGGGAGGAGAGGGTGCAACCTCAGGTTTGGTTGTTTTTTCGGCAGCTACCCCATATGGACGGTATAAGTTCTACTTGGAGGACCCCCTCATTAAAGTACAAAAGTGCTCTGGTAATCTGACAAGCCGGCACCGCATGTATGTGCGCAGGATGTGACAAAAAAAGGGAACCTCTGGTGCCCCCCGGTGTGATCCCTTCTCCCCTTCATCAACTTACAACTTATACCGTCTGCAAAAAACAACCAAACCTGAGGTGCGGGGTTTGCCTGCTGAGAGAGCGTCGTCAGGCTTGCCGAATTTGATCATGCCTCTCGTTAATGTAAACACCCACAAAAACACAGAGCCCTTGGTAACTTATTTCACCTGTGGCGCGGCGGCGTCCCGGCGTCTTTTTTCGGATTCTTTTTGTTCAGGAATTTCCACAAGAGAAAGATCACAATTACTACGATCACAATGACTCCGAGCAAAAATGCAGCCCCCTTTGCAAATATTTTAGCTACTTCTACTTCCGATTGGAATTCGCTTTTACGTTTGGCCGCTGCTGAGTCCGGAGGACAATCGATTTTCAGGGAGCGCACCGGTTGAGTCCACCCGATAGCCTGTAGGTCGACGTCTTCCCACCGCACGTCTTCTAAGCTGAGCATCGACGGGCCGTTGATGGTTGTGTGTTCGCCATTTAAGCTGGCCTTGGAGAAGACGGTCATTTTGCATCCCGCTATAACCTGTGCATTCTTGGGGTCTTGTTTGTCGACGTCATACTTGCCGATTCCGAAGCCGTGATTGTCGATTCGCCCGGCGGAGTTGCCCATTGATTTTTTACAGCGGCAGAAAATATTGGACAACGGACAACGCGTGTCACACTTCCGTTGGCAGGACGAACGTGGAGTTGAAGCCGCGAGCATACCAGAGCGGCGCCTTGGCAATGCACCCCCCGCGCTGGGACACGGAGAGCCTTGGGTCCCACAAACATATTTTGAGGATGTGTGTTGTTGTTGGCTGGCTGGTTCAAAGACGAGGAGCGATGGGATCGCCTTGCTTTTGTGTTCTGCCTGAGCTGCTAGGATGACAAAGTTGCCTGAGTTTGCGAGGACGGTTTTGGCCCGCACGAGGCGCTGGAGGTGCGCAGGGGAAAGCTCGGTGTGGCTTCCCCACCGGGCGGCGAGCTGCATGGCCTGCTCGCCGTAGAAGGTTCCGAACAGGGCAAGTGGGGAGGTGGAGCGAGTGCGGCGAGGAGGAGCGTGTGTATGAGTGGCATGGCGTGTTTTTTTGGGCGCGCGTCGTGCTTCGTAGCGGATGTGAATTTGAGCGATGCGGCGCGCGCCATCCACAGCGCAAAACAACTACATGCAGAAGCAACTCGAGGGCTCCGACAAAACCGTTGAATGTCTGCTCCGAGCAGTTGGATTGCCCCTTTACAATATGCCGTGGCGCCGTGGCAGACGAAGGCAATGGGATCGACCGAGTTTAACGGCACAACCTTGGGGTCCCCTAATTCAAAGCACATGACTCTTTACGCAAGCGATGACCGTAATCTGCCTGTCTTCTTTGAAGGCACTCTCGGCAAAGAAATGAAAGATGTAGACCCGCTCTACTGTGTTAATAACTACGGTATACCGAGTACGACCACAGTCAACGCAGCACCAGACAACTTCAATGGCTACACAATTCAGCCACAAGACAGAGGTGAAAGAGTGCGTTTGGTGAAAGGTGAAGCGGAGTGGATTATCGACCCCTATCGCCTGACACACCCCCTTAGTTAGTGTCAATAACTTCAGAAAAAATGACAAGGATGCGAAGTGGGCGGTATGTGTGTTCCTCATGAACGGCGGTGAGCCTGATGCCTTGGAAGGTCCCGTGCTCATCGATAAGAGGACTTCAATGGAGATTGATCAACTGAATACAGTTGGCACGATAGTAGACAGCGGCGCGCCGCCACATAATCAGCTGCCAACGGCGGGTGGTGCACAATTTTCAGAACAGTCGATTTATCAACTGCCGTCGGCGGTCGCGCCGGCGGCCGCGCCACAGATCGAAAATCAAATGCAGCCGATGAGTCAAATGCCAACACACCGGACGGCGGTCGTGCCACATTATAATCAAACGGCGGCCGCGCCACATATCCAAAATCAAATGCCAACACACCTGATTAGCCCAGATGGGACAATAGGCTTCTAATAGGTTCTATTAAGAGGTCAAGAGGCCTACCAGACCTGTTACCTGTTAATAGGTAATAGGTAAAAAAAAATCTTTCAATATTCTCGCCTCGCGCGTGGCTATAGGCCTATACTATAGGTACCGCTATCGTAGCCACGCCCAAATCATCTCGGATCCCTTCCTCTCCCTAGTAACTTAGCTCAGAAGTCAGAAGCCAATCATATTCATAATATACATCACATACTCATACATCTATAATATTAGTAAAATGAGTTTTATTTTGACCTGTTACGGACCTATTGCGACCTGTCAATAGGTCCTCTTAATAGGAATAGGCCCCCGAAACCTGTTGACCTTGTACCTGTTGTCCCATCCGGGCTGATTAGTCAAACGGCGGCCGCGCCACCGATCCGATTCAATCAGATTAGTCGAACGACGGCCGCGCCACATGCCTCCGTTGGCGCCCGATCCGAGCCCCCCTCCTCCACCTTCTCCCCTTTCTCCGGAACCTCTTCCGCCTCCGCCGTCACCTCCACCACCCTTGTCACCTCCTCGCACGCCACCTCCTTCGCCGCAACCGTCACCTCCCCCTCCGTCCTCTCCACCGCCGTCATCTCCTCCATCACCCTTCCCGCCTCCGCCCTCTGCGCCGCCGTGCCTTCTTCGCCTCCGCCTTCTCCTCCGCCGTCGCCCCCTCCATTGCCTTCTCCGCCTCCGCCCTCTCCGCCGCCGTCATTCCCTGCCCCACCGCCCTCTTCGTTCGCCGTTCGTTCCCCGTCCAGACACCCAAATGGGGTTGCCCGACCCAGTCCAGAATGTCATTCACCCGACTCCCGGCGGGGAGGAGGGCCAAAGCGCCGCGCTAGCCGCCGGTGCCGCTCGCGACGGAGTGGCTCAGAGCCCTCCGGCTCCGCTCGACTCGACAGGCTGTGGCGAAAGTCGGTTTCTTTCAGAGGCTAAAAAGACAACGAGAAAATATGGGGCTACACGCCCCGAGCAACAAACGCATATTAAGAAAATGATAAGCCCTCTCTTCACGGTGGACAAAGACTTCAATCTAGAAATATCGGAAGACCTCTTGCAGGCGGCGGGAGGTCTAGATATGCGAAACATCGCCTAGAGCCTAGAGCAGCTAACCCTCTTTTAATAGAGAGACCCCAACGGACAGCAGCAAGAGGGATTCTATGAGATATAAGAGAAGGAGATTCAAGCCGAGTCAGAGCAAAGGAGTAGCCATAGTCTCCCGCCCCCTTCTCTCCAACCCCTGGCCGAAGCAGCGCGCGCGGTCTCCCCGGAACCAGCTTCTCCGTAAAGAGGGAATTGGGGAAGGGGAAGGGGGTTGTTAGGGGTTAAGCTTGGGTAGTAGGGAGGTCCACGAGCACACTGCCTCATGTCGCACATGCAGCGGAGATTTTTAAGAAGATTTTTAAAACTATAACAACAGTTTTTAACTTGAGCGCATCTACTTGAGCGCCCGACACATTTTTGCATTCTGGCCGGGAGGAGGAGGCGACAGCATGTCGACGTTGTCGTCAGCGGGGGCGGCGGCCTGCGCGCGCTTTCGCTCCGGGGGCTTCGGTCTGCCCCGTTGGGGCATCGTGACTACGGTGGGCTGGGAGGTGGGAGCCGTCTGCGCGTGCTCCATCGCTAAAACTATAACAATATTTTTCTTTTCGAAGTGCCGTTGAAGCTCAAGCCGGCGACTGGCGATGATGACGGTCAAAAATGTGTGTTCGCACCGGGCCATGAGCCAGCCGCCACAGGAGGGGACGAGCCGCCTGTGTCGACTGGACTCGTGCTTTTTTTTGTTTAGGCGAAGAGAAAGAGGAGCGGTATGTGAAAGTAGAAATGGGGTGGCGCAAACATGGCCTCGTAGTTTCGGCATTGAGAACATTGAACCGGATATGGTTAATCTATTCTCCGCTTCCGTGCCTCGCGCCATCAACAACCTCGCTAGCTACCGCTCTCGGGGCATCGTAGCGTGTTACCCATTCACTTCATCGTCATCTTGCATTTGCAGCGCTTCGATGGCAGCAGCAATCAGGCGCACCACCGCCTCGATCTCGCCCCGGGCCCGTTGGAGAGCTTCTTGTTCAACCGGCATGCACAGGTCGTCCACCGCATGCTTGAGCAGCCGGGACACCTTGTTGTGAAGTAGTGCGATCAGCACGGCGCGCTCCTGCTCTTGTCGCTGCCGTGCCTCGTCTAGAAGCTCTTGTTGACGCACCGTGTCCTCGTGAGCACGCCTGCACTCCTCAAGGTTATATACGGCCTCCGCGCGTGCAGCGTCTGCCGCGGCGCTTAGCATGTTGATCTCGGCGTTCAAACGCGAAACCTCTTCGCCGCGTGCAATGATTTGGGCGCTGAATTCCTCCTCTTTCAGGGAGAGCGCTCTAACAGCTTGAGCCTCGGCGGAGCGGGCAAGGGAGAGCTCTGCCCGATAGCGCTCGCTTTCCTTAAGCGCGAGCTCAATCTCATTTTGAGCCAGCTGCATCTCGGCGTGTAGCCGCTGAAGCTCAGCGCCCTGCTGGCTCAGCCTCTCACGTGAGGATAATACCTCATCGCATGCGTTTTCGAGCTTGGCCTCGCACTCGTCAAGGTCGCGTTGCGATTGTGCCAACTCAGAGCGCACGGCCGCAAGCTCGGATGGCCTGCCGGGCTGGGCTGTGATTGAGGCCGCACCGACTTGCGCTTCAGAGCAGGACGTCTTGGAGTCAATTGCAGAGCAATCTTGTGGAACCAAATCAGGGTCGAACAGCGCACCACATTTGCGAGATGTACCGGGTTGAGTGGAAATGGCCACCTCCGGCCTTCCTAAGGTCGCCCTTGGGAAATTAATAGTTGTTTCGCCCGCAATTTCCCCCCCGACCTCGTTGTCAGAACCCCCGGGATGCCTGCCTTCTGAGTCCCCCTCTTCGCCCCAATCGGAGGAGTACTGCGATGACCGATCGAAAAGTGATTGCCCGAGCATGGCCGAATTCAGTGCCGAAGAACCTAACGGATGGGTGTGAAGACTACGGTAAGACTTTCCTCTTGGACGTAGGGCAGTAGTGCAAGGCGATACTCTACGCAAATAGGGCTCATTGAATGGTGTATGTGCAGACCGAGCTTCTCGATGTGTAGCCGTTGAAGGTGAATGAGCTGTGCCGTTTTCCGATCAAGAGCGTCCTGGAGCTCAGCGATTCGTGTCTGTGGCGGGCCATGGGGACAATGGGATGAGAGAGATGTTGTGCGTCGTCCAAATCGGGGAATCTCGCCAAACAATGTCGAGTTGTGTCGAGGATATTGAGTCGGGTCTTTGACTACAGAGGCGAAAGGGTGCGACAGCACCCGACGATGTGCTGTGGAGAGGGTCGCATGGCGCAGTCGTGCTGAAGCGGCTGGGGCGGTTTGATGAATAGGACTCGCCTCTCTCGTGACGGCCTCAGAGTGCAACATCGTAATCTGCGCGTCCCTCTCTGCAACCTGATTGTGCAACTTCTTGATGAGCTGCGTCTGCTGGACTATGAGGGCATGGGCTTCCTCTTGACTGGCGCCTGTCGGGGCCAGACCGTCGATCTGTTCATTCCGCCTATCCAGAGCTCCACTCGTGCCCAGACCAGCCGCAGGCGGTCTAATCGCGCTCTCAGCCACCTCGGCAAAGCCACATGCGTCGGCCCGGTCCACGTCCAAGCCTCTTGTAGCGGCCTGATTCTCGTGTGGCGAACAGGTGAGAGTCGGATTGCTTGAGATTCTGGAAAGAATTGGGGCGCGGGCCTCTGAATGGCTATGGTCGAGCGGGCCACATTCGGCAACGCCTTGCCCCGAGAGAGCCGCGCGTTCGCTTTCCATTCTTGCAATCTACATCAAGAACAAGTGGACGGAGTGGCAGGTCGGCAGTCGGCAAAGGTGTCAGGCTGTGAAGGCATCGCAGCTTTGCATGAAAGGCAAAGTCATAGGAAAGCTCCGACAGCGGAGATGGTCCTAGCTCGCCCGGGCCGCACCTGATCGGCGAGCATAGCATTCGCGGCCTTCTCCCGCAGCACCTCGTGCGACCTAGCCTCCAACTCACGCAACGCCTCCAGGCGATCAGCTTCCGCGCGCTTGCGCCTGGCTTCGACCTACGCCGCGCGCAAAGAAGAGAGTCTTAGCGTGAATCCAACCCCGCAAACGAGTGCGCAACAGGGATGGTTAGACAACGAGCACACGCTTGTCAAACGAACGAGTTACAATCGATGCCCATGTCCGCGCGGAATATGGCCTTCGAGAGAAGGCAATAGAGCCTCCCACTGTGCGTACGCCAGCTGGGTCGGCGTGGGTGCTCGCCTCAACAAACCGTCGAGCATCAATGACCGATGACTCTCGCTTGTGAAGCTCGGCGCGCAAGCGCTCGAGCTGTCGCTCTAAAGAGAAGAGGCGAGAGCGCGGGTCCATGCTCTCGTTGATGCGCGCAGAATTTTGCACGTGACGGGCACGTGAGGCAAATTTGAGAGTGGATAGCGTCTGCAAACACAAGTGGGACGAAGCGCCGTGACCAGCGCAATCCGAACAATATGAGGGATAGGAGAGGGGGGAGATGGTCAAGATGGGAGGCGCTAATCGGTTAGGATTACCGTGTGTCGGCGCTTGGCAAGTCGATCGGTGGTGAATGTGGATCTCGCCGGATAGTAGGCGGAGAGAGCGCGCGACGCATCTAGAGCCGCCGGAGATGGCGCTCACCTCTGCCATGGATGCTGCGGCAACACATGCCACCATGGTCGTCTTCGTGTTGCCCCCCAAGGAGTCGGCAAGCAGCCGCGTGAGCTTCGAGTCGCGGTACGGAATGTGCTTTGCTGCACTATTTGTGAGCGCGGCAACGACGTTGCCAAGCGCCGCCAACGATGCGTTGATGTATTTGCACTCTTCCAGGCGCCGGCCGCTAGCATTGGACACGCGTAGGCGCTCCGAGCCCGCCAGGTCAACAAGATTGAGCTTGGAGGAACGGAAGATGGTGCCGGAGTCACGGCTTACACTGCTGCCCCGAGGGTGGTCCAACAAGGGTCGAGCAGGCAAGCCGCCGTCACCCGCGGGCTCGTGCGCCAGGATGATGCGTTCGCTCTGTGACCCGTGAGAGTAACACCGGGTGAGTGGAAAGATGGGCTGTCGATAAGCGTGCATGCGGGCAGCAAAGTATAGCGCTCCATCAACCTCGTGGCATGCTCAGGCCCCGGATGTGGCGGGCAGTTGGGTCGCGAAGCGCGAGGGAAGTGCGCCATGGATGAATGATGAGCTGGTTGTGCAAGGCGGGTGGGCACTTAAGAGACCGTCAGATTTCGAACGCGCGGGCGGGGGGGGGGGCGTGTGTGTCGAAACTTCCAGATTTCTCTGCGTGCGTCATTAAGGTCATTCCCCCATTTCCCACAGTGCAAAGGAGCAAAGCGGGAGCCCTGCTCCAGGTATGCTTCCTTCTGTCTCCAACGATGCCCGTCTCCTGTACCAAGGCTCGGCCACACCTGCTCAAATGTTATAATGAAGACGGCATGCGAGCGCGAAGATGAGTCGTTGGCGGCAGTTGAGGCCGTCGCACGCTGCTCGGCCCCGCGCATCAGCAGCGTGTCGACTTCGGCCGGGGAGGTGACCAGCCATTCGGAGAGACCATGGACGTAGATCCCGCGCTTCTTGTCCTGCCGAATCAAAAGGTTCGTCCGCTCGGGGCGTAGAAGGTCGGAGACCACCTCGTTGTAGATCTGCACGTACCCTGCTCGCACGAGGAACCGTTTGGAGGACGAGGCATTCCTCCGCAGAAGGCCTTCTCTCCCGCTCTCCAGCTCGCCCCTGCCCCGTCTCGCTCGACCGGCCGGTCCAGCAAAGCGACCCATTCCCTCCGGTCCTCTCCGCCTCTCCTCCTCCCTCTCCCGTTCTCTTTCCCTCTCTCTCTCTCTCTCCCTCTCTCGCTCCCCCTCCACGAACCGAAACACCTCCTCGACAGCCCTCGGCACCACGCCCCTCGCAGCCCCAGGGATCATCCCGCCCTCCATCGTGTAGGTCTTCCCCGCCCCCGTGTGCCCGTACGCCAAGATGCAAGCGTTGAAGCCGCCCAGAAGCGCCTGGACGGAGGGGAGAGCAGCAATAGAGAAGACTTTCTCCTGATCGTCGCTCGGAGAGAAGACGCAATCGAAAGAAAATGAATAAGCAGCAACAGGGCCGAGGCCGTCGTCCACACGTGCGATGAGCCGCTTGCCCTCCTCACATGTCAGCGCCTCGGAAGTGCCGCCTCGGCCCTCCTCCTCGCCGAGGAGCGGACGGACTCTCACGACGACACGGAAGTCGGCCATTGGGGTGCAAGAATCTCGCGCATCGATTCACTCGCTGCGAGCCCTGCCTCTCGCGGCGGGGTCACCCTCTCTCTCTTCTCTCTCTTTCTCTTTCTTCTCTCTCTTCTCTCTTTTCTCTCTCTCTCTTCTCTCTCTCTCTTCTCTCTCTCCCTTCTCTCTCTCCCTTCTCTCTCTCTCTTCTCTCTCTCTCTTCTCTCTCTCTCTTCTCTCTCTCTCTTCTCTCTCTCTCTTCTCTCTCTCTCTTCTCTCTCTCTCTTCTCTCTCTCTCTTCTCTCTCTCTCTTCTCTCTCTCTCTTCTCTCTCTCTCTTCTCTCTCTCTCTTCTCTCTCTCTCTTCTCTCTCTCTCTTCTCTCTCTCTCTTCTCTCTCTCTCTCTCTCTCTCTCTCTCTCTTCTCTCTCTCTCTTCTCTCTCTCTCTTCTCTCTCTCTCTCTTCTCTCTCTCTCTTCTCTCTCTCTCTTCTCTCTCTCTCTCTTCTCTCTCTCTCTCTCTCTCTTCTCTCTCTCTCTCTCTCTCTCTCTCTCTCTCTCTCCCTCTCTCTCTCTCTCCTCTCTCTCTCTGTGAAACGACGAGAGAGAGAGTTTGATTCGGCGAGAGAGAGAGAGAAACATCGCGAGAAACGGTGTGAAGTGTGGGAGGGGAAGATTATCGTGAAAGGCTAAGAATAGACTGACTGGCTACGGCTGCTGGCGCATCGATTCCCTCGCCGACCCTAGATCTAAGGGGATCTACTAGATACTAGATAGGGATTAATCGGGAAAATACGTATTTGTACTCCTCCGGAGGTACCCCTCGTTGCCAAAAGTTTGACGTTCTATTTTTGGCAAGTGCCGGCAGGACTCCCGCTTTCATCGGGCTGGTCCGACACATCTGGCCTAGCCACTATGCGGGCTGCCACAGGGCTCCCACAGGTGAGACAGAACCGCAGGCACACTGCCCTGCCAGCGCTGCTCCGTCGCGCATGCGTCGTTCTCACACGACCGTCGCAGCAGGTCGAGTGGGCCCAAAACGGCTGTACAAAAGTCTGACAATAGCGCGAGGCGAGAGGAGTAGGGGCTCTGGTGGACCGTGAGGGAGAGGGAGTCGCGAGGCCATGGTGGCACATTATCTTGGACCACTGCCGGACCACTGCCGTGGCCGGTGAGCAGCTCTCGACGCGGGGGGAAATAATATAACGGCCGGAGGCGACGGATGGCACGCCGAGAGGAAGAACCTGCCGCGGGGGGGCGAGGGACCGAGGGCACGGCGGGGCAGCGTGGGAGGGCGCGAGGCCGATCTCGGAGCGAGATCGCGTCCTTTCCCTCGCGGAGCGCAGAGAGACCCCACGGAACAACCTGGGACCGGAGAATGTTTTGGACGAGACTTCCCTCCGTCGGCCGAGGAGAGGAGGACGGAGAGAGAGAGAGAGAGAGAGAGTCTCGCAGAGCGACTGCGGAACGAGAAGTCAAAGTCATGCCGGTTTATTACCTTAAACGAGCCAACAATTATAGTAACAGCAAAAACAAAATTCGAATCGCAAATTTCGAGACCAAAATCTGCAAACCTGGACTTGAGACCATGGGGAATCCGAATCTGTGTGTCTTGTGCGTCAGTGGCAACACGGGGAACTGTTCAATTGTAATTGTGAGCGCGTACCTCACACGAATATTCATGCCTACAGCCTTCAGATGGGCAGGAATACAACACCCCCCGACTTAAATCGAGACGTCTCCCGATGTCGAGCCAAGAGAGTTCATTTAACCACATACGAGACGAGAGACTTAGAAGAGGAGGATTAACCCATGGATCCAAAGCGAGCACAAAATCGGCAGCTTAGCGCGGCGGCCCCCGATTTCGTACGCCACGTCCTACCACGTTCTCCCTTGTACAAGAGTTTTGCTCGGGCAGTTGCGCTGGGTCAGGCGCTGACGCGACGCTAATCATCCACTTCCGGTCGACTTAGCGCTACGAACGTGAACGAGAACGGGTACGACTTGAAGGCAGATCAGGAGGAATACGATTTGACTCTTGAACTCGACGTGGAACTTGATTAGACTGGGCACTTGAACTTGGACTTGAAGAGGAGTCTACAGCGGAGTGAGCTTGGGGTTGAACCGGACGGCGGGGTGTCGCATTCGCGAATCGACGCTCGTTAGGCTTCTCTTCGTCGTTCGGCATTTATCGTTATAATTCTCTCGTTCTCGTTCTCGGTCAAAAGCTTCGCTTGGACGCATAGGATCTTGGGTTATGGAGCGCCCTCTCTCTTTCTCTCGAAGAGAAGGGAAGTTTCCCCACCTTTCTTCATCCTAGGCGCCTTGCAACTAGGTTTAATTCGCTATCTTCTCCGCGCTTCTCTATCTACTTCAGTGATTGCAATCAGGTTTAATTTGCAATCTCTTCGCATCTCCCCCTTAGGCACATCGCACTCCTTTCGTCTCATTCGGTAGGTCTCTTGGAATCCTGCGCGGCAAGATTGCCCCTCGTTTCCGTTATGGTGCGATTCCCCTTCCAGACGGGATCGCCGACAGATCGCCTTCTGATCGTCGTCCGTCGTTGTCTGGCCGGAGCGTTTGGGTTTGATTTCAGTCGAGTTATGTGAGAAAGTCGTGGGGCGAGAGTCGGGGTGTTTTCCTGGGTATCGTGTGCGTCCGGATCTTCCTGAGGGACTAT
Source organism: Isochrysis galbana (assembly GCA_018136815.1). Classification (NCBI taxonomy): domain Eukaryota; phylum Haptophyta; order Isochrysidales; family Isochrysidaceae; genus Isochrysis; species Isochrysis galbana. The sequence continues at coordinate 3,463,519 of CM030943.1, read as the reverse complement.
CTCTTGCTCCTCTGGAGCCGGGGGCGGAGTCTTCGCTTGTTTTCTAAGAAGGTTCATATAATCGAAAGTGGTATGTATTAGTCTTGATCTCGTCCACTCAGAAATCTTTTCCCACGACTTAAGAAAGGGGCCTACCGATATGTAATTTCCCCTATGGCGTATCCAACGTTCTCCGTCCGGCAAGTAAGCCGCGCATTCTTCCATAGTGTAAACGTCCCCCGTATCCGGGTTTATGGTGTTGTGAACAATAACTGTCTGTAGAGACTCCCATTTCGACCTATGTGAGTGATGAATAGCCGGAGGCTTGTGGAAAAGATTGTGCCATATCGGGGAGCCCTGAGTGCCTTCTCGTGTGATTTCTCCCCTAAGGAAGTTGATCCTTCTGAAGTTTTCCAGCGCGTGCTTCCAGAAGGCCGGGAGCGTGTTATTGCCGCGAATGCTAGCCGTGAGGCTCTTCGAGTCGACCTTCGAAAAGACCGCCGCTCGCCCTAAGGGGGTGCGGCTGAACCATTGATCCAAGACTATCTTCCATTCCGCCATTGACGGGTTAAGATATCGGACTATCCATATCGCTTGGAGCGCCCTCGTGTGTTCGGCCATGGGAAGTAGTCCGACCCCCAATAGGGGCCCGTCTTCGCTTGTTCCTACCCTCGGATATGCCGGAAGGGTTATCCATTTCCGACCCTCTTGCGAGGAGCCTAGCTCGTCCGCTTGAAGTCGGGGAGACCTATCCCACAGTATAGTTTGAACGTCCGAGTCTATGGCCTCCATGAACCATGCCGGAGGAGTGGACGTGGATAGCCAATATCTCGGCGTCCCGTAGATTATGAAGTTCACTAGTAGCGTCCTCCCGTGAATGGAGAGACTCTTCAGACCTCTCCATGTTGCGACCTTTTTCTTAAGCTTTGCGTATAGCTTCTCCCAGAAGGAGTCGTTTTCTAGCCCTTCCCAGAAAGGGACTCCTAGAATGGTCGCATACTCGCCTTCGCCGAGTGTTTTAAGATAAGCTAGCGTCTCGGGGACCTGCGCCCCTGTAAGCGATCCCATTCTTATTAGTATACTCTTGTTTTTGTTCACCCTAGCCCCGGTGGCGGTTCCATAGCTCTCTAAGATGTGCATCGCCCTCTCAAGTGACTCGAAAGAGCTCGCTAAAATTTGCGTGTCGTCGGCAAACTGCGAAAGCCTTAACTCTCTAGGTCCTATTGTGATTCCCTTCATCTCAGGGTCGGCGTTGACTAGTCGTGTTAGGCCTTCGGCCACTAAGAGAAAAGCTAGGGGCGATAGCGGGCACCCTTGGGGCATGCCGCAATGTATCGTGAAGGGATTGCTGCGTCTACCATTGGCCTTGATCCATCTGATCGGAAGGGAATCCGCGTTAGTTAATAGTGTTAGCCATCTAGAGTAACCGGGGCCGAAGCCCAATGCCTGCATCGCTTTATGATAATAATCCCAACTGACTCTATCGAAAGCTTTCTCCCAGTCTATCGCCAGGGCTAATCCCTCTTCTTCTGCGTCATCCAGGTATGCTTGCACTAGCTTTAGCAGATGGGTGGCTTCGCCTATCATCCTCCTAGGCACAAAGCCCACTTGCTCCTTGGAGATGATCGTATGTATCGTCTTTTTGAGTCTGTTAGCTAGGATCCTGGCGAGGATTTTGTAGTCCGTTTGGAGCAACGTTATTGGTCTATAATTCCTCGGGTCCCTGGCGTCCCCTTTTTTATAGAGCAGGGCTATATCACCCGAGCACGTGTCCTCCGGTAATGCCCCCGACCGGTAGGCTTCGTGAAACATGTCCATCAGGCGCGGGGCCACTAGCTTTTCAAAGCTCTGGTAGAACTCCATTGGTATGCCATCTGGTCCCGTGGATTTGCCTTTCGCCATTTGTCGTATAGCCCTAATGATCTCCGAGTATCCGATGGGCTTGTCCAAGAAGGACCTATGACTCGTCGGTATCTGACGTTGCCTTAGCGCGTGAAGGAGGGGCTCCGCGCCTTGAGAGATCTTTTCGCTGAAAAGCCATACATAGTAGCCCCGTAACGAGGCCAGAATCGCGGTGTCGTCGGTTGCTACGTTGTCTTCATCTAGGGCCGGTTGCGGGTCTTCCCATCTCACTCCAGCGTACATCGCCGGGATGTCGCCGCTAGCGTGTCTAGGCGTGAATCTCTTAAAAAATTGCTTTGTAACAAGCTCTTCCGCCCTTATGATTTTCTCCGCTAATGACGGGGCGGGTGAGAAGGTACGTCTTTTGTCGACTACTTTGCGGTTTAGTTCCGCTATGATGTCCGACCGGGTCGTCCCGGGGGTCGCCCCCATTTGGGCTTTTCTAGCATCCGCCACCGCGTCGATTTCCGCTTGCGCGTACCTCTGTCGTCTACGAAGCTCAACCGCCTTCGCGAGTAGTATCGAAGATACCTTCCTTTTGGATTCCGTCCAAGTGGTTAACTTGTCCCCTTCGTCCTCTCCCGGAGGGGCCGGGTAGAGTCTCCTCCAGAGGAGGCTGATCATCTCCCGGGTCTCCGGGTCATCTAATACCTCCAAAGGTATCTTGGCATCTATTTCCGTTGCCCGTCGTGGGGGGGCGGTAGCAAAAGTCGCTACCACCGGGTGGTGGTCCGACGCCGCTAGGCCCGTGAAAAGTTTAAGATCTATGTATGCCTTATGCCATCTCCACGTGGAGTAGTATTCTGCGGCGTATACTCGATCTATTCTCGTGTGGGTCTGGTGCCCGCACCTCGTGTATTGTTCTTTTAAGCCCGGATTAACCAGCAGTTGGACGTCAGTGAGCCCATGCGAGGCAAGCGCCCTCGTGAGGGCTCTACCCCCCGTATTTGCATAAGGGGCCGCCCCCGCGATGGGCCGGGTGTCTCTATGTATGTTCTCCACGCAATTGAAATCGCCCGCTATAATGGTGTGAGAAAGTATTTCCGATGTCCCATGAAGGACTTTGATGTCTTCTTTACGCTTATTAGGTCGAGCATTTAGATACACTGAGGCGAAAGATATTGTTTCATGTCCGATCTTAGCCTTTACTACTACCAGCCTTCCCGGGATAACTACCGACCAAGATTCTACTACTACGTCACTTCTGTCTCTTCTAATGGCTACCGCCACTCCGCTCCCAGGGTCGCCCCTAGACGCGGGGGATTGAAATCAGTCCCAGCCAAGGGACCCGGCCAAACCTCGCACCCTTAGGTGCCACCCATCGCTGTAATGGTGTAGTTCTTGCGCGTACAGAACATGTATCCCTCCTAGTCTCGCTTGCGCTAGAGTCGACGTTAATTTATGTTTCGCTCCGTTCAAATTGTATGTCGCAATCTTTAAGTCACTACTATTCACCATGACGGTAAAGGCAACTAACTCCGTTCACGCAGTACCCTGGATAAGCCTTATTAGGTTTAAGATTGCATTTGACCATACAAGTTTGTTTGCCCGTGGTGGGATCCTTTACCCAACATCCGGGGATGTCGTGACTGGAGGAGCATTGGACGATTTGACGTCCTTTCATGCGGTTGTTTTTGCATTCGCCCGCCATGAATCGGCGGCATGGCGCCGCCGCTCCAAGGCCCATGAGGGCCCTGTAGTCCATGGCGTTACTTGCGTCCCTTTGGCGCTTTCGTTGTTCTGCCTTCGCCTTATCTTGTTCGCACGTGCATTGGCGAAAGCTAACTTGGTTTTTACGGAGAAATGAGATAGCCCACGGCTTGTCGTATCCTTTGCAGCCTCCGGGGGCTCCATGGATGGCTAATTCCCCTTCAGGAGTCACACATTCCACTGATGATCGGACCGCATAGTCCAAGTTGAAATTTTCTCCGTCATCGAGAGTCACATGAAAGTTGCGAGGGAAACGGTGCCCTAAGGCCGACGTGTCCGTGTAGACATAAAAGTGCCAGATGGGACGCTTGCCGGACTCAACTTTCGTGATACCTTCGAGTGAGGTTTTGGCCCGCTGTTGGTTGCCCCTTAGCACGTGGAAACCCTCGCGCTCGAGCGAGTTAGCCAAGTGCCTAGTCTTGGTCTTGAAAGCCTTGATCGGATCAAAGATGCGAAAAACAATGTAGGTCGCCACCTCTTTTAGGGAGGACCGGATAGCGCTCGACTTACGAGGGGCCGAGTCGGTTAACGCGCCATAGGTGATTCCAAATTCATGCGGGACTCCCGAGAGTGCTGTGTTAACTTTGTCTCCGTATGCGGCCTTGAATTGATCATGTGCGTCTTCATCGACGTAGAAGATCCAAGGGCCTTTGCGGCCTTTGTCCATGCCATCTGGAGTTGCGTCTAGGCCTTCCAGCCTAGAGAGGAGGAATTTCATGAAGGTGGCGACATCCTCGCTCTTGATGTCCTTTTTGTCATCAGCTAGCTGAGCTAGCTGGATGAAAAAAGGCGTGTCTTCGGGCTCCTCTTCCTCATCAGGTGGAGGAGAAGCAAAAGGGGTGGTGTTGTGGAGAGTCGGCTTTGGATCCGATTGAGGATCCGCCCGCTTGCACGACGGCTGCTGTGGTTGTTGGGCTTGTGGCTGCTGGGCTTGCTGGGCTGGATCCTTCCCTTTGTGTCCATGCGCAGCTTGCGCGTATGTCCTGGCTGCTTGAGTTGGTTGTTGGTTTGAGGGCGCAAAGGCCCCCAAAATGGATTGTTGTGTTAAGTGCCCGCCCCCGAGGGGTGCACTGATGGTAGGAGTGGCCGCCATGGGGGTGGCAGCAGAGCTGCCACCTCCCATGGGGAGTCCTTGAGTTGGTGGAGGAGCGGAGGGGTTGGGTGGCAGGGCATTGCCCTGGGTCTGGTTGTCACCAGGGAACAGGACTCTGCCTGTTCCCTGGTTCTGTGGCAGCTTGGGAGGCGAGGGTGGTGCCGTCATGTCGACGTCGTTGTCAGGCGGCGCGGCGGCCTGTGGGCGCTTGGGCTCCGGCGGTTTGGGGCGGCCCCGTTGGGGCGTCGTGACGGCGGGGGGCTGGGAGGTGGGAGCGGTCGGCGCGCGCTCCATCGCTAAAACTATAACAATAGTTTGGTTATAGATAGTAGGTAGAGGTAGAGGCCCCCCGCTCCCCCGCTGTGTTTGGGACTGTGTTTGGCTGTGTTTCTACGAAACCCAAACACAGACCGTGTTTCCTGAGTTTGGAAAAAAGCCCCGGCTGTGTTTCCCAGCTAGGAGCCCAACCCTCTCTTTTCACAGTCAGTGGGCCAAATATAGGCCGGGCCCCACAGAGGAGAACAAGAGAGAGGAAGGGAGAGAGAGAAGATACGGAGGGGGGGGGGAGGGGAGGCGTGTCCCCCCCCGCCCAAAACAAAACAACACAACACAATATTCTTCTCTCCCTCCCTCTCCTCTCCTCTCCTCTCTCTCTCTCTTCCGCCCAACAAGATCTTCTCTTCTCCCTCTCTCCCCTCTCCTCGTCTCTCTCTCTCTTCCGCCCAACAAGATCTTCTCTTCTCCCTCTCTCCCCTCTCCTCGTCTCTCTCTCTCTTCCGCCCAACAAGATCTTCTCTTCTCGCTCGCTCCCCTCTCCTCGTCTCTCTCTAAATACCCCCAAGCAGTATATTCTCTTCTCGCTCCCCCCCGCCCCCTCTTCTTCTCTCTCCCCCTCCTCTCCCCCTCTCTCTCCTCTTCTGCTGTGTGTGCTGCTCCTTTGTTCGGCTCCGCGTGTGTGGCGGAGGGGCCGCAGAGAGGGTTTTTATCTCTTCCAACGGGCGGTTTATTATGAAAAACGAGGCCCCTCCTGCGAGTCGTCTCGCGGTCTCCCCCGCGATGGCGCCGTAGAAGAGCGAGGAGAGGGAGGGAAGGGAGGCGAGAGAGACAGAGAGAGAGAGAGAGAGAGAGTGAGAGAGGCAGAGAGGCAGTGAGGGGGAGGGAGATAAGGATAGAGAGACAGAGAGGGCGAGGCGGGCGGACACAGTTCGGCCCGGTCCGAGGGCACGCACAGGGCGGTCCGGCAACGGAGAGCAGGGAGAGAGAGGGAGGGAGTGAGAGAGAGGGAGGGGGGGGGTGAGGCAGAAGGAGAGAGAGGGGGGGAGAGGGAGAGAGAGAAGAAGAGAGCGAGGGGGGTGAAGGTAGGGGAAGGGGGTGGAGGCAGAAGGAGAGCGGGCGTGAGAAGGCCGAGGAGAAGGAGGAGAGGGAGCAAGGAAGAGAGGGAGGGGAAGGGCCAGCGAGAGAAAGGGGGGGGGGGGGGGGGGCGAAGGAGAGAAAGAGAGAGAGGGGCATTGAAGGCGGAGCGGTCGGTGGACAATCTCCGCGCTGACCCTGCTTCTGCCACCCGTTCATCCGTCTTCACATCATCTTACCTCAGAGACAGCCCCATCCATCGCCTTCACCTTTCCCTTCTGTCGTGACTGCTCTTCGCTGGTCTTCTCTCTTCGTCGCCTTCCTGTCCCGCTGCTCTGTTTCGCTCTCCTACCCCTTTGTGCCAACCGATATTGTAGCACCCTTGCTTTCCATTCTTCTCGCTCACACTCCCCTCGCTGCCGCCGATGGGATTGCACGCCTTGCTCGCCGTTTGCTTGCTCGGATGGCAGGTAACATTGATCTTAGCTGCGTGGAGCACTGCATCGCTGACGGGCACATGAGCCGGCCGGCCGCCCACGCCGTGCCCGACGCTTTGCTCTCTCATCCACCCATCTATGCATCTTCGATTCCACGTCCCTGCTTGTGTTCGGCTGTGCCTCCATTTCCCCACAGCCTTCAACACCTCCCTGTAATAGCCGCCGTCATGCCCCGCCACGAAATGCACTGCCTCCCCATCTTGCAGGTTGGCGACCGTCTCTCCATCGGCGGCGAGTGCTCTCCGTGCGCGTGCATAATATGGATCTTCCCCGGCTGCCGCGGTGGAGATGAGCACGACGCATGCTTTGCCGTGGACTACATGGACGGTGTTACCAGCTACGAGGAGGTGTCGGCCGAGGCGGCTGCAGAGGAGCACTTCGAGCTCGTTGAATCGGCCTCAGCGCTCTGTCATGCCACAATGGCACCTCCGCCACCTCCTCTCCCTTCACCACCACCGTATCCCTACCCGCCGCCACCGCGCGCCCCGCCGCCGCCGCCGAGACCTCCATTGCTGCGAGCGCCGCCACCGCGCGCCCCGCTGAGATCGCCGCCGCTGCCGAGACGGCAGCCACCTCCAAGACTTGTGCTGCCGCCCGGATCGCCATCGCCAGTAGTGACACGTCTTCCACTCATTAGCCTGCCACCTCCGTCCGCAGCGCCAGCCGTGGCCAAAACGCTACCCGCTGCCGCCACCCCTCCCGCAGCCCCGGCGGCAGTTCCAGCTCGTGAGATCGACCGGTCGCTACCGCCGCTGCCTTCGCCGCGCCCGTCCGTTTCGCGCCCGCAACGGATAGCAAGCCCGTCGCCGCCTTCGCCACTGCCTTCGCCTCCTCCACCCTTGCCACGCTCGTCTCTGCCGCCACCCTCGCCGTTTCCACCCTCCCGACCTCGACCCTCGCCACCTCCACCCTCGCCACGCTCGCCTCCGCCTCCACGCCCACCTACACGCCCACCACCTCCACCGCCCTCTCCTTCGCCACCGCCGCCGCCGCCCCCACCCTCTCCTCCGCCATCACCACCACCGCCCTCGCCGCCCTCGCCGCCGCCGCCGCCTCCCCCCTCGCCGCCGCCGCCGCCGCCGCCGCTCGACGCGCCCTCGCCGCCTCTGCTGCCCTACCCGCCGCGAGCTCCGGACATGGACGTCCGCAGCAGATGCGTTGGCGGACCGTGCGGACCGATGTACCAGCAGTGCGGCGCGCCGTTTGTCGATAGCGCCCCTACTTTCCACCTAATGGATCGGCGCGGCTGCGGCAGCAACGACCCTGCTGGGCCCGTCTTCGACCCTGTGCACGGTGTGTTTCACCACTTTTTCCAGGTGCACTTGGCGCGAGCCGCAGCACGCGGGCCCGTCTGGGGCCACTTCGTCTCGCGCGATCTCGTCGCGTGGGCTCAGCTACCGGCGGCGCTGTGGAACGGAATCGACCTATCCTCTGGTGCCAGCGCGCCATCGCGCATGTCCCAGTACGACACCGACGGCGTGTGGACTGGCTCGGCACTTGTGGTGGACGGTGCGGGGCCGCTTCGTGCCGGGCGTGGCGTTGTACTGCTCTACCCAGGTCTCTGCGACACTACGCACTGGCCGAGCTGCCGCGCCAAGGGGACGCTACTCGCGCACGCGGTGCCTGCTGACTATGAGACCGACCCGCTACTCACCGTGTGGCAGAAGCCGGATTACAATCCCGTGCTCGCGCCTCAGCACGCCCCGTCCGACGCGGGCTGGGCAGATCGTGACCCATGCACGCCGTGGCGCACCTCTTTTGGCGAATGGCGCTTCCGCACTTTCGACGGGAGGGTCTATGGCGCCGAGAGAGACGAGGACGTGGTAGCTGGTCGCTGGTACGCCATCGGAAAGTGCGCCGACTTCAAAGAGGGCGAGTGCCCCTCCTTCTACCCACTGCCCGGTCCGACTCCCGGTTTCGAAGCCGAGTACTCCGCACTCGCCGCGCAAGGCCGGCTGCCGACGCACGTGCACAAATTGAGCTGGCACGAGCACGACTACTGGCAACTCGGCACGTACGCTGAGGGCGCCCCGCGCACCACTGGCCGCTTCGGTGCGACGCCTGGCTGGGATGAGCTCGCGCACTTCCGGCCCATCTCGCCCGGAGGCGTCTACTATGCCAGCAAGGACGCCGAGTACCCCGCGCTCGGCGGCGGCGTGCGACGAGTCAACTGGGGATGGGCCCGCGTGGCACCGGCAAGCGTGCAATCACTCCCTCGCCAGATCACTTTCAACCCAGTTGCGCGCGGGCTTGAACAGGCACCGCTGGACGAGCTCACCAATCTGCGTGGAGAGCCACAGCACTTGGCCGCCGCCGGTGCCGTGCTCAAGCCAGGCCTGCCGCGGCTCTCGCCCGCACCTAGCTTACCGCAGAGTGAAGTCTTGCTTGAGGTAGCACTACCAGCGCATGCTGGTGGCGGTGCCGCCAACCTTAGCCTCGCGTTCGCAGACGCTACGGGCGAGGTACTTACGTGCTCGGTCAGCCTACCTGCCCGCGAGGCAGGCACCCAGCGCTTGCGGCTGTTCGCCGCGCGAGCGGCCTGCCGACTACACTGCAACCTCGGTGGCTGCACGCCGCACTCGCCACGCGGCGAAGTGTCTGAGGAGCTGCGGCTTTCTTCGGTTGAGACGACACTGCAACTTCGAGTCTTCACCGATCACACGCTCACCGAGGTGTTTTTTCAGCGCGGCCGCGTCGCCATGACGCTCGGCTCAACGCGGCTGCGTGGCGTCGATCGGCTTGCCATGTATGCCGCCGGCGCGACCATCGAGCTGGAGCGTGCTGTCGTCTTTTCACTGCGGCCAATCTGGACGGAGCCTGAGGCGGTCGCCGCCGCGCCGCGCGTGTTCAGCGCGATAGTCGCCGAGGCGCCACCGCCGCCGCCCGGCGTACCGTGGACCGAGCCGCCGCCTTCGCCCGCCGCGCCAGCACGCGACTGCCTCGAGCCCGGCGCGCTCCAAGAGGCTCTTGCTGACCGCAGACGGCACGACCCGGGCCGCGGCGAGTGGTGCTGGACGGGGCTTGTCACAGCCGAGAGCGGCTTCAACGCGCAGCTCAAGGAGCAGTGCGAGTCGCGGTACATCGAGCCTTGCTGCTCTAAGCTGGGTGACGCATCGCAGCTCGCCGCTGGGCCGCTTTGCGTCGGAGGGTGTGCGCTTTGTGCGTACGAACGAGTGGGCCGAGCTGGCGACGAGTACAAGTGTGTCATGGGCCCGACCAAATATTTTGCCTGCATGCCGCCGCCACCGCCGCTACCGCCGCGCCCCTCCCCGCCTCCGCCGCCTCCACCCTCACCTTCGCCGCCGCCGCGTCCGCCGCCGCCGCCCGAGCCACCGGAGCGGCCCGAATCACTCGACGACGAGGCGCCCGCTGGTCTCTTTGGAGACGTGCTGATGGGTGGGCCGAGCACGGCGCGCGTCCGTGCGCCCGCAACGGCCAGTGGTCGCGACGAGGCGACACGCACCGAGCCTGCGCAGATGCCTGCCGCGCTCGTACTCGCCGACGGTAGCAGCTCGGGTAGCGCCTTGGGTTGGGTTTTCGTCTCATGCTTCGTGCTTGCCCTTGTGCCGCTCATTTTCCGGCTACATAGCCGGCTGCGTGATGCCTATGACGAGGTTGTTTCCACGGCCGCCGAGGACGACGACGACGATTCCGAATCTGACGCTTCACCAGATCGCCGAGGTGACGGCGTGAGGGCCACGAGGCCGAGTGCATCGGCTTCGAACTCTGCATGCATGCGGTGCGCCACCGGCCCCTCGATGTGGTCGCCAGCGGCAACCAACGCTTCACCTGCCAGGTTGCAGACGTGTACGTCGCTTCCGACCACCGCCGACTGGGACTAACGGTCTAGCGGGCGGCGGCAGCACACATTTGACAGCGGCATATGGAGTTGTAACATTCAGGTTTGCCGCGGCGCGGGCGCACGACAACTGTGAGCCACCTCGTCGGCTTGCGCACCACCCAGCGGCCTGAGGGGATGCGGGACAGGCGCCGGTGACGCTTCGCATGCAAGCCGTAGGCGCCGATCTGCCGCCAAGTGCCCTGCGGGATTGCGTGGCAGCTTCGTCAGTGGGGCGTAGCGCGCAGCAGCCGTGCAGGCGCTGCGCTTGCGCGAGGACGATATTGCGTATGGGGCGCAGCAATCAGCGATGTCTACGTGGTTATATCTATTTGCGTGCCGTGTGCGTATCGGGCTCCTTGGCCATCGTTATAGGATGAGCAGTCGCGGCTGCTTCTTTCTGAACGCCGTAGTGCGCATGGCACTCTCCAACGTTGCCCTTGAACTATCGTTTAAACAATAGGGGCTCATGTAAGCTATTGTTATAGTTCTAGCGATGGAGCGCGCGCCGCCCGCTCCCATCTCCCACTCCCCCGCCGTCACGACGCCCCACCGGGGCCGCCCCAAACCGCCGGAGCCCAAGCGCTCGCAGGCCTCCGCGCCGCCTGACCAGGACTTCGACATGACGGCAGCGCCCTCACCTCCCAATCAGACACAGCACCAGGAAAAAGGCAGAGAGTCCTGTTTCCTGGTGACAACCAGACCCAAGGCAATGCCCTGCCACCCAACTCCTCCGCTCCTCCACCAAACCAAGGACTCCCCATGCATGGGAGGTGGCAGCTTTGCTGCCACCCCCATGGTGGCAACTCCTACCGCCAGTGCACCCCTCGGGGAACGAGCCTCAGGCGGAGATCATAACCCACATTTTACATTTTATGATCTCGGAACGGGCGCAAAGTGCACAATGGCATCGACAATGTCAAGAAGTGGGAAACACCGTCCATTCGCCTATCCGGGTACTAGAAAAAGCACCAACTGCAAGATTCAATCACCTACAGCAAGCCCAGGTCGACACAACCACCTACAACCGACTTACTACCGTGACGGATTGGAGGTTACGGTGTTGTATTCCTGCCCATTGCATGCGAAGCGTCACCGGCGCCTGTCCCGCATCCCCTCAGGCCGCTGGGTGGTGCGCAAGCCGACGAGGTGGCTCACAGTTGTCGTGCGCCCGCGCCGCGGCAAACCTGAATGTTACAACTCCATATGCCGCTGTCAAAGGAGCATGCAAATGGATGCTTCAAACGACATATTTCGTCCCTGCTCGCCAACGCCCTGACGGGGGCCCATGAGGTGCTGGGGGAGCCTCAGGGACATCCTTCCCCACATTCCCACCCCATTTTCAACACAATAGGTCGAGATTGTAGTATGGAATGATGGAGAAAATAGGCCCAGGGGCGAAGCAGCCATTTGGATGCTTCAGTTTACCAAATAATCCACGTGTGCACGTTAGAAAGAGGTGTGAGAGGTTGAGGGGAGGGCGGCGCGGCGCAACGGAGTGGGACTGGGAGGGAGAGGGGGGGGGGGGGGAGGGGGGGGGGAGGGGGGGTGGGGGGGGATCGGGAAAAGTTTGATCATCTCTTTCTTTGCGGAAAGCGTCGATTATATCGTTGAACATGTCTTCCTCTCTTCTCTCACCTCAAAAAACCAAACATCGAAGCATCCATTTGCATGCTGCGCTTCCGGCAGTAAAGAGTTAAACACTCTCAAGTATCCACTCTCTACTCTCTTCTCCTTCTTCCCACTCGCTCTCTCCCTTCTCTCCTATCTTCTCTCTCCCTCCCTCTCCCTCCTCCTCCCTCTCTCTTCTTGTCTTCCCCTGATATCATACCTAACGACGCTAGATCTCCCTTCAACCCTCGCCCTCTCCTCTCGCGCGCCGTCTCCTTACCTTACATTCAAAAGAGATCGGACCTTCCTCAGCGCTTCCATCCTCTCTTCCTCCTTGCCATGGGAACTCTTCCCCCTTTCCCCTTACTTTTTTCTATATTCAGAGGCTCTCCGAGATGTCTTCCCCCTCCCCCTTTCCTTTCTCTCTCTCCTCGGCTCTCTACTCCCGCGGCCTCCTTGCAATCCGTCCGTCCCTTGTTCTCTCTCTCCTCTCCTCCTCAACCTCACTCCCTTCCCCTCTTCCACGCCTGCGGCCCGAGGAACGCCCGCCGCCCGTCCACGCCGCGATGCCTTACCTCTGCCTCGGCCTCCTCACCCTCTCTCTCCCCAGCGGAACGCTCTCTCGCATCGACGGACCCCCACCACGAGGAATCGCCTTTTCCTCCAAGCTGTCCCCGCACGAGGAGATGGCCTCTACTGGCGGGCTTGGCTCTTCCACTGGGCTCGAAAGCGAACTGAGTTCGCCCAACGGTTCAAGCCGTTACACGGGGGTGGCCTTACCCGCCCGTGGCCTTGTCGGGGTCGAGAGTGAGTCTGCTAGCCGTGCGGCCGCCGCACCCCGTCTGCAGGCAATGATCGCTACGGCGGGTCCTGAAGTCCAGCCGCGAGATGGACGGGCACATCCTCTTGAAGCCGAGATCACGAACTGCGCCCACCTCGCAGGGACGGACGGTCTGCGCTGCCGCGAGGCGATGGCCGAGCGTGGACGCCAGCTCGCAACACCAGCGGACAATAGAAGAGAGCCTGCTCGGCGACAGATTGCTCAGCACAAGGTCGAGCACAGTACAACGCCGCCGCCGCCGCCGGAGCCATCCTTGCCGCCGCCGCCACCACCCTCGCCTCTCAGCCCGGACCCGTCGCCACCGCCGCCGCCCACTCCGATGCGCCCAGAGCCGTCGCCTCCCCCGCTGCCACCTCGCCCGCCGCCCTCGCCACCCTCGCCGCCAGCGCCACCAAGGCCACCGCCAGCGCCTCCTTCGCCGCCAAGCCCGCCACTTGCGCCCTTCCAGATCGCAAGCAACCTCCAGCGGCAGGGTGTTGGCGAAGATTTGCCAGACGGGTCGACATCGCTCATCCTCTTCCTGACGCTAGGCTCATTCCTTGTTTGCGGCTTCTGTGCCTTGACCATGGGTCTCCGCCTCCTTGGTTTTCGTGGCGCGCGCCCAAGCCTGCGCAAAGGCCTACGCAGCAACGCCTCCTACGGTCCCTACTCGGACCGTTCGCTCCGTTCGAACGATGAGGCCGTACTCGCCCTGACTGTGTAGACGAGCCAACTGTGTGATGTGTTTGGGCTTTGGGCAGGTGGCCATGTGTCGCTGATGTCGACATTCAGTTCTCCTGCAACCAGACGCTCAGCCCTCAGCCTAGCGATGGCTGGGGATGTCCGCCATGTGTCATACTGCGGGAACGGCGATCACTTGCTAAGGAGCACTCGACATTTTGTCCTCTCCTCGCCCGTTCCCCCTCTCAGTGATGGCAAGATGATACCGTTGTCCGTTGTGAGCTGCCGGCACGTGTGAGTGACCTCGGATCCTGTCGTGCGTTTGGCGCAAGGCCAACCTCGAATTAAAAACTCCTAACGAGATTCTCTCTAGGCGCGCAACGTGGGTCTATGTACTCGTGCTACGCCTCCACTACCCACCCCTATCTTATACCACACCCCCCTTCAACCTATTGTTATGAAAAATCCTTTTAAAATTCCCCGCTACTTGTGCGTTGTGCGGCGTGAGGCAGAGTGCTAGTGAACCTCCCTACTACCCAACCCTAACCCCTGTCAACTCCCTTCCCCTTCCCCAGTTCTCTCTTTAGCGGAGAAGCTGGTTCCGGGGAGGCCGTGCGCGTTGCTTCGGCCAGGAGTCGGAGAGAAGGGGGCGGGAGACTGTGGCTTCTCCTTGGTTCTAACTTCTACTCGAGATTCCCTCCTTGCATTTCATGTGATCTTTCTTTGGTCTACATTAAGTCGTCTACTAAAAAAGTTTGACTATCCTTAGTGATGTTTCGTATATCCAAACCTCTCGCCGCTTGCAAGCTTGCAAGAGGTCTTCCGATGTTTCCAGGTTGAAATCTTTATCTTTATCCACCATGTAAAGAGGGCTTATCATCTTCCGTATGGTATATGTTTGTTGCTCGGGGTGTGTAGCCCCATCTTCTCTCGTTGTTTTTTTTAGCCTTTGAAAGAAACCGACCTTCGCCGTTACTAATAGGTGGTATCTCGCAAGAAGTGCTTTTAAGATCGACCTAACGGACCTACCGTCCGCGTTGCCATACTGAATGTGCTGTAAAAGTCCGTTAAGATGTATCTCCACCGCCAGGATACCTAAGTATCCCGAGGAGGGGTGAGGCGTGGTCGGGCGGTGCGGAGGCCTGCGAGCGCTTCGCCTCCGGCGGCTTGGGGCGGCCCCATTGGGGCGTCGTGGCGGCGGGGGGCTGGGAGGTGGGAGCGGTCGGCGCGCGCTCCATCGCTAAAAGTTATAACAATAGTTTGATCAACCTATTGTTATAATAGGGGGCAATGGGCGCCCCCCTTTACCGGGCACTAACTTCCCTCTAGGGGGGGCCGTCAGTCACTCACTCTTATGGCCTGCCTCCCAACTAACTTTATAGTTGGTTGCCATGGAGCGCGCCGCCGCTCCCCACCTCTCCTTCGGGTCTCCCGCCGCGGGAGCCCCCCCAGAACCCATGAAGCTGCTGGCGAAGCGACCGCGTCCGCCCGCAGAGGCCGAGCAGGTGAGCGCGACCCCGGTCGCGCCGCACGGCCCGTGGCCCCGGCCACACCAAGGAAGACAGCCATGCTGGCCCACTCCATGGTGGGTCACAGGCTGTGACAAGCATCACACCAACACCAGACCAGAAGAGACACTTACCCATCAGGCATGCCTTATGGCAGAGGCCTCTCTCACCCTGGTGACGGCCGCGCTGCCTCGCCGGCGCGGCCCGAGACCGGGTGGCCCTTATGGGCACAACTACAACACCACCAGCAAAGCGCACATGGACGGTGGGTCAGTACGATCAGGGGCCAGTTCAGGCGAATGCGTGCGGCTCGCGGCGCGCGCTCGGCGAGAGTCTGGGCAGATTTGAAGTCAGCTCAGCCCCTGCCAGCAGGCAGGGGCTGAGGTTGGTTGTGCAGGCCCACC